>CM029601.1:75009238-75609238 GCA_017311375.1 Mytilus coruscus
GTCTCAAGTTTGCTTTTCACTGATGAATCACAATTTGCCTAATGTCATGGACAACAATAAAATGTAGATCAAGTTTGATTTTGAAGATTTTGAAATTTATCTTTGAATAAGGCATACCTGCGTTACCTTTAGTCTAAGGTGTAATACCACAAAATAATGGCAAAATCAAAAGGTCAAACACACCAAATGAATGGATAACAACTGTCATATTCTTGACTGAGTACAGGCATTTTCTTATGTAGAAAATGGCGGATTAAACCGGTTTTATAGCTAGCTAAACCTCTCGCGTGTATGACAGTCGCATAAAATTCCATTATATTGACAACGATGTGTGGCCAAAACAAATAGACATAATAGGTAAAAATGTCAAAAATAGGGGTACAGCAGTCAACATTGTGTCATAATCTTAATTACTATAAAATAAAAACAAAAATATGTAACAAAGAAACGCAAAAAGGCATATAGACAAAGCACATCCGCAAAAATGAGAGACAAGAAAACGAACACTAGTAACCCGACGTTAGCTTGATCGGCCAAAAAGGTATTAACGCTATCAAGGATTTTTGTATAATAATACTAAACAAATCCTTGACGCTATATAAAAATGATTAATGAAGATTTGATAAAGATTGACAATCCATTTCAATCCATATCAAATTATTTTAATGCCAGTCAAATAGATTCCCTTGTGGTCATTCAAGTTAGTTTCAGATGCGAACTAATTGGCCGCGCCCCCGTTAAACCATTTCAAAGTGGCTTTAATTCGTTTTAAACAGTGTTTGTACAGGTAAATCACTCAAGCAAAACAAACCCGATGTATCTATCGTTTATTTGTTTCAAACTTTATCGATTTTAGATATAATACTAAGTAAAGTAACATGCTTCAAAATTAAAATAAATGAATGAACAGTACATATAAGTAAATTAAAAAAACTATAAAATATCGATGCTCGATTCAAAAAATGCAAAAATTGTGAATCTGTTAAAAATAAAATAGTAAGATGTATAACATAAATTTAATTTGCCCAAATACAGTAGCTCTTTATCTCATATATTCGTTTCAAAGATTGCTAACGGATATGAAAACTCGTGGCATGTAAGTAACGTGTGGTTTCTTAAGAGAATTAGAAGGTCGTAGTTGCGCTCATTGGCGGGAGCCTAGAAGTGAAAGATGCTTTTAAAAAATCATTAGAAAATAAATAGATTGAAATAAATTCGTGAGGTGAAATTATCACTTTAATGTCTGTCAAAATTTGTCCTTATTATATGCGTAGAATTAATGTATTCCTGTATATTTACCTTTTCTTTTTTTCTGTTTTCCTATATTGTAATCGTTATTTTAATATATAGACACGCACGTAAAAGGAACAGACATTATTCATTGTGTACATAATTTAAATCGATGCATCTTATATTTTCGGTAAAAACATTTACAATTATACACACATTTAAAATAGCTTGTAGTTAAAATCAAATTGTTGTTAAATAATAAGATTGATATAGATAATGTTGACATTTGTTGAATTCATTTAGTAAACAGTTAAGTCTTGCTAAAAATTGTAAATAAAGTAACAGCTCAATGAACTTTTCAAACTGTGTAAAATTGTAATAACGGTCACTGGTGCAAAACGTGCGTTAATTGTGGAAAAGCAGCAAATGTCAAGCGAAAATTGAATCGTAGTTACGAAGGGGTTATCGTGCTGTCCACACGTAGAAGAATTCTTGCAATAAATGAACATGAATTCTGTGAAAATATGAGTAAAATTTCAGTCTGCGATAATGATGGGTGGGTTTAACGACCTTGACTGGCTATTGAGCCCTCGCACGGTCGGCCCTGGCTTACGCCATTTGATGCATTTAAAAAACTTCTGTTTACGTTTGCGGCATTTAATATAATTAAACAGACCAAGAACATAAGCATTGTAAAACAAGAATAGAAATGAAACATTTACGCAATGTTGCTGTCATATAATTTGATTAACTATATTTTATTGAATAAAAATTAATTGGCTGTTCCAAGGATTTGGCTGTTCTGAATAAAATATTTCATCTAGGTGCTCTCGTTGAAGTCCGCGTTACATATTCAAATGAATTTCATTGGTCGGAACGTTTGCAAAAACTTTCAATCCAGGTGTTCTCATTTAAGTCCGCGTTCATTCTTCAATAGGATACCAGAGGATACACAATATTGTAAATTTTTCAATCCGTTTTTCTCTAGGATGTCCACGTTAACAAAAATAATTTAGAAAAATAACACATGATTTTTCCTACACAACAAAACTGTCTTTTTCGCAAAGCATAATTACTTTCTACTGATGAACAATACTACTTTATTAGAATAAAATTCAAGCATACAAAAGCCTGTTGTATTTGTCACAAATATATGGTCGATTTTCAATGTATGCATGAATTTTTTTTTATTAGTTGTTAATGGCTTTGAACTAGCTGTCAGTAACTGCGAGTACTCTCAGATCTGTACTTAGTGTCTTTTTGTTGTTTGGACTGTATAAGTACCCGGCCACGTCCACTTGTATTTGTAGTATTCGTATTTTTAGCCATCTGATGAGTTAAGTCTCTTTCAACTGATTTTTATAGTTCGTTCTTATGTTGTACTGTTACACCACTGTCCCAGGTTAGGGGGAAGGTTGGGATCCCGCTAACATGTTTAACCCCGCCACATTCTGTATGTATGTGCCTGTCCCAAGTCAGGCGCCTGTAATTCAGTGGTTGTTGTTTGTTTATGTGTTACATATTTGTTTTTCGTCCATTTTTTGTACATAAATTAGGACGTTAGTTTTCTCGTTTGAATTGTTTTACATTGTCATTTCGGGGCCTTTTATAGCTGACTGTGCGGTATGGGCTTTGCTCATTGTTGAAGGCCGTACGGTGACCTATAGTTGTTAATTTCTGTGTCATTTGGTCTCTTGTGGAGAGTTGTCTCGTTGGCAATCATACCACATCTTCTTTTTTATATTATATTACAATAAAGACTTATTTACTTATGCTGAATAGCTATAATATAAGACATAGCTGGAAACAGTATCATAAAGAAAAAAATAAGTAGCTTGAAATAACTGCGAGTACTCAAACCCTACCACGGCCGGTCTGTGCTATGATACACATGATACATGCAGTACAATGCTAGTTTCAGTAATATTTGATAACTAAATAGGCAATCACAATACATGTCATACATGTATCTTTTTTTCAAAACAAATATGCAACGAAAATACAATTTTTAAAACAATACAAATAATCACAATTCACCAAGGACGTATGCTCCTCGGTGTACTTGTATTAATGCCAATATGCGCACTTCTTATGACATGTCAGTGAAACATAAGTCTTTATCATTATCATTATTATCAAAATGCATTTTATTCCTCATGAAAATAAAGTTTACTCATCTTCTTAAATCAATAATTGATCAACTCGAATTTTGAAGCAGTTACATAATTATATCTTTTCTCAGCCTTAATTTTAAGTAATTAAATCCAAATCATTATCAAATAAACTAAAAGTAATACTCCGATATTTTTCATTAATTAAGCAGTGAATAAATAGTAGGGCTTAATGGAATAACAAAAAAAAACTCTTTTTTGAAAACATGAAAATTGAATATAACAATTTTTATATTATATGATAATCTGGCGCTAAAACCTAACGTGAAGTAGTCATTTGCCCAAATTATGATTATAATCTGTCAGTTGTTTTTCTGTTTTGTATCGATCTGATGAGTTAAACCTTTATTATTTTTATAATTTTGGCCCGTATACATTCTGGATGTGTCTGTCCCAAGTCGGGAGACTGTACAGTGACAGATCCTGGGGGTGTTCCGGGGGTCGGAACCCCTTTTGTTTGATGATCCATGCTTTTGAATGGGGACATGATTGGAACCCCCTTTCTTTAAACGGCTGGATCCGCCCCGGCTGTAATCAGTGGTTGTTGTTCAAATCAAGGATTTGTATAGTATACTATACAAATCCTTGTTCAAATTTGTTGCTGTATATCATTTTGTTTTTCGTTTTTGTCAAGCCTGCGACTTTTGTCGCAGAAAGCTCGACATAGGGATAGTGATCCGGCGGCGGCGGCGTTAGCTAACTTCTTAAAAGCTTTGTATTTAAGAAGGTGGAAGACCTGGATGCTTCATACTTTGTATATAGATACCTTATGTTACGAAGTTTCTGTCTGTCACATGTCCATTGTCCATGACCTCATTTTCATGATTCAGTGACTACTTGAAAAAAAAGTTAAGATTTTTTGTAATGTTAATTTCTCTCTTATAATGAGTAATAGGATAACTATATTTGGTATGTGCGTACCTTGCAAGGTCTTCATGCCCGTCAGACAGTTTTCACTTGACCTCGACCTCATTTCATGGATCAGTGAACAAGGTTAAGTTTTGGTGGTCAAGTCCATATCTCAGATACTAAAAGCAATCGGTCTAGCATATTCGGTGTATGGAAGGACTGCAAGGTGTACATGTCCAACTGGCAGGTGTCATCTGACCTTGACCTCATTTTCATGGTTCAGTGGTTATAGTTAAGTTTTTGTGTTTTGGTCTGTTTTTTTTTTTCATACTGTATGCAATAGGTCTACTATATTTGTTGTATGAAATGATTGTAAGGTGTACATGTCTAGCAGGCAGGTGTCTTCTGACTTGACCTCATTTTCATGGTTCAGTGGTCAATGTTGAATTTTTGAGTTTTGGTCTTTTTCTAATACTATATGCAATAGGTCAACTATATTTGGTGTATGGAAATATTTTATGATGTACATGTCAGTCTGGCCGGTTTTATTTGACCTTGACCTCATTTTCACGGTTCATAGCTCAGTGTTAAGTTTTTGTGTTTTGGTCTTTTTCTATTACTATAAGCAATAGGTCAACTATATTTGCTATATTTGTTGTATGGAAGGATTGCAAGCTGTACATGTCTGCCTGGTATGGTTCATCTGACCTTGACCTCATTTTCATGGTTCATAAGTCAATGTTTAGTTTTCTTGGTTAAGTCTGTATCTTAGAAACTATAAGCAATAGGTCAACTATATTTATAGTGTATTGAATGATTGTAAGGTGTACATGTATTTCTTGTTTGGTTTATATGACCTTGACCTCATTTTCTTGGATCATGTTAAGTTTATGTGATAGTTCTAAATATAAAGCTTTACTACAACTATCAACATAATATCAATGATTAGTAAAGAAGGCGAGACATTTCAACGTGTGCACTCTTGTTATATAATAGTATTCTTCATAAATCAGACCGTTAGTTTTCTCGTTTGAACTGTTTAACATTTGTCATTTCGGGGACTTTTATAGCTGACTATGCGTTATGGGTTTAGCTCGTTGTTGAAGCCCGGATACGGTGATCTAGAGTTCTTAACTTATATGTCACTTGGTCTGTGGTGGAGAGTTGTATCAATGTCAACCATACCACATCTTCTTATTTTCATATGAACATTATAATTGATTTTCGATGTAAAATTAAATATGTAGAGGTAAATGAATTACCAGCACTGCGTAACGTTTCTAGACTATCCACTTAGGCTTGATAACAATTATTTAACGAATGCCAAACAAAAATTTTGAAAATTCACCGATTTATAACAATACATCTTTTGATTTAAAGTAATTACATGTAGTTAACATAAAATTATCACAAGCAGAGGCATATACACACTAAATAAATGTCTCTGTTATAAGAAAGACAAGCTTTTACGACCTAATGCACCTAATGTGTGTTCATCTAATCAAACGAAAAAGGATTTAGTCTATTATGTCGTTAACTATTTTAATTGCGTATGTAATAAGCGTTTGTTTTCTAAAAAGCTATTTAAGGAAATGATGTCTAGAAGGTGTTTGTTTATGCTAAAACCTATGAATGTCGTGTGTTTCAATCTAGGTGCTCTCGTTGAAGTCCGCGTTATACATTCCAATGCATTTCATTGGTCGGTAGATTTGCAAACTTTCAATCCAGGTGTTTTCATTGAAGTCCGCGTTCATGTTTCAATAGGATACACAATATTGTAAAAGCAGAGACGTAAATACACATATATGTCTCTGGTAAAAGTAAAATAGAATTTAGAAAAATAACATTTCAATGATTCTTCCCACCCAACCAAACTTTTTCGTTATTACTGTTCAGGGAAATCATTATATTAAGAAAGAATAAATAAAGAAAATAAGAAGATGTGGTATGATTTCCAACTCTCCACCACAGACCACATGACATATACAAGTTAACAACTATAGATCACCAAATACCGCCAATGAAAACAGTATACTAGTAGAAATAAGGAAATGTGGTATGAATGCCCATGAGACAACTATCCACATAATAGGCAACAGTACGACCTATTGTTGTTAGTATTTATTTAAAAAAAATGATTCGTTATTAGATAGAAATAATGAATTTGAAAAAGTTGAAAAAAGTTGAAATCAAATTTTAAATCTATTCCTTATTCAGTTTATTCTTGTTTAAAGCTATTACATGTAACAAATTAATTTACTTTTAAATTTCCACTAAAAATATAATATATTTGTCACTGGTGCAAAAAGTACATTCACATTGGAACTTTAAAAAAAATTGGCGTGATATAATACGATGTTTTATTGGGAATATCGTATGAACAAGGTAACTCGCTGTATTCAGCAACTACCTCCATTTCCCAGGACCTAATATAGCAGTATACCTGGAGCTTATACATTCTAGCTTCAACAATAGAAAATGTGCCAAGCTCTAAATTGTCCGCCTCTAAAAAGGTTTTAATAACATTAAACAGTCTAATCTGTCATACGATTTTGACAACATAAAAATTAGGAGATGTGCCCGGGTATGATTGCTAATGATACAGCTATCCACCAACGACTAAAGCGGGGCAAGGATGAAAACAGATACATGTCACCGTTACATTAGATGTATGCATTTTATTTTATCCTTAGTATGTGTATATGATAAAATCCACTTAAATTTGTGAAAAAAAATAAATTGCTTGTCGTTTTAATTTTCCTGAAATGTTTTATGATAATTCTCTCTTTTTTACGTATAATATGAATACCGTGAATCAATGTTGAACTGCTAAATTTTTTTTAGAAATCTAAAAAAAAACAAATCAACATGCATGTATATGTACAACACAATATTACTCTTATAGATGAGAAAAACATCTTTTTGAAAATGTTCATCAATTGTTATGAAATTGTTTTGAAAATAATTGCGGGAAAAAGGCCGTTAAAATGCGAGAAGGAAACATTTTTTTGCGGAAACGTGAATGAATTAAGGAACGTGCTACAAATTAAGAACTGCGATTGTTTGTAAATAACTCAAATTAACATTATCTTCTTATTTGTATATTAATCATGTCAAAATAAGAAAATAAAACGAAAAGTAGAGTATTGTGTGAATGACGCGATTTTGGTGACGATATTAAAGTCGCATACATAAACGAAAAGGAGATGTGATAGATACGTCGGAGAGACAGCAACTCAACTACACAACATAACAAAAGGTGAACTGTTAGCTCTTGTGTGCATCCTTTCCTTAGGACCATTTTGACTTAAAAAGGTATTATTAGTTTTGCCCGAACATTTGAAATTTCTTCATATTGATTTCAAAATGAGGATAAATTCAGAAATGTGGAGTGAATTCGGAACGCATTATATTAGTTAAATAACAATTTTCGGGGACGCTGTCGTTTAAAGTAAAAGTTAAAAATCTGCACGTGCATATATCCTTGTTCATATATTTATATCATATCGAATACTAGTATTCTCTCCCTAATAAGTCGTCTAAAAGTTACCACTGGACGTTAAACAACCGATTAAAAAAATTAGTTCGTCTCATCCTAAGTTTTGTTATATTGTGTAAATAAAAAAAACTTCATTTAACAATTGCAGATTTACACCATTTACACTGCAGTAAAGAGGCCGAAATAATGGGAAATACTTGTACACGTTATTCAGTCAGTCATACATGTACGTCACGAATACCTAGCTTTTCCTCGTGTAAATAAATTATTTTCGTTGATCTATTTTAAAATAATTTTAAATCAAACGATCATTTTATAAATAAAATGCATTCATTTGTTGATTTAAATGGATGCTTTCTGCAATTTAAACATAGTCTTGTTACGAGTTATATTTCCATTTCAATTCGTTTTTTCTCCAGTTGTGGAGATTTTTGTTCCCTTAAAAAACATATTTTCCTCGGGCTATACCCTCAGAACATATAGTTATAATTATACTACAATACGAGAGTATTACAATACAGCGCACTATGCGAAATACTTTATAAATATCCGAGACAGTCCATGCGAAAAGGAACTAAAAAAGATTCTCGATAAACTATATAGGACACGTTGTTAAAGTTCGTTAAAATATTTTTTAAAAACGATTTTATTTGAAAAAAATTGCTATCAATGTAAACATTCATAAAATTGTCAATTCTGTCCGAAATTTGTCAATTTCAACGGAAAAAAACGTACAAATATCTGAATATTTATACTTAACCAAGTGTAAAATCATGTGTTACCGACAATGCTATACTGAACAGAAACTTCACCATTGACGACACTATAGAGACAAAAGGTCAACAATTTCTAACAACATATAGGAAAATGCAAAAATTTTATGTATTCTCGTGTATTTGAAAGTGAAATTCAGTTTAGTTATTTAATATTATATAGATAAACCGTCCTTGCACGGGAATCGGACCGTTACTTCCTTTGGTTGTATTGATATCTGTATTGTAAGCGAGAGCCCTATCCCCACTGCTACCGAGGTGAACATGACGATGTAACAAGTTAAGACATTTAAACTATACATGGAAAATGATTAAAATATATGAAATAATTCAGCAAAATCTCAATAAAACGGGCAGAATCAATTCGCGCCAATTACAGTTTTGAAAAGGTATCAATTGCGCCACTCTCTATTTTTCTGATGGTATTAATTGCGCCAATAAATGGAATCAAATTGCGCCACATTTACCTGTATATTTGTGACAAACAAAGATGATGACTTTGTTTTGCGTAATGATTCAGAAAGCGGGATCATTTTATGTGGATGTGAGGCCAATTTGAAATTTCTGTGTACAGTTTCAGAGGACTTTTTTGCTAATGGTACTTGTAAATGTTGTCCAAAATATTTAAAAAAAAACTCTATACTATACATGGCTTTAAGAATTTCATTAGTATTTTGTCTGTTACCGTCAAAATCAGAGGATAGTTCCAAGAAAATCTTTTTTTTACTTGATGAAAGTTGCAAGAAGTTTAATCTGACCTTGAACATTAGCACCATTCATCTAGATTTTGAAGAACGAATGCATAATACAGTAGTAGACATGTTTCCAAACGTCGTCATTAAGTCTTGTAGATTCCATCTTGGTCAGGCTTGGTGGAAGAAAATACAGAATTTAGGTCTTAGGAACGAATACAAGAAAAATGGAACTGACATTAGTAAATGGTTACACTATTATTTCGGATAAGGGTTCCTTAAACCAGAAGATGTGGGTGATAGCTTTGTTGAGGACTTAATTCCTGATATGCCAAGTGATTAGATGATTTTTTTATTGGCGCAAATGATACCTATTGTTATTAAAATGAAGTGGCGCAGAAATAGCATTGGCGCAAATAAGTTGTGGCGCAAATGAGTTCATTTTTGGCGCATAAAAGATATCGGCCGTTTAGAATATAAAAACGAATAAAAGCCAGTTTGAAGCGGTTTAACGGGGGCGTGGCCAATTTGTTCGACACAGCTTAACCACATCTGAAACTAACTTTGAATGACCGCAAGGGAATCTATTTGACTAGCATTAAAATAATTTGATATGGATTGAAATAGATTAAAAACAATTTTTATTTTTTGTCAATCTTTATCAAATCTTCATTAATCTTTTTTAAATAGCGTTAATACCTTTTTGGCCGATCAAGCTAAATTCGGGTTACTAGTGAGAAGATTTACCATAGCACAAAAACACATTGACGGGATGTATAAGTACAGAGCCACGTCATATGTAACAAAGAAACACAAAAAGGCATATAGACAAAGCACATTAGCAAAAATGAAAGACAAGAATACAAAAATTTACTAGAACACAATGACGGGATTCATAAGTACAGAGCCAAGGCATATAGACGAAGCACATTAGCAAAAATGAAAGACAAGAATACAAAAATTTAACCATAGAATAATAACACAATGACGGGATGTATAAGTACAGAGCCACGTCAAATGGATATCACCAAAAACAGACTAAACAGTTAAAGTAATATTCATAAAGATAAATAAAAGAATACTATAACACGTTATTTAAAAGATGATAAACAACGTCAGTACCCAAAATCTATACTTCAAGACCATCGTGTATTATTTGTGAAGTTGATAAGGAATATTTATCAACAAGGTCTTGGTACCTTCCGATGATTTTTTTATCAACTTTCTACTCAGACACTGGTGACGTTTTACAAAGTTTGAGTAGCAGCTGCAAGCTATTGAATACCGAATAAGTTGGGAAATATATATCCCATATGGAGGTGAAGTTGGTAATTTAAATTGCTACTTAGGTGGGGGAAATTGATGATTTCAAAATTAAAATCGTCTCGTTTGTCATAGATTCTGGTACTTCCGCATACTGATCACTTGTTCCTCTGTGTAGTATGTTTTACCTTTTTGTTCACTATTAACAAAATATGCCGTATGGTATCCCAAAGAAATAAATTTATAGCGTATGCTACCATTTTTATGTTGAAAAGCATTGTGGATTATTTCTTTTAGACGATTTTTCAAATTCACATGGGGAATGGTGGTATACAGGGTTGAAAAATCAAAAGTTTTGATAGAACTAATTTCAGAAAAAGATCGAGGTTTAAAATTATCCAGAAGTTCTTTAGAGTTTTTTAGAATCCATATGGTTAATACCACTACGTGAGTCGACAGTTTCACAGTATTTCTGGAGACCCTCTTTCACTGCGGGCAGAATTTATGTATTTATCAAAGTAGTACAAAAATCGAACATGTAAAAATGTTGTTAGTTTATAGTTGACGCGTGTTTGGTTACTTATAGTGTTCGAGTATCGCTTGGTAGTACTGAGTATCGAATACCAAAATGATACTCGACTAATCGGTTTCCTATTAGAATGCCTTCTTGTCTTCATTTCTCGCAGAAATTTAGTATAAACGTTCAGTTTATAGCACCCCTAACCACATTTCCCTTTTACATAATTTGTGGACCCATCCCCGAATATAAACAACAGGAAACTCAAAACTGACAGCGATCTTATGATAAATGAGGTCTGTATAAGGCACGGGAGAAGGGGTGGTGTCACTTCTGCATGGCGTGCTGCTGAAATTAAAAAAAAAATATTCCCTTTCATATATTGACGAAGACCAAAAATCTGATCCATGTTATGACTTATATATTTATATAGGAAGTAATACACAGCCACCCCCGTGGTATAGGGAATATTGAGATAGGGGAGGTTAACTTGCCCTTTTTATTGATTTAAAAGTCGATTGGATATATATGCAATATTTGAGGCAAAACATATGGCATATTGAAATGTGGTATGCGGGACTTTCATTTGAAAGGACGGCACTTTTGGGATATGGGATAATGCTAATACCCCCCCCCCCCCTTTTTCCCTACTTCCAAAAAAACCCTAAACGCGAAAACAATATTGAAACTTTGAAAGAATTAAAATTATCTATTTACCACAATTAATCAGGACAGTCAATGAACGCCTTCCATACGTTTGGTTCAATACTTTTTATACAATTTATGTATATGCGTCATTTGAAAAATGTTTTGAATAAAGGAACCATGAGAGCCTCATATGGCAGTGTTTATTCTGGAACACCACAATTAAGCTGTTTGCAAATTAGAATCTGTTACTGTATTTCGCGCATAAATTTTAGAGTCAACATGTCAGTCATATAACTCAGCTAAAACCAATAATTTACCAACTGTTGATATATAAAAGATAAGCCCATGAAATCCTCCTATTCTTATAATGTAGGAGTAAATAACGTCTGTCATAGACCATTTTTCATGTAGAGCAACAATATACACAATTGCTGGTCAAAAGTTGGTATAGCATTTTGTTGAACATATCTAAACATTGTTTAATAGCAGTATATACAGTAAATGTTGCCATGTTGCTAGGGTTTGTGTGTATGACCAGAGCAAAGGTTAGAATCGTATCTTCAAATCTGAATTATGATAGCCTTTTGAAAAAGCCGGTAACAATTGGGAAATTTTTTCCGGTATTTTCTGCAAAAATGGGAATTGGAACTAACCTTTGCCTAGAAATAAGTCGGGGAAATATCCAAGATATGTCAGGTGTATCTATGTTTTTCTTCAAACAAAACTCAATGTCTGCATTAACAAGGAGTTTTTTGTATCTTATCGATTGGTCAGCATTCCATAAGTTTGGTATTAGAATCATCAAGCGTCACAGATCTTTCTAGTTCAAGTTTAACCTTAAAGGAACGAAGGAGACAGCCATAGCTAAAAAGTGAAAGTTTTTTAAACAATGAATTGTCTCAGCATTGATGTCAACATTACATGATCCTTCCTGTATTATATGACCACCTTCTTTCAATGTAGCAATGGTGTTGGGTAAGTCCCATTGGCTATATCTAAGGATTGCGTTCAACTAGGAACTGTTGAAGAGGCTGCATGTAATGTTTAGTCTTCATTTACAGTTATTGTCTTAATTTCAGTTTCAATTTTGACGGTATCTTTTCAGGTTTTACATGGCTAGCTGCTCGAACGGCTTCAAAAATTTAGATTGAACTACTGAACCCAACATTTGATTCTCCTTCCCCTTTCAGTTGTCGTATAACGATTGATTTTTTCACAATCTTTTTTTTAAATGTTGTCAATTCGTGTATTAGGAAGCAACAGCAGATTTCATAAAGAAAAGACATGACAAAGGATTTGGTGAACTAGCACGTCTTCATGGATGAAACCATTCAGGCAATGAGAAGCCTTCTCGTAAAACATCCAACTCATCGTTTAATTAATTTTATCTTTGGAACGCTAAGTAAAATCATAACCAAGCAAGTCATGTAGTGAATTGCCTTGGTTTTAAATTCTTGTGAAAAAGAGTGATTAAATTTTTATTTCTAAATCTCGTTTTTGTCAGATAATTGTACTATTTTTATGGAGTCCTTCATCAGTTTCAGTATAAGGAAGATGTTTGTCGCGTTTGTACGAATTTTGCTTGCAGAAAGTACTAGCATCCAGTCAAAAGGACTGGACATTGATCTGGTCAGAACAGACTAAGAACAACATGGATTCAACGATGAAAAATTGATCTGTATGATCATCCAAAAGATCAGGCTGTGTAAACTTTTCTAAATTTACCATACATGTACTAGTGTATGATTTGTTATAAGATTTGTGATACCTTAAAGTTTTAATATCAACATCATCAAGCTAACTAGACTAATGTTATAGAGTCGGTGGTACACATCTTACTTTCTTATATTCACAGCATTATAAAGGGTTCGTTTTGCAGTTTCATGTAGACAGGAAAGTTATTTGCTATTTTTAATCGGATGTTTAATTCAAAATTCCAATTGTTTGAAGCACAACTTCTTTTAGCTTGCGGAAATGTCAGTATTAATAGACTAATAAAAGTAGATATATTTCGGGAATACCCCTTATCCGCCCCAATTTGGCTTTTACTGTTAGAAAAAATCTACTTTTAACTTTGAATAAGACACGATAAATGTCTTTTTGACAAAAAAATATCAGTCAAAAACGTTGAAAAACATTGTTCAATAGTCATGTGATAAAAAAATATCCATACTATTATATTCAACTGACACAAACACGAACTATGGTATGGTGCATTCGGCAATAAAAAGTAAATGTACTTCGTATCAGTTAGAGAACTAAAGACGGAAATTCACTGATTTATAATATCTATTAAAAATATGTCGAAAAATGTGAAATTATTTGAAAAACTGAGCCGAAGTGGTCTCATAACTTTACAAAAATAATGTGTCATTACTTTTTATCTTGAAAATTTGAAAGATATCGATGTCATGATATGTAAATTTACAAATGTTGTAAACACACCGTTGAAATAAAACAAGAGTCCATACTTTTAAAACTGAGCGAAAACGGACATAATAAGGATAAATAGAGGAAATTACAGTTTTACAATAGTATGAATAAGCACTTAAAGTCTTCATAAAATCCCAAATCAAGAGTTTGAAGACTATCAAAAAGACACAAATGTAAATTTTTTGTCGAGTTGCATTTTGAATGAAAAACTCAACATGTCTTTTACTTTCCATTTTATGAAAAACTGCACCGCAGGAAATAGCTACGTCCGGGCAAAAAAGTAATTAAGGTATTAGCTTTGCAAAAAAAAATGTTCAGCCTGCAGTTATGCCGGTCCATTAAAGTCGTAAAATAAGCACCCTTTTCTTGATTTGTCACTCCACTATAATATGTTAATGCGACAGAAACCTGTATCTACACAAAAAGCCCAATAAGTAATTTAATTAGATATCAAAGTAGGCCTACTGTCTTAAAGTCATATGAAACTTCAAATTAAAAAATATTGATGCATATTTTTTTATAACTAAATGGCTAGTTCTTATTTTAAAACTTGTGTACATATACTTTTTTTCTGAAGAAAATTCTATAATTTGTTCAAATTTAGAAGAAATTGACTCTTTTTTTAATTATTGGCTTCCCAGACAATAATTCGCCGACATGTTTTCCGTATGCAGTTACCTCAGCGTGACCTTTCTCGCAAAAATCCGGTGATCGCAATACGCAAGTGCGAAGGGGAAAACCAAATTGGCAAAGAGAGTCAACAAACATAAACATCGCTCCGTCATCGAAATACACTATATCTTATTGTACATGTTATACACGTGCTTACCTCAATATCCATGCTTCTTTGTTGATTGTTTACAAAGGTGACAATCGGCAAACTTCGGCTTCAAAACACGACAATTAATTAGCTGCCATATTTTCAGAGTGAAATATTTTTTTGACGATTATACGATATGGATGCGTAAAAAATGATAAAATCGTGCACAGAAGACTAAATTTATCACCAGTCACTCGTTTCATGTGACTTTAATCAATATAGAGTATCTATATCATTTGGCAAACTCTAAATCGTATGGTGAATTGGTACGGATAAATTTAACAGACATTATCAACAAAATGAGAATCATGATATCATGATAAATAAAGATAACGCCTCAAACTGTTTTTTACTTTAAATAGGTACATACAAAAGTTGCAGATTTTAACGGCATTTTTAGAATTCAACCCAGTGGAATATATATGTGTATGAAGAAGAACTGTCAGTTAAAAAGACACAGTTATAATAAGCCCCGTATTATAGACCAAAACAAAAACGCACCCGTTAAAGTGCTAAGCCTATCCCCTCTTGTACATATTGAGAGGGAAAAAATCGAAGTATTGGCACACAGGAATTAGATATCTGACTGACCAGAAAATTGTGAACACGTTACAACTCATTGATGTTAAGCTGCTGACCAAATATGAAGTCTCTGAAAAGTAACAAAATCTTTGTTGGACCACCGGACGGACGGACAGACGGACAATGTGGTTGCACACACTCCTAGATTAGAGGTTTAATACAGACAAGTAAGTCAATAATCATATGTACCGTAATAAAAAAAAATACCCTGAAGACAAGCATAGGAAACTTATCTATAGTATAGAAGCATGCTATTTCATGCTCAAATACCGACTGCTGTACTTCCTATGAATGTTGCACTACACCGTAATGGACTTTTGAGAAAATTACGACATTAATTTGCTCGAAACAGCTCTATATATTCACTTTTTAAACATGTTCAGAGTAGTTTATAAGTTAAAATGAATTAATGCAGGTATGTTGATGCGTTCATATAATGCCTATATAGAATAGGCCGTTAGTGTTCTTGTTTGAATTATTTTTATATTATCACTCATACTTTATAATTGTTTCACGTTTTGTCATGTTAGGACCTTTTGAATGATTAATACTATGTCCAAGATGTCTTTCCTACATGAATTGTATGACTAATGTCGGACAGAGCTGCAAATCAATATTTTTCTAAGATTTATCTTTTCAGCTCACCTGGCCCCAAGGGCCAAGTGAGCTTTTCTCATCACTTGGCGTCCGTCGTCCGTCGTCGTCCGTCGTCCTCGTCCGTCGTCGTCGTCAAAATCTTCCGAAACTACTTGGCCAAATTGAACCAAACTTGGCCACAATCATCATTGGGGTATCTAGTTTAAAAAATGTGTCCGGTGACCCGGCCAACCAACCAAGATGGCCGCCATGGCTAAAAATAGAACATAGGGGTCAAATATAGATTTTGGCTTGTATCTTTGAAACCAAAGCATTTAGAGCAAATCTGACATGGTGTAAAATTGTTTATCAGGTCAAGATCTATCTGCCCTGAAATTTTCAGACAAATCAGACAACCCATTGTTGGGTTGCTGCCCCTGAATTGGTAATTTTAAGGAAATTTTGCCGTTTTTGGTTATTATCTTGAATATTATTATAGATAGAGATAAACTGTAAACAGCAATAATGTTCACTAAAGTAAGATCTACAAATAAGTCAACTTGACCAAAATGGTCAGTTGACCCCTTAAGGAGTTATTGCCCTTTATAGTCAATTTTTTACAAAATATTTCCCACTGTAACTACTGGGCCAAGTTCATTGTAGATAGAGATAATTGTAAGCAGCAAGAATGTTCAGTAAAGTAAGATCTACAAACACATCACCATCACCAAAACACAATTTTGTCATGAATCCATCTGTGTCCTTTGTTTAATATGCACATAGACCAATGTGAGAGACACAGGCTCTTTAGAGCCTCTAGTTTTGTTTCCGAACATTTCTTTTCTAAAGGTAATTTACAAGAGTTTCTGTCTAAGTTTCGCAACATTTCATAAAGGTTTGGCAAATATTTTATGCTATTTTACGAGTTACCAGCTTTATAAGTTTTGATGATTAATATTATTGCTTTCGAAAAAAAAACCTTGGCTATACCACTTGACTTGACAGCGTAGTCGTGAACGGCGGGATTATTTTCACGTTGTTGCGATTAAAACTTATTTCAACGAAATTTAGCGCCTTATTGGCAAACGTCCCGTTTGCCATTAAAAATCAAAGTTTATTGCTTGTATTGAAAAAGCAGGCACTGTTTTTTTTTTCGCAATAAATCAAGTAATGTTTCAAGAACGCTCCGCCAAAATTTTAAGAAAAAAATCACCGATCGATTTTTTTTCTGCACTTCTGAGTAGACGCAAAAATATTGTCACCATCTTTATTTCACTAATAGTAATATAAATTCAGGAAAGAAGAATTTGGTTAAACCTCAAACTTGTCACAGCATGTTGGTGCCATGGATCAAAGGAACATTTTACAAAAAAACTGTCAAGTTATGACTGTTCGTTCAAAACTATTGCTACTTTCCTTAAAAGTCCTTGTTTATGAAATTTTAGGTTTTTTCCCTTAAATTTGCAAATTTCGAACCAAAATATCTCAAAAAGTAAGTTTTTGGAGGTATAATTTCTTTGCATATTTCAAAATTACACTATCAAATTGACCTTCTATCAAACTTTCAAGAAAAAAAATCAATGAGGGATCTCAACTGTATCGTATGCCTTTAAGTTAAGATATCCAATCGTAGTACTAATTTATCGTAGGACATGTAGAAAAATCCGTCCTTTTGGAACAAATCTTAACTTGTTTTTTTAAGTAGTTTTATTCATATCAGCCCACTTATCTATTATCAATTCATGTTTATTTACTGCAATTTGTTTTACAAATAGTATTAATGTGAGCTGTGTGATAAACGTGTTATGGTATTGGAGCCTTTGTAGGACATCCCTGTAGGATAAATAAGCTGGACCAGGAAACAGTATTTGCTTTCAATACTGTTATATTTCTAAAAGACACGAGTTAAAACAAACTCTACTGTACAGTAGTTCTATAAAATAGAACTCACAAATTAATTGTCTATTTTTTATATTTTCCATCGGATATTCCAACTGAAAACAAATAATGAAATTATCCGACTAAAATGGCCATTAAAAAGGAAATTGATGGTTTTATATTATAGAACTAGGCGAACAATAACCGTAAAGTGACGGCCATTTTATATTCAGGAAAAGGGGAGGGAGTCACGAGGAGATTTGTTTTCGAAATAAATTCATTTCAATCTGTGTATATGTATGGATGCTAATTATTTCCAGTTCTTACAAGGCCAGCATATTCATATTCAAAATCACCCTGTACCCCCTCCCCCAAAAAAAAAAAACAAAACCATAACAACCCATCATATATATATTACTTGAATTGTTGTCCCCTTATTTTCGACGAGTTTAACTTGAATTAATCGATTACTGGTTGCTTATTTCTAAACGCCCAGTGGCAAATATTTCATGCATGTTAAAGTCGGGTATATCCTGAATATAAAAACAAGGAGGTGTGCTATGATTGCCAATGAGACAAATATCCACCGTAGTTAAACTGAAGTGGATGTAAGCAATTATAGGCAACCGTACAGCCTTCAACAATAAGAAATAACACATACCGTATAGTCGGCATTAAAAGGCCTCGACATGAAAAGTGTGAATCAATTTAAACAGAAAAACTGACTGCCTAATTTATAACAAAACAATTTACGAAATACAAATATGACAGACTTGAAAAAACGACAACAACTGAACTATAGGCTCTTGACTTGGGACAGGCACATAAAGAATGAGGCGGCGTTAAACATGTTTGTGACCCTCCCCTAACCTTGGACAGTGGTAAAACAACACGAAAGAACAAAGTTTTAACTGTAAAAATCAGTTGGAATTTGCTTAATCCGCACGAGGCACAAACACAACGAACATAAAAACAATAGACACTAAGCATCGGAATTGAGCACTCGCAGTTACTGAAAGATAGTTCAAACGGCCAATTACAACTATTAGATAAATCATGTTCCCCCCAGACTAAAATATCAATTAGTACACAACCAACGGATTCAGTGTAAAGATAGTCTGAGAAACGCATGACCTTGAATACCTTGTTTATATCTATCTTTTATATACGAAAATAATCCAGTCTGGTAACTTTAAACTTATTTGATAGATAGTCAATAATTATGTCTATTTCAATCACATACAAGACATACATTGACAAATTCTTGTACAGTTTAAGATTATTCTTGAAAATCAAATGATCGGCGCTTTAAGTCGGATTTGTTTAGCAAATTAAGTTAAGAAAGCATAAGAAAAAATAATGTCACGTTCACAGCAATTCATTCCAACCAATGTTCTTTGTTTTACACTTATTGTATAATTAAGTCACTGCCAAAACAGATTACACGTAACTGAATTTTCTAATAAATCATCGTAAACTTCAGTTATGTCTTCCAAAAAAATAATCTGCTATATTCAACGCCAAATTGAATTTGCGTTTCATTGTTTCTTCCTCAGAAAGTCTCTACAAGAGTTCCAGATTCATTTTTGGACGCCTCTGCGAGTGGTCTAATGAACCGTGAAGTCTACATACCAGAGGAATGTTTTGTCGCAAAGTAATGCAACCGGTTTTTTTTAATTAGGTCTTTCCACTTTTCTGTTCTGATTATTATTTTTTTCTTTCGCCAAATTTTGTTATCGCGTAAAATTTTTGTTTCGCAATATGTCGCTAAGATATTTCTTATATAGTATCATACAGTTTATGCGCTTTTTATTTTCACCCATTCTAAATTTTCTTTGTCAGAGTTATCTTCCTATTCACTGTTTTATCAAATGTGTGCATCTCCTTCGTAACAAAAAAAGATATCGACAAAATTCTTTTTCTAAATTGTTCGTTACATCCTCAGAAATTTTTGGCTTATTTAACCGTATAACCCTGGAATCTTTTTATTTGAGGTCCCTAGGTCCTAACTTAGAAAATGAGGTCAAGGTCAAAGGTCAAGGTCAAGTTCTCAATTTTGACTTCCTTGTTTTTGCATTTTCTCAAACACTTTTAAAGATATATATGAAACAACAAGTGCAAAATGTTTGCTTTATTGTAATGAAGATATGTTACATTTGGTCTGAAACAATCTAATGGCATCTAATAGGAGAAAGTGCCCCTGAAATGTCCAATTATAAGTTTAAATGATTATTACTTCAACTTGGTTCATTATAAGGCATATGACCTTTTACAAAAGGTTGGATGACATATAACCTTGAAGAATGACAACCGGAAGTGACCTTCAGAAAACCGGAAGTAGCCATTTTTGCACTTTCTTCATGGAAAAGTACTCGGAATCCAAATATTTTGTAATTTTAATACATTAACTTATCACTAAAGACTAGAAATGACTTTCGATAAACCGGAAGTGGCCAATTATCTCCTGGTTTACAAGCAAAAGTATACAGAAACTATATATATTTTGGAATTAGTGTGAAAGAAACTATTATATGAGACCGGAAGTAGCTAATCATCTCCCTTATTTCACTCAGAAGTATATAGAAACCACTTATTTATCGCATCAGTATGAAGAAACTGATGATAAGATGCCAATTTTAACTTTGAGTAAACACGAACTAGCTTCTTTTCAATAAATTTTAAAATTGCTGTGGAAAGACCTTCAATTGTTCTCTGAACAATGAGTTTTTAATTTTGTGAACGTTTCATATTGTTCTAGGGGGTTGGAACCCTTCCCTACCCCCTTCAGTCTGTTTTCAAAATACATGATATCTATCAATGCAGAGAATAAAGCATTAATATCAGGAATCACCACAGCCTGTTTAAGGGTAGTACACCACCCTTGATTTTTTTGCACCGTCCTTGGATTTCCAGCAGCAACTCTTGACTGCTCAGCATAACCATGCAATGTATGAGAAAACTTCGGAACATATTTCTTAATCATAATTTTCATTGAATTCGAAAGACTATAAGTTTTAATTTATTTGTCACAAAATTTAGATACACATATATGTTTTGTGGATGTTATATATATTTATCTTACTTCCTATACATTTCTAGGAATATGGTTGGTTAAAAGCAACCGCGTGGAGACCGTGTATATTCCATATGGGGTTAATAGGGTTCCATATGGGGTTAGTAGGCGGAGCTTATTTCAATACACGGTTAGTAGTGGTGTTACGTCCCTTTATAAAAACAACACGGTGTTGAGGAAAAATCTTATGTTTCAACAGACGAAGAAATTCATGATGAACGATTGAAATAAATTCATAAAACACATTTAAAGCTAACAAGTTGTTATTGCTGGCATTTGTTTTTGTATAGACGAATGGAAGTAGGTTCTTAATCAGTGACTAACGGTATTGAAGACTTGATCACTTTGATAGGCCACCAGTCTAAATACCACATGTTAAGATAATCGGTAAGATAAATTCGTTACATAGTGTGCTAGTGACCTAATACGAAATATATGGGGTAAGTAAATTCCATATATATATATATATATATATATCGTATTAGGTCACTAGCACACTATGTAACTAATAATACATAACGTCTGGATATTAGATATTAGTCATCGATCTTTCTTACGAGGGCGCTGGATCTTTACGAGTAACGACACATGTACACAATAAATAAATTATATAAACGCCTAAAAAGTGTACAAAACAACACCAATGACAAAAAAAAAACATTAAATTCAATTATCTATAAATATTTCGGATAACAGATATCCTTCATCAGTATGATTATGATGTAAAATGAATCATATCAATCTATTCTGATTTAACTATAACAATCTTGAAATTTATACAATTAAAATAATTAAAACCGAACACAAAAACGCTTGTACAATTCTAAAATTTCAAAAATGACGTAGGTTATATATCTATTTACAACAGAGACTGCATAGATATGCTTCAAATAAAAATAGTAATGTGCGATATGAACTGGTACAATTCTAAAATTTCAAAGGTGACGACAGTTAAGATGTTACAACAACGACTGCGTGGAAATACATCCCCAATGAACAGCACTGACCGATCTAAGCTGGTTTAATATTTCAAATTTGACAACGGTAAAGTAATTACAACAGAGGCTGATTTAAACATCCCAAATAAATAGCAGTTTGATAATGATTAAAACAAAATTTAATAATAAATTTTGACAAAGGTTAAGTAATTGAACGTGACTGCGTACTTGTTCACCCCAAATGAATAGAACCCTGCGATTTAAACTGGTAAAATTCAAGAATTTTAGAGTTGACAAAGGTAAAAAATAGCAACAGAGACTGTGTATAGTACTATGCAATATATATATTGACAGGCATTCTCCATCGGATAACCCGTGGTTATGCAGGACTAACATCATGATATATATATATAATACGTCTCAAATTTAGCCCAAATTTATAAATCTTATATTGTTGGGCTAAGTTTGAGACGAATTATATATATATAATGTCAATTTTGACTGATTAAAATGAAAATAGAATTTGAAAACAAGAAAGTAAAAAATAGGCCGAAAAGTACGGATATCTATAAGAAACACTTAGTGAAAAGCCTATGACAAGTACACAGATATTCATCACGCTTTTTTTTCAAATTTTGCACCGTTTTGCTCCTTGAACATTTTTATTCCGACTTGGGATACTACCAGAGAAGAAGAATAAAAATGAGTAGATATGACATGGTTACAACTATCCATATATAATCCGGATATGGTGAACCAATTTTTGCACCTTATGTTTGCGGTATACCATCTTTTCCGCAAGTTTATTGTTTTCTGTTTGGTATTAAATTAATGATTAAGATTCATTTTGTTACATCTGGTGATTCGTTTATTGGGCAATCGCCATGGCAGTGAGCAGGGTTTAAGAACATCCGTTGTTCGACCTGTTAGTCAAATGCGTTTTGTTAAAACATACTTTTTCACTTTTTTGGTCTTTTCGAAAATGTTGTTTGTGCTGTATTTAGACCCCTCTACCAAGAAATTTGTTTTGCATGCACACGTATAAAAATTGCGGTTTTTATCCAATGCAATCATAGGTTGAACGTTGTGTCCATTAAGACTTGTATATATATATATATGTGTGTGTAAAAGTCAAATGGACATCTCAATCAAACCTCATAAAGAAATACGATTCCAAATCGACGGCTATTTCAATATATGTAGCCCTACTGACAACAATGACTGAACGTTATCTATCTAAAGTGCCTAAAAATTGAAAATAATATCAGTGTATGTTTTTGCTATGTATCGCTTTATTTTTCGATTTATCTTGCTTCTGGATTAAATAGCTTACGAGATCAACTTTCATTAAATTAGGAAAACACATACCAAATACAGATTCATTTGCTTTCTAACAATTCTTCCTACAGATAATCTGCTTGCATACAATTTGGTCATTTTATTGTGCATAATGACGTCTCCTCTGAACATTTGCGCAGATTTTAAAGAACAAATATGTTGGCAATACTTAATAATAAAAAAATGAGATGTGGTATTATGATTGCCAATGATATATTGTTTTAAAGACCAAATTCAAAGTAGAAAGAAGCGAACAATAATCGTCACCTAACCTATATATAGTAAGCTATATGTGACCCGCCATGACTCGAAATGAACACCTGCTTTATCCACTCATTTACATTGCTCCCTCATATCAAATATACAGAGGAATATCTTTGAAGAACAAATTGCAAAAAGGTTTTCTTTAAGAAGTGAAGGAAAAAAAGAAAACAAAAAACAAAAAAACAAAAAAACTTTGCTACAAAATTATATGAATTTTATGAATCGAAATAAAAGTCATATAAAGTATGTACAATACCTAGACCTGAACAGTAAGACTGTATTGTTTTTGTATGTCATGTTACTCATCAGTCAAAACTTTATTAAAGTTTTAAATATCTTTTGTATCAATTATTCAGTTTAGCAAAATTACATTCATACTGTTGGTATTGATAAGAAATTTCCAGAGGAAAAATAGGGGAAACCATTTCCTTAGGGGAAATTTGATGTACAGAAATTTCCATAGAGGAAATTTGGAGATCAATGTTTTCCTTAGAGGAAATTTGCTGTCTTGAATTTTCCCTCAAGGAAAAATGTTTGTCAAAAATTTCCTCAAAGGAAATGGTAGTTGACAAAATTTCCTCAAAGGAAAATTTGATGCAGCAAATTTCCTCACAGGAATTAGAATTTCCCCCCAAAAAAAATGTATGCAGCAAATTTCCTAAGGGAAATCTTTTTCCTTTGAGGACAAATCTTTTTTCCATTAGGGAAATTTGATTTCCATTGAGGCAAACAACTTTTTCTCTTAGGAAATTTGTCAAAAAAAGGGGCATAACTTTTTCAACAGAGGTGCTAGAGCCAATTTTTTTAGGGCAAATATCAGGGAACCAACACCAACCAAGTAATCAACTTCATTTTGACCTACCTCCAAAAATAAGGGTGACAACTTTTGCACTCAACGGAATTGCAAACTTGTCCTGGAGACTGTTAATACCCTAATACTAAACTAACAAACTGGTTTGAATATTTACTGTCCATTTTAACAACTGAACTGGCTCATTTATACAATTAAACCAATTTGTTGGATAAGCTATGTTTAATGTCCAGCGCAAATATTGCATGTATTGATATTCATGACATTAACACGTCAAAGTATTATAAAGGTAACAATATAAAGAAATACTCTGAATGAAAGTTCACCAGCTTTTGCTGTTGTCTTTGTGTACTTAGCGGAGAAGCAGGAAAAACAGTTTTAATGGTTAACTCGAACAACCTCCCTCCTCTCACTGTGAGTCCTGTGCCACGAAACTACCGATATGGTTATAATAAATTATAAATAATTTGGTACATGCAAATACAAGTGGATCCTTTTTGTGCATAAGCATAAATCTGCCAAAAAAAAAAAAAAAATCCACAGAAAGATAAAAGATTGATCTTTTTAAAGCATCAATTAGCATCTCTACCCTGGAGACAGCATTTGTTTGTGAAAAAATCCTAAAAATGGGCAATTATTTCATAGAAAAGAATGCACCTTTTTATGTTCCGGCGTGTTTGACTTGACTATTCTGTCTTGAAAACGTATTAACTGAAAATATCTGATTCATCATCTCGCTTCAACACCCCGTATAACCCCGATACAAATGAATCCGGACGTTGACGCGTTCGAATCGAACGCACCGTGTACCACTGAGTTCAGACAGAGAAGAATTTATAACTTTAAATAAAGCCCAATATTTATTCTTCGGATATTTTGCTCCAATATATTCTTTGTCGTACTACTCATTACTTACTGCAAGGTTTTTCAAATATGTGATATTTGTATAGGCAAACATCAAAAAACACAAGACCATGCCACTGATAAAATCATGCTTGCTTTTTTTAAATGATCAAAATTTTAAGTTTCTCGTGCCTCATATTTTTTAAAACATACATTTTAGAAAATATCATTTTTGAAAATTACAAACTAATTAAGATCGTAGGTTTATGAGTTATCTAGAAACAAAGGAGACGAGTGCATCTTTAAACGTATCTTTGTTGTCATATTGTGTACAGTTCGTTATCGTTACACTTGTGTACACTGTACGATTCGTTGCGACAATATTGTATTTGTCAAATTAATTTTGTATGTATGAAAGTATGCTTTCATATGTTTTTAACCTATATACATGTTAAAAAAAATAATTTACCACCATTAAATGCATAAAGCAACATAATTTATACCAACCGTTGTATTGTTGAAATACTCTTGGAGGTATTTTGTACATGCAAGAAGTTTCATTATCTATATGAAAGTGCAATTTGGTAAGATAATACAATTGCTCGACAAATATACGCGTACGCGTCCGGCTGCCAATTTTATAGCACTCTTTTAAACGTTTACCAAACGACATTCAACAATGAGCAAATCTCAAACCGTATAGGACCGTAAAGGACCGTATAGGACAAAAAACGTGAGCTAATTAAAAAATAAAAAAAAAAACAAGAGATCTTATCTATACTACAGCGAGAAATGGAAAAAGCAAATCATGGTAGACAGAAATCAAAGACAACCAATGGATTATAGTCTCTTGGCCTGAATCTCCGAGGCAGATTCAAAGGGGTCATGCAATACTACTGTGATACCAACTGATTTGTCATTCGTTCTGATTATTATTAGCATCTTAAAATATGTACCCACTCATATGAATTTCATTCAATTTTTTTTTTTTTTTATGTGTTTTACACTCTTATCTTCATGAAAAACCACAAAAAAGCTTCAATCTGAAGAACCAACGACTCATAACATTATAAAGGGCTTTGTTCTCTAAGAGATAGATATCAAGAACCCCGACAAATTCAGTGTTTCTTATTTTTGTTGGCCGTACTTTATGTAATAATGATAATCTTTAATTTACCAAAGTCATAACAACTATAGGCATACAACATATAAACTACACACAGTATTCTATAGCTGGTGCCATATGAGCACCCCATATTTCACAGCCATAACAAAGTATACTGTTAATATAAGTATCAAAAAGTGAAAGTAAAGTTACAAAATTCAAATATATATCCTTTCAGTCAAAAACAGCTTTTCTGCTGTAACAGATTATATTTGCCATTAAAATTTAACAATATACCAAGATAACTAATTAGATGTAAGAAGATGTGGTATGAGTACCAATGAGACAACTCTCCATCCAAGTCAAAATTTATAAAAGTAAACCATTATAGGTCAAAGTACGGTCTTCAACACGGAGCTTTGGCTCACACTGAACAGTAAGCTATAAAGGGCCCCAAAAATTACTAGTGTAAAACCATTCAAACGGGAAAACCAACGGTCTAATCTATATAAAAAAGCGAGAAACGAGAAACACTTATGAACCACATCAACAAACGACAACTACTGAACATTAGATTCCTGACTTGGGACAGGTGCAAACAAATGCAGCGGGTTTAAACGTTTTAATGGTACCAAACCTTCACCTTTTTTTCTGAAACAATAGTGTAACATCACAACATAGAGAGACACACTATAAAATATCAACTGAAATAGCTTAACTCAATCAAAGGACATATTAACACCAGTGAACATACACTGAACAAATAAATTTGACCTATGATACAATGTAAATACAAAATAAATAAACTAAGGGAAGAATAATAAAAGTAACATGTTATATCGGTATGAAATGTTAAACAATTTAAGAAAAAAATATGCTCGAACAAAAATATCAGCCATTTGCAATAAATTTAAACTCAGGTAAATGAAAATAATTTTGTTGTTAGGTATACTTGTACAGTTCCAACAGAGAAAGGACATATTTTTACAAAATAAATAATTTTGATGTTCATAGTACGAAGTGAAAATTTATAGTAGTACCAAACACTTATTAAAGCTGGTATATAGACCAGATATAACCCTGAATAACATTAAATAACAAAAAAGCATTACAATTAGTATCAACAGGCAAATAAACAAGAAAGTACGATTTGAGAGTACTCGCAGTTACTGACAGCTAGTTAAAAGCAAAAACAATTAATAATAAAAAATCATGCATCAGAGACTAAAATCAACTAAAACACATCCCAGGGATTTAGTATTTTAACGTCATGGACAGTCAAAGAAGACATGACTTGTGTCGCGAATGCCAAAAATAAATGTATCGACAGACAGTAGGATAGTTAGGAGTTTAAGCTCTTTATAGATCAAAATGAACGTGGGTGTGTCTTATCTAAAACTTCTATTTCTTGGTTATTATAATACCAATTTTCATGTGATGTATTTTCCCACCCTTTCAAAAAACAACAATTTTCGTTTTTGCTATATTAACACTAAGTGACCATTTGGAGGTATAATCATACAAAGTATCAAGTAACGTTTGTAAACCAGCTACATTATAGGGTCACTATTTATAAAAGCCATTTCACAATCGTTGACATACAAATATAGGTGATAATACTTCTACTTGCATTAGACCTACTTCATTAGTAAAATAACCAGAATTAAATCCATCAACACTTGCACAAGTACTGACATTGTGTGTTTTATTTTTTTGTTAGATGTTTTTGTGTCTCGTATCGATATTGTGAGTTAAGACAAATGCAACTGATTTGTACAGTTTTTTTATCATGTTGTGCTGTTACACCAGTTTCCCAGGTTAGGATGAGGGTTGAGGGTTCACGTGTATAGCCCCGCTGCATTATTTATGTGCCTGTCCAAAGTTAGGAGCCTGTAGTACAATGGTTATGTCTGTCATATTTGCTTTTCGTTAATTGTTTAGTTATAAATTATGCCGTTAGTTTTCTCGTTTTATTTTTTTCACATTTTTCCTTATATAGGGGCCTTTTATTGCCCACTATACGGTATAGGTTTTTCTCATTGTTGAATGCCGTACTATGGACTTTGATTACTTACATCCACTTCATTTGAACTTTGATGGATAGTTGTCTCATTGGCCATCACACCACATCTACATATATATATAAACCAGTTGGAACGTCATCTAATGCATTCGGCAAACAATATTCAACGAGATCCTCTGGCTGCTTTCGTTAAGGCGAACTTTGACCAAAATCTGCATTTGAAAGAGCCTCAAATTGTGAAAAGTGAGAGTTATTGAAGTTTTATTGGCTGTTATATATTTCTTGAAACTTTATTTCATCTGGAATAACGTTGAAATTCTTAGTCTTCATTAGAAAAATTGCCGTCAGATGTGCCCGGTTAAAACATTTCAATGTTGACTTTGAAAGACTGATAATTTTATGATCTACTATTTCGACAAAATTTACAGATAAAAAAATTACAATAAAACACAGAAAAAGGGTCGCTGATGCCATCTCGAATACCTTAAAAAGAAAGGGATTTGTGGCGGTTTTTGTCAACGAATTGTACATTGATTATTTGTAAAAGAGCAACGAACACGACACATTTGGTGAAACGAACGGTACAGTAAGAGAAACCTTATTAAGTCTGATATCGTGTTTATTCTGAGTTTTAGGGAACATTTGAAGGCACGTAGTAATTTAACGTGTAGTTATTTATTATTGCTTAAAGTATTGCTACGCAAAAGTATAAGTAAGAAAAGATATTCAACATTGTTTACCTCATAAAACGTAGAAAATTGCACCATCTCTGTGCATTTTGCATCTAGCAGTTTTATCAAACGTTCTATTAAAAATCTGAAACTTGCAACAACTGCATAATTGATTAGATAAACTACCATGTACATAGACACATTGATTTATTCTCACATAAGTTCTAGAAAGGCATTCGATATTGTTGTCATCCCAAATGTTGTCCTGATTATCGCTTCGAACGCGTCAACGTCCGGATTCATTTGTATCGGGGTTATACGGGGTGTTCAAATTCAACTATTTTTTATATATTTAGACTACAGGTTGATTTAATAACATTAAAAATTCACAGTACCAAAAAATTAAATATATGGGTAAAGTAAAGTATCTTTCTAATGAGTCATAACAACAGAGAGGTGTGTTCGAAAAAATATTTTTTTACTAAAATTACTTGACGACAGACTTTACAAGTGGATCTTAAGGTTTATGACCCCTTCTGTATCAATGTACTGCACGAAATTTTCGATTTGCAAAAATATCATAACAGCATAGATAATGAATAATAGAGATGTGCAATTTTGTTCATATACCAAAGGGAAACTTCGTTCAAAGCAACATCATTCATTGTTTTATTGCATTCAATAGAAAATTGGGATTTTATGACAAAGCCAAGATTTTTGCAGAAAATCCTCAGACTTTAATACAAAGATTTTCGTTATCAAATTTTAAACATAGATTACTCACTTGTGTATCCATGATGTGCTAGGCTAAGCGTTTATTGTTTACAAAATGTCCTGAACCTTTAAAAAAAAAAAAAAAAAAAAAAACTCGTGCTGAGTCACTAAAGTCAAGCACACTCTAGAAGGTGTACTTGAATAGGTTCATATTTATATTTATTTATTTTAACCAATATCTTGATTTATAAACTTGTTTTAAGGAAATCATTGCTAGCAAGTATGCAATAATCCTCTATCTATCAAGCACCGAAATGTCAAATATTAGAGTACAAGTAGAAAGGCTGTGGATTTTCTATAAAATGTCCATGTGTTTAGCATTGAAACAACAAAAGGGTATATAACCCTTAAAAATGCTATAACGTCCAAAAAAAATTCATTTGTGTGTGTGTTATTTAGGGTTGTTAGTCTTCAACCTCTGAAATGTTTTAGTCTGCTCTTCCACGAAATATTTAATTAGATTTTTTTTAATGTTTTTGAACTTTGGAAAACTCCACATGACAACCGATCAGATAATAGCTTTTAAGTTGACTAAATGCAGAAAAGTACATAACATGATGCTCAATAGCAAGTAGATATATTTGTCTTTTAAAATACAACTGGCATATAAGGATCGTAATAGTGGTATGTGGATGAATTTATCGGTTTTCAAGAGCTAAATTGACAGCGCGTCATCACTACAATGGCTTCCATTTTAACTATTATATAATTGGTGCTAATCGTAATGCAGTTTTGCGGCTTTGTTTGATTTTTCTTCACTTGAAACACTCTGCACCCGATTTAATGTATAAACTTGTTTATAAACTGTTTCAAACACATGTGTTTATGTTAAGTTGTTGAATTTCTTCTATATTCAAAGTGTGTTTAATGTTTACCACCATCAAGACAAAATCACATCAATAACATGCACAACTAAACTTCTATTGTGCTCTGTATGCTGTACTGGGGTATGGTATTTAAATCATATAAATAAGAAGATGTGGTATGAGTGCTAATGAGGGAACTTTCCATCCAAGTCTCAATGTATAAAAAGTTAACAATTATAGGTCAAAGTACGGCCCTTGACTCACACCGAACAGCAAGCTATAATGGGCCCCAAAATGACTAGTGTAAAACAATTCTAACAGGAAAACCAACGGTCTATCTATATAAAACGAGAAACGAGAAACACATATGAACCACACCAACAAACGACTACCATTGAATAACAGGCTCCTGACTTAGGACAGGTGCATAAAAATGCAGCGGGTTTAAACGTTTTAACAAGCGCCAACCTTCACCCTAACCCGAGACAATAGTGTAACATTACAACATAAAAAGACACGCTATAAAATATCAATTGAAATGGCTAAACTCGATCAAAAGACATTTAAACAATTTTTTCATATTTTTCCTTATATAGGGGCCTTTTATTGCCCACTATACGGTATAGGTTTTTCTCATTGTTGAATGCCGTACTATGGACTTTGATTACTTACATCCACTTCATTTGAACTTTGATGGATAGTTGTCTCATTGGCCATCACACCACATCTACATATATATATAAACCAGTTGGAACGTCATCTAATGCATTCGGCAAACAATATTCAACGAGATCCTCTGGCTGCTTTCGTTAAGGCGAACTTTGACCAAAATCTGCATTTGAAAGAGCCTCAAATTGTGAAAAGTGAGAGTTATTGAAGTTTTATTGGCTGTTATATATTTCTTGAAACTTTATTTCATCTGGAATAACGTTGAAATTCTTAGTCTTCATTAGAAAAATTGCCGTCAGATGTGCCCGGTTAAAACATTTCAATGTTGACTTTGAAAGACTGATAATTTTATGATCTACTATTTCGACAAAATTTACAGATAAAAAAATTACAATAAAACACAGAAAAAGGGTCGCTGATGCCATCTCGAATACCTTAAAAAGAAAGGGATTTGTGGCGGTTTTTGTCAACGAATTGTACATTGATTATTTGTAAAAGAGCAACGAACACGACACATTTGGTGAAACGAACGGTACAGTAAGAGAAACCTTATTAAGTCTGATATCGTGTTTATTCTGAGTTTTAGGAACATTTGAAGGCACGTAGTAATTTAACGTGTAGTTATTTATTATTGCTTAAAGTATTGCTACGCAAAAGTATAAGTAAGAAAAGATATTCAACATTGTTTACCTCATAAAACGTAGAAAATTGCACCATCTCTGTGCATTTTGCATCTAGCAGTTTTATCAAACGTTCTATTAAAAATCTGAAACTTGCAACAACTGCATAATTGATTAGATAAACTACCATGTACATAGACACATTGATTTATTCTCACATAAGTTCTAGAAAGGCATTCGATATTGTTGTCATCCCAAATGTTGTCCTGATTATCGCTTCGAACGCGTCAACGTCCGGATTCATTTGTATCGGGGTTATACGGGGTGTTCAAATTCAACTATTTTTTATATATTTAGACTACAGGTTGATTTAATAACATTAAAAATTCACAGTACCAAAAAATTAAATATATGGGTAAAGTAAAGTATCTTTCTAATGAGTCATAACAACAGAGAGGTGTGTTCGAAAAAATATTTTTTTACTAAAATTACTTGACGACAGACTTTACAAGTGGATCTTAAGGTTTATGACCCCTTCTGTATCAATGTACTGCACGAAATTTTCGATTTGCAAAAATATCATAACAGCATAGATAATGAATAATAGAGATGTGCAATTTTGTTCATATACCAAAGGGAAACTTCGTTCAAAGCAACATCATTCATTGTTTTATTGCATTCAATAGAAAATTGGGATTTTATGACAAAGCCAAGATTTTTGCAGAAAATCCTCAGACTTTAATACAAAGATTTTCGTTATCAAATTTTAAACATAGATTACTCACTTGTGTATCCATGATGTGCTAGGCTAAGCGTTTATTGTTTACAAAATGTCCTGAACCTTTAAAAAAAAAAAAAAAAAACTCGTGCTGAGTCACTAAAGTCAAGCACACTCTAGAAGGTGTACTTGAATAGGTTCATATTTATATTTATTTATTTTAACCAATATCTTGATTTATAAACTTGTTTTAAGGAAATCATTGCTAGCAAGTATGCAATAATCCTCTATCTATCAAGCACCGAAATGTCAAATATTAGAGTACAAGTAGAAAGGCTGTGGATTTTCTATAAAATGTCCATGTGTTTAGCATTGAAACAACAAAAGGGTATATAACCCTTAAAAATGCTATAACGTCCAAAAAAAATTCATTTGTGTGTGTGTTATTTAGGGTTGTTAGTCTTCAACCTCTGAAATGTTTTAGTCTGCTCTTCCACGAAATATTTAATTAGATTTTTTTTAATGTTTTTGAACTTTGGAAAACTCCACATGACAACCGATCAGATAATAGCTTTTAAGTTGACTAAATGCAGAAAAGTACATAACATGATGCTCAATAGCAAGTAGATATATTTGTCTTTTAAAATACAACTGGCATATAAGGATCGTAATAGTGGTATGTGGATGAATTTATCGGTTTTCAAGAGCTAAATTGACAGCGCGTCATCACTACAATGGCTTCCATTTTACTATTATATAATTGGTGCTAATCGTAATGCAGTTTTGCGGCTTTGTTTGATTTTTCTTCACTTGAAACACTCTGCACCCGATTTAATGTATAAACTTGTTTATAAACTGTTTCAAACACATGTGTTTATGTTAAGTTGTTGAATTTCTTCTATATTCAAAGTGTGTTTAATGTTTACCACCATCAAGACAAAATCACATCAATAACATGCACAACTAAACTTCTATTGTGCTCTGTATGCTGTACTGGGGTATGGTATTTAAATCATATAAATAAGAAGATGTGGTATGAGTGCTAATGAGGGAACTTTCCATCCAAGTCTCAATGTATAAAAAGTTAACAATTATAGGTCAAAGTACGGCCCTTGACTCACACCGAACAGCAAGCTATAATGGGCCCCAAAATGACTAGTGTAAAACAATTCTAACAGGAAAACCAACGGTCTATCTATATAAAACGAGAAACGAGAAACACATATGAACCACACCAACAAACGACTACCATTGAATAACAGGCTCCTGACTTAGGACAGGTGCATAAAAATGCAGCGGGTTTAAACGTTTTAACAAGCGCCAACCTTCACCCTAACCCGAGACAATAGTGTAACATTACAACATAAAAAGACACGCTATAAAATATCAATTGAAATGGCTAAACTCGATCAAAAAGACATTTAAACAAATACAAGTAAATATACATGCATTCAAGTAAAGCTGATAAAATCAAAAGCCTAACATGGCAATTAAAGGGACGCTTAACTCAAATAAATTCAGCTACTTTTAACTAAACATCCATATATTGATCGTGTGAATCTATAAACTATCCAAATAAAAAAAAAAAAAAAGCACACACAAAGAAACCATGGTTTTCATAATGATAATAATAATACTGAGAAAATGAAAATTGATAAAACTACCAAAATCAAACATTAAAGCAAACAAAAAATCATTGTTTAGTTCTATAATTTTTTATATTTTTGTTTCTGACCTTTCTGATACCTTTTTAAGTACCTTTGTAAAAAGGTCAGTTAGACCTTGTGCTTCAACCTTTTACAAGTTAAATACGAATATAGATAGAATTAAACGTGCGGTGTAAACACCAACGAGACAGCAAGCCAACAACACAGAAAACCAAAAGTCATCTGATAACTAGTACAGTGCATTTAAAGGAGGATGACGAAGAAATGTGTAATACCTAGTAAATACTGCAAAATTGATGTTAATCAAATATAATACTGTCATTTGTAGACCATGATTAATATACTTCTTTGAAACATTGTAGATAAAGTAATTCGTTAGAAGGTGCATGAAGATAAATCGGATGAAAACTTGACGTCGGCCATGAAATTCCATAAATAGAAAAATACAAAATGACCCATAAATACTTTATTACAACGACTATGTCAGAATATTTGACAATGTGTTTTCTTTCAGTATGTACTTGATAAGTATACAATAAATCCATTTTAGCCTAGGTACTTCCATAAGCCTGAAAATCTCCTGGCTAGTCACATATGTGTACGTACTCAAAAAAAAAATCCTTGGGTAACACATTTTTTGTTCCTGATGAATGTAAATCCAGAAAAGCAATTCGGACGCAACGCATTTGTAAAGTGTTATTTTAATTTTTCTACAAAAGGCCCCTGTAAGACACCATGTTAAACAATACACAATAGAACATCGTGGATATATATTTTGTTGGGACACAACCCTCCTCCTAGTGGGACAGAGGTGTAGCAAAACAACAAATTGTAAATACATCATTGCAGATAAATGTTAAATGATTTAAATTCAAGTGCAGTTTTTTGTGTGTGTGCTAAAAACAAGATCTTAACCACAAATAGGTTATTAAAGAAGTAGGCTTCTTATATTAGCAAATCAGATGGGTTGACATATTAAATGTCCAGTGGCAAGTATTATATACCCATCAGAACATTAACATACTGATTTGATATGAACCCCTGCTTTTTTTAGACTGACATGCCGATTCAGAATTTTAACATGCTAGTTAGAAAGGCAACAGTCAACAGGAAGACATCGTCGTGGGAATCTTAAATGTTTTATGTCCACTTTTGATAAAAATAAAGATATCTATATTTTTGATATCCAAGTGCAATTCTATTTCCCTAAACAACTTTAATACACGATTTCTACACCCTAAAAGTTTTTGTCAGAGCTACAATGTTCTATCGCCACATTCCCATTGGCTTATTCATCTAGTTAGTTCAGAGAAAAATATTTTATAGTGTTGTAGCTTCACTATTTTTCGGGAATTTTTGCTGTAATATAATCGTTTGTCAACTCAGCAGTACTATGCTTGAATTGTTTTCATGGTTTAAACTAAATCTATGAGAAATTCTTAGCAAACCTGTTCTATCTCCAGAAAAGGGGAATGCTTTATTTATCTATGTTATTTTTCTATTAAAAAGCGATCGAACAAAAAGTTTCTCTTCATGCACGTATATATTAAAAATACAGTCAAATACTTAAGATACTGCACTTTTAAACGTTATTCTAATATGACGTTCTTCTTTAGCTTTGGGTACAAAGCCATGTTCTAATTCCAATAGAACATGGGCTGCGCGTGATTGACGTCACAATTGAAATTGCAACGTCAGATGAATTTTGAACAACGCCAGAGATCAAAATGGACATTTTTGTTGGTGTTGCTCGCTAGGAAATTAAATAAAAACATTCTAAAAGTAAGTTTAAATGTTTCTGTTCTTTTTTAAATTGATAAACTGTTGATTTTCTATAACGTTTTTGGTTCATCAAATCAAAATGGCGACATTTCGAGCGTCTACTATATGTCCGCTTCGAAGTACAAAAGTTCAAAATATTCCTATTAGAATCGAAATAATTCTATCATGCCATGCTCTACCCATGTTAAAATGAGCATAGAGCATGGCATGATAGAATTATTTCTTAAATATACATTTTTACCACTATTACCAAATGGGAAATACATCATAATAAGATTCACACGACGACATGTCACAATACCTGGACACATTATTCAGACTCCGAGCCGACCAGTTAAACCAGTTTAACAATTTCAAAAAGATAGATCGATGTGAGAAGTGTCAGTCAACCGATTAAATAACTGTTTTGATGGAAGGGCTCACTTTAGTTATTTCTCCTCTTGTCATCTCTATGACCAGAAAGTGAATCTAACCAAATGAAAACATTAGATACACTTTTGAAACTGGACATGATGAACAATAAACATCTCTGTCAACAAATCATCAAATGTAGATTTTACATGTTATTGGGTTAACAAATCAGTATGTAAAAGTTTCATATGCATTTTTATCGCACCGCGGATAAATTATGACGTTGTGATTGGTTTAACGCCGTCACATGGTGACCCCCTATGGATCCGTATGGGGTTAGTAAATTTCATATGGGGTTCATGACGTCACGTCTACTATTAATGGTGACGTCATCTATTGATGTTGTTGTATTTCATTGTTTATGGTTCTACGAAACGCGGTAGGAAAAGTCCCGCGTGCGATAAATTCGTTATACGGTTCATTACTGACCCCTACGGACCATAGAGGGTGAGTAAAATGATTTCATCCATAGGAGATTCGGCCTTCGGCCTCACCCCCTATGGATTTTACCGAGGAATTGTATAGTAAGTCTTAACTATACAAATCGTTGATTTTACTAACCCTCTATGGATTCGTAGGGGATCAGTAGCAAACAATATGACTTATAGTGTAAGCATTGCTCACCATTCAAAAACTGAAATAGGCAAAAACTCGTAAATTTGTCGAAAGTCATTTACGTGCAACAACTCATCTATATTAATTTAAGTCATATTGGCATTCTTGTAGATCTCCGGTATTGTTGGTAACTTTTGCTGTTTGCAGTTTCTACCTAATATATTAAGATAGTTGGCATAACTCAGAAAATTAGGCCAAAAAACGCATCATTTAGAGCAATCATCTGATGGTTTGGCAGAGACATTTATACTAAATTTAGTATAGGTCTCTGGTTTTGGTCATTTGGCATTTTTGTAAAACTTGTTTTGCTGTTTTCAGTTTCTACATCTATTTTAGTGTCACGGGTTTGGGTAGTGTGTGCATGATACTACATATATATATATATATATCCTAATATTACCATTACCGGTCAGCTGGATACGACTGCAGAGGTCCAACCCTGAACAGTTGGGACAAAAATGGACACAATATTCGCGCTTGATACAGGTCTGAATTTGGATTGTAATTAAATATTTGACACATAATAGGTTTCTGCCACAGAATAACTGTAGTCAAAGAACTTAGAATTTGTTATATGATTTGAATTTATATTAAATTGTTTGCTTTTGTGCAATACACTATGCTGTTGCAAATTATACCCCTCCCCCCAAAAAAGATTAAAATTTTTTACCCTCCCCTTTTTTTGCAAAACATTGTACTTAAAAGTAATTGTCCATTAACAAGGAAACCCTTGTTTTTCCCCCTTTTTTTGCATCTAATCCCTAAACGGTTTGAGCCATTACCCCCCTTCCCAAAGCCAATCCTAACCATCCCTTTGTGATATGGAAACTTGCGGTATAATCTCAGAGAGATCCATACACCGTTTCACAAGTAATTGTCCTAAACTGTTAGGACTATAGCCCCCAAAATCAATCCTAACCTTCCTTTTGTGGTTATAAACCTTGTGTTCAAATTTCAGATTTCTATTTACTTATACTAAAGTTATTGTCCGGAAACCAAATGTCTTCGGAGGACGACGACGTGATACCAATATACGACCGCAAATTTTTTTGCAGTCGTATAAAAATTATCTTACTTCTGTTAAATAAACTTTAAGGCTAACTGGTCCGTGTAACACTTATCAATTCAAAGTTTTAAAAGTTTTGAAATTTTAGATTTTTTGAATTTTGATCAAAGTTTTAAAATATCAAAATTCCAAATATTTAAAAAGTTTTGAAATTTTGAAATTTTCACCAAATAATTAAAATTTTAAAATTATTAATATCGTTTTTTAATTTGATAGTTTAGATATTTGATCAAACTTTAAAAGTACTAAACTTAACGTGCAGTTTTGATTATTTCGCTTTTTGAAAGTTTGATTTTTAAAATTTTTTATTTAGATATCAAACATAGAAAAGGGGCGAAAAGAGGGGTACCTGTAAACTGCGAAACAAAATTAAATGAAATCAAAAAGTTACTGTTACTGTTACTTTAAAGGGAAAATTCGCGATTTTTCACTTATCATCTTATTATGTTCATAATACCATAAAAAACATATTCACCAAGTTTTATTTTGATATGAAAAGTAATAAAGAAGAAAATTGGGAATTATTAATTTTATTTATCCAAACTTCCTGACTTATGTGACGTAGTTTAAGTCTTTTTGCATGCCGGGAGTGAAATTAATCTCATTTAAGTCTTGTTCGTTAACCATCTAATAACGCGATTTAAAGCGCATCGACGACTTTCGGTGTAGCTATTAACCAACTAAAAATAGGTGATAGCCATGCAACTTTTAAAATTAGATTGTAGGATTTATGTTTTAACGATTTTTGATACGAATTTTAGTAATAAAAGTAAATCATACAATAAAACATTTTTATGATTTTTTTCCCGACAAATACTTTAAACAAACATAGGAAACTGACATGATCGATAGTGTATTAAAATACTTGTTTGTATTGACCTTTTTGCTTCAGTCCAGCAAATATTACTTGTACTGTGGAAATAGAATGTGTATTGTTATGTGACACTTAGTGAATGTTGAATTCGTGGTTAAACTCAAAGTAATTAAAAGATTAGCATTCTGTAATTGTAGTCTTTTGATCTTCATTCAGTGAATTGTAGCCGTCACGGTTTACCGTTCCAGGTGTGAACAACATTTCGTATGAATGATAAACGGGAGTGCTGGTTTTAGACACAGAAAATATAAAAAAAAAGAATTAAAATTAATTTAGTGGAGTAATTAAGTCGCACAATAACTGGATAGTCGTTGTATATTTTTATATTTTGCGTAAGCTCACTTTGAAATGAATTATGACCGCCGATACTTTTGTAACGATGAAATACTGAATTAATTTAATTGAATAAATTTATAAATAATAATAGCCTTCTGAACACGAGTGTATGAACTAAAAATTGTGCTATTTTAAATTAGAATCGGTAACCTTGAATATTTGAAACAGATCATTACCAATTGCAATTATAGAATTTAGTCCATCCAAAACGATCTTTATTTAAATATTCAGGAATTAATGTTCTCATCAAAATATTTTAAATCTCACAACGCATAAATACTTCAGCTATTTGAAAAAAAATTGACAAAAAATTTAAGGATCTTCTTGGAATGGAATCGAAAATTACGAACAAATATTCTTTTCAGGTGTGAAAACATCAACAAAATTTATACATAATCGGGAATGTCCCTATTAAAATAGTCTTCGTCTCACAACGTATAATACTTTAGCTATTTGACCAACGATGTTTAAAAAAAGACAGAACCAATTTGATGTCATCTTTCCTATTTTTGTATATAATTATAAGTCTGTTTTAACTGGCAAGAATACCCCTAAAGCGGACAAGCAGTTTATTCTTTAAATTTCTGTTATTGAATACCAAGAAAGAAAATAAATCCCGAAATTAATTTGAAACTTTGATACTCTATAGTTTTCCTGGAAAAAAAATCACATCCCTTGGGGATAATCAGTTTACGTCCAGTGACATATATATAACATAGATATAGGAAGATGTGGTGTGAGTGCCAATGAGACAACTCTCCATCCAAATGTCGGAACAGGAAATTTGGCATAAAACACTTTCAGAACCATGTTCACATTATTATCCATTATACCCAACAATTGTGATGATGACGAATTTCTTCCTTTGTTCCGAGAACAATCTAATTGAAATATAAATCTGTGATTTTACTATGTCCATAACTTCGATGAACCAAAGCAAGTTAGATATCGACCTGTATTTAAATCAAATTGGTTCTCTTCTTCTTCTTCTTCTTTTGGTATACAATAGTCCATCGACATCCGATGATTACATACTGTTGGCATACGTGGACTAGTCTATTTACAAAACTTTTACCCCAATTTAAACAAAATGTATGTTTCTTTCTTATGTTCAATGTATACATCTGAGACTACTATAACACAGAGACTACTGTGTTATAGTAGTCTCAGTATACATGTATATTTTAAATTGCGACTATCTATAGTTCCGGAACTTTCTATCCAGGTGTATAAACGAATGATCGACAAGTGTGTACATTTTTGTTAAATCAATACTTCTTGTATGTTTCAAACTGTCCTTCACTATTGACAACAAGTATAAAAATATACTTACATTTTCCCAAATTTACCCGTGGAAAAAATATGTAAATAGATTTTTTATTTTATCATTTTTTTTTTTTCGGAATTATTAAGATTTTTTTGTAAATAATATTCTTTACACCAGAAATGTTATTTATAAGCAAGCGTATGAGTTAAGTAATGACTAGTATATCACTATCGGACACGCAAGACAGAGATGTATATTATACACCTGATAGTTCAAAATAGAAAGTTACAAGTTATCGGCCGTGTACACTGATCAATACCCTCAGAAGTGAAACGATGCATGAACTTGCAAGCCCAACAGGAAATCGCTTGAATACCTGGACGTGTCACCTCACAATACCTTTGGGAGTAATACCTTTAGCCATGCTGGTAATCAGATAAGGGAAGGTCCAAATTTATTTAAATAAGTTTATTGCATAATAGAATTATGAACAAATTAGATTTTCGAAAATAATTTTCACGGAACACTTATTCATGATCATTAATGAATTTGAACTTTGACTTTTTAACTAATTTCCATATAAACAGTTTAAAAACGACAGACCATGGTTATTTAAAAAATAATAACATTTTCCGTATCAAGTTAGTAAGTCGGATAAAACAACCGTACAATTGAAAAGATATTGACACGCAATTACGACTACATTAGGTTACTGTAATTTTGGTCCTTTGTGGTTTATAGACCTATCGTGGTTTCTAAACGGAGAAGATATCAAAATGGCGGCACGCAGAGAATTGATACTCTAAATTTAAAATCGATGGTGATCTCTTATCTAGCAGAATAAAACTTTGATACTTATGAATTTGAGCTTTTTTACACAGAATGGACATAATATCAATTTTTGATTTTTTTGCGAAGTTTCCCTTTAAAGTTAATGTATAAAATAAAACCAGAGGCAGACAGTTGTAAGCGGTGAAAAATTGGATAACAAAAAAATTTCTCAAAAGAAGAGAATTCATTTCAAAACAAGACGCACGGCTCTGATTATGATTATTCTTACCTAGGAATAGAAAGCACGAAATATATCAAATCATTTTTAATTGCAAAATAAATAATCTAAAGAAGTCGGTTTTTTTAACACTGTAATTAGATCATTGAATATTGTTTTTATTGGTATTAATATTGACTTTGTTATCAGTAAATTAAAAGCAAACTAAATATTATTGTTATATACATATACACATTCATGGATCTACAATCTGTCGATACCTTATCTTGGTATTGCACAAGGTCAGTTTTTTCTCTGATTGTTTATGACGTCTTTACACTAAATCCATTGGATGTTGGATGTGTACTGATTGATAAGTGTTAGTCTTTAGATGCATGATTTTTTTTATTAGTTGTTAGTGGCTTTGAACTAGCTGTCAGTAACTGCGAGTACTCTAGCCTCGAATGTGGGAGGTTGTTGATATCTTTTTTACGCTGAATTTAAGAGTGAGATCAAATATTAGTAGCTTGGAGCCAGGATACTGTTATAAGGTATCTACATAAACTCATCATAGATAGATACCAGGATGTTAATTTTGTATTTGCACCAGACGCGCGTTTCGTCTACAAAAGACTCATCAGTGACGCTCAAATCAAATTAGGTCAAAAAGGCCAACAAAGTCAAATAAAATTAAAAAGGCCAAATAAAGTAAACGTTAACATCCAACTCATCATTCTGGTTTTGTAAAAGCTGAACACATTCATATCATATAAACCTATACCATAAACATTATTTTCAGCCTGCATATTTATGTGATAGTTGCCGCTGTACATTAAGCGTCCATCTATCCATCTGTAGGTGTCGGCATTTTGAAAATTGAAATTAATTTTTAAAAGTTTATATCAGCGATAAAAGGTAATCTATTTGGGAATTCGAAATATAAATATTGTCACCAAGGTGACACTATATTTGACTTGGATACTTCCACGAGGGGCTTCAATAATGGTACATTTTTGCAGGTGCGGGTCAATGAATTTGAAAAGGTGGGGGCCTAGTCAGGGAACGACCATTTAACTTCAAAGGGGGTATGTTTTTTTCCTAAAAAATTTCTGATCCCCAATTTGATGAAAACAAAAAAATTCTGTAAAAGCAGAGGACAAAAGATTTTCCCCATGCCTTATAGCGTTAAATTTTGAACCAGGATAAACAAATAATTTGATTAATAGCATTGAAAAACTTAATAAGATTGATCGCGCTGAGCGCGAAAAAAAATTCTCACATCGACAAAACAACCATACCTCCACTTTTGAACGTTTGGACTGATGCTTGTAAAAAGTATATGCATTTATCATATACGTAGCTGCATTAGGGGTCCTAAATCTGTCACTGTTTTTAAATAGCAAATAAAAGGACACAGAATTTTTTTGTATTAAGGGATAGTTCCGTATTTGTTATTTGTGCATTTTTAAGTTATCGTACAACAATCAACTTTGAGCAAAGTAAAAGAACACAGTTACGTCAGAATGGGGCGTGTAAAGAGAGTGCCAAGCTGTCTGCATGATGGATTTTTCAATTTTTGGCCATACAACAATGTTGCTCTCGAAAAACCAGGACAATGTAAAACGCTGAATTTTAAGTAAAGCATTCACCTACGGAACGCTGAAAACTGAATATTTTAAAGTCAAGTAAATATAAGAACCGAAACAATTGAAGAGGCCAAAGTGAAGTTAAACATATCAAAATCCATCTAAGTAGATATAAGAAGATGTGGTATGAGTGCCAATGGCTACTTTGCCCGAGGGAGTTGAAACCTAAGTTTCTTTGTAATTTGTATGTAAATGACCTATTTTAAATGACCGATTGTTGGTTGCCAGTGGCAAATATTTCATGCATGTTCAGGACGATAACAAATTAGCAATAAATACAACAGGGAGGGATTGTGTTTGATATTCATATGATGAATACATAAACTTTCAATTAGTTTAATTGAGGTCTGGAGCTGGCATGTCAGTAACTGCTAGTAGTCCTTTGTAAAATTTATGTATCATTGTCATTTTGATTAGTTTCTTTTGTTTCCTATTCTGACATAGGACTCGGACTTCTTTTAAAGTGCATTACACTGTACGTATTGCTGTGTTTGTTTTTCTACATTGGCTAGAGGCATAGGGTGAGGGTTGAGATCTCACAAAACATGTTTAACCCCGCTGCATTTGTGCGCCTTTTTAGTCTTGTATGATTTTAATTTTAGTTCATTGTTATATTTCGGAGTTTAGTATGATGTCCATTATCACTGAACTAGTACATATTTTTGTCTAGGGGCAAGCTGAAGCACGCCTAGCACAACGTTCATTGCTGCACAAAAAAATCAGTATTCCTTCCGTATCGATACTTGGAACTAAAATCAATCATAAAAGGCAATATTTTATCGTCATGCAATCGATAAAAAATGAAAACAAAACGTTAAAAATTGCATGCGACCGACGCGTTTTTTCTTGATCTACCTTCATCAGGAACGCTCAAAAGTCGAATAATACTAGTTGGCCTACTGAGAGTTGGTCAGTTTTCACTTTTACTCCTAAATGTTGGGCGCTGGGGAAACCAAATAGCTCTGAATTATTTATCTCAAACGCTAAGCTTATATTAGAGAATTTTAAATCAGCTTGTTTGATGCTGGTTTAAATAGGTTTATACATTTTTTTTTAATAGATGCACAAACTTAAAAATTTCAGGATACTGTTATCTCATGTGATGTCTAATATGTTTTATAAAAAAACTAAAGTTTAACAGGTCCCATAAAAACTATCTACCATATCATTTTTAGGGTTTTTAGAGTAATGGGACTTGAATAACAAATACTACATGTAGGTACTAGGTAAGTAATTTTTTATGTGCCTCAAGATATTTCTTGAGAATTCTGTAAGGAATTCTTTGACATGATTTTCAGATTTGTAGTTCCAGTTATGGGACTTAAAATGTCAAAATTTACCCTAGGCAAATTTAATTAAACTAGAGATACTGAAGGCAAAACTCATTAATGAGACAACACCCCTAGCTCAGAAAAAAGCCTGAAAATGATTCTGATCAAAAAACAAAATATGTGCACAACAGAATTCAATAGGTAAGATTGTGAGAAATTTTCACTTAATTGAAAAGGGATTAGGAGTTGCAGATACAAAATCTGTATCTGTTTTTTCCATTTACTTATAAACTTTTTATAAAGTCGGCTTCTGTGAAAGGGATTTATTTAAATATTAATAAAATAAAATTAACTCTGTATAGTTAGTTATCCTTGCATGCCAGACTGGTGTTGGATTGCCGCTGTGCCTGTCTGACCTCGGACGACAGTCCATATTTGGTCAAGAGACTGGCACCACCGGAAGGGGTTTTCCACTGATGACCAGTCACATGACTAATTAGCTGATTGGTTTGGGATTGTAGTGCTCACATCAATTAGAAAATTTAGCGTGGTTGAACGCAGCAAAGTTTCATGCAGAAACTAATTTTTATTATATAAACGCTTGGATTATTTATTGAGTGCTTATTAACATACATATGTAAGTCACGTTCTTGCTTATTATGGCATCAGTTTTGAAGAATTTAAAGCTATACTGGGATTTCCAGTGGTTCCAACTATCGGACGAAGAAATTTCCACTTTGAACTCTTACTTGTCTGAAACCGAGAACGATGTCAATCGGGCTTTGTGGTCGTTAAAATTGGATTGTGCCGCATGTTGCAGTGGCTGTATTTTTGTGATTTTCTGCCGTTGTGCCCGTTTGTGTACCATGCAAAAGTACACGCACTGATTAGAACTGATCATCGTTACGAATTTGTGCTAAGATTCACGATTCAGACTATTCAATTTTCCGATTCAGACTAGACAACTGATCAAATTCGAACTTAATTGACAAACACGCTTTTTGTCATTAATAACAATGGAAGATATCGAAAAGGTGCGAGCGTGGGCAACCGCCAAAAACTTGACGAGCATACCGCAGACCAGTTGTTAAAAATGGTTTCAACAGCATAGAATCGCTATCGTTGTTGACTTTAGAAGACATTCAAACTTTCGATATCCCGCTAGGGCAGGAAAAGATGTTAATGCGTGCGGTAGATAAGACATTTGTGAAAGAAACGCAAGTAAGCGGAGCGTCAAACATGGCGCTGAATGACGCGGAACCTCAATCTGACATGAGAGCCGGAAGTTCGATAACCGGAAGCGGATTAGATGTGCACCCCATCAACGGGACGGAGATGACCCTTATATCCGGGCCTTGATGGATCAGCTAAAGACCAACCAATTGAGTGCTACAGTATTACCAGAAACTTCCCAAAACGGCACACAGCAAGGTACAGTTCCTGGAGTCAGTAACATTTTTCGTGGCAGGACCCGCAGTTATGCTTAAAATCAGGTGCAATAGTGGACTCTAAACATTTAGATATCATTGACTTTGTTTGCTCCAATGTATTTCAATCGGATATTAACAATGAAAGTTTAATTTCTCAGGCAAATGGGGGCAATTGGTGTTCAAGTCAGGCCCTGTTAAACCCAAATTGGAGTCAATAACACTTTGTCAGTGGTCAATGGCCAATATTTCTATTATGTACAAGTTGCTGGAAACTGGGGCTCTTAACCCTCAAAATTATCTAGATTATATGTCGTATTCAAAGCGCATATACCAATTAATTACTTGTTATGACATGGTCTCTGTCTTCTCTTATGACAGAGAGTACAGGTGTTTACAACACCAACATAAATTTCGCTGGTGCACTGATGTTCCCCATCTTCAGTGTTCTTACGCCCCAGATTCCAGCAACCTAATTATAACAATGTTAATATGTCAAATAATTCAAAGTCTTGGGGAAAGGTACTTCAAAACCTACAGGGTATGTGTCCTATACTCATGCAGGAAGGAAATATGCAGACGGTTTAATGGGAGAAGGGTTGTCAGTCAACCTTCTGTAAATTTGAACACATCTGTTCAGTACCAGGTTGTAACCGGGATCACTCAACAATCACACTCATCTGGTGGCCCTCAAAAACTCAGGGTAAAGTCTCTACGTGATCTTAATCTAAAAGTTTGGCAGCTTGAACTGGAAAATGACTTTGATAAATCCTTTTACTAAATGGTATTGAAAATGGTTTTGACATTATTTCAAAATTTGAAACCTTCATTCGTAGAATTAAAGAATCACCCATCAGCAAACCCAAAATCCACTTTATGACAAAGCCCATGCCCAGATCTTAATTGAAATAGAAAATGGAAATTATTTATTTGCGCAGTCTACCCCAAAAATTATTAGCCCATTAGGCATCATACCAAAGCCTGATGGGGGTGTACGCATTATCCATGATTGTAGTAGACCAGAAGGTACTTCCGTTAACGATCTCGTGGGCGAGTTTCCTAAACAAAAATTTCAAACCATTGATGATGCTGCAAAATTAGTGGCTCCAAATTATTTTTTGGCAAAAGTGGATTTAAAATCCGCCTATAGATCTGTTCGAATTAGTAAGCAAAGTCAACAAGTTACTGGATTTAAATGGGTTTTTCCTAATGGCATTGAGCATACTTTATATGATTGCAAATTACCTTTTGGTGCAAAATTAGCACCTAGTATTTTTCATAGATTGTCTCAGGCTGTCAAACGTATGATGTCACGTAGAGGCTTTACTATTGTCGCATATTTAGATGATTTCTTGATATGCGAACCAACACAAGCAAGATGTTTAGAAGCGCTAAACACACTAGTTCGCCTTTTGTGTTCTCTTGGTTTTCTGATCAGTTGGTCAAAAGTTGTAGGCCCTTGTCAAAAAATAACCTTTTTGGGGATTGAAATAGATTCCACGCTTATGGAATTGCGCCTCCCTGATGTAAAACTCTCTACCTTGAAGAAGGAGTTAACAGAGTTTAAGCAGCGCCAGCGCGCGTCAAAAAAGCAGCTCCAATCTTTAGCAGGCAAATTAAATTGGGCATCCGCAGTGGTTCATGGCGGAAGAGTATTTCTTCGCAGGATCATAAATAGCTTCACATGTCTTAGGCAAGACTGGCACAAAATACGCGTCCAGGGTGAACTTCTCGCAGATATCACTTGGTGGCAAGACTTTATTGCTTCCTTCAATGGGAAATCCCTTATTTTAGATAAGATACCAGTTACGTCTGTTATAACAGATGCTTGTAGAAGCGGAGGGGGTGGCTTCCATGATTTAGACTGGTTCTATGTCAATTGGGAACAAGATTTCCCTGGTTGTTCTAGTTTTCATATCAATGAGCTTGAGGCTTTTTCAGTTATTTTAGCTGCTAAACGCTGGTCTAGTAGTTGGGAAAATAAAAGAGTTATTGTTCTGTGTGATAATATGGCCACAGTGGCCTGCATTAATAAATGTACATCTCGTAACAAGATCTTAATGGGATTTTTAAGGGAACTTTTTTGGTTGTCAGCCTCATTCAATTTTCACATTAAGGCTGTTCATGTCCCAGGCTCTAGCAATGTGCTAGCAGACCACATTTCAAGACTCCAGGAATCAAGTTCATTTGAGTTTTTTATGAGATATTGTTTACCCCAGCCCCTGTTTATTTCCCAATTGTACGAACACATGTCTAATGCTGCCCTTTCTTTTCTTTTGTTTAGGCATACAGGGCACCAGGGATCTGAAGGAACTAGATGATTTGGTCCTCCATTTTCGGGGTAATACATTTGCCGAGTCAACAAAAAAGACATATATGACTTATTTAAAATCTTATGTACAGTTTTGTAAAATGTTTGCAATACCTTTATTTCCTTTATCAAATGAGAATGCCGCACGTTACATTGCATATTTATCTCGCAGGCTGCAATATAACTCTATTTCAAATTATTTGATAATTATTAAATTAATTCATGTAGAAGCAGGATTACCGGATCCTCTAGCTGGTCATTTTGTACATTCTGTTTTGCAGGGGGCAAAAAGAGTACTTGGAACTGTAAGCAATAGGAAGTTACCCATCACCCCGTCTATTCTGCGACGAATTTTTACCACCATCAATCTGTCATGTACTGAGGACTTGGCTTTCTGGGCAGCCTGTTTAGTTGCATTTTTCTCATTTCTTAGGAAGTCAAACCTTTTGATACCTTCTTCATCCCAGTTTGACCCAAAGGTGCACTTAAGCAGACAGGATATTATCTTTCAACCCAAAGGGGTTATTTTGAGAATCCGCAAAACCAAGACCATTCAATATGCACAAAGAGTACTTGAGATTCCTCTACCCAGAATTCCTAATTCACCTTTTTGCCCAGCAGGGGCATTGTTATTGTTACATAATATGGTTCCAAATAATACAACACCATGTCCTGCATTCATTTATTTACACAAACATTTAGTTACCCCACTTACCTATCCAGCCTTTTTGACTCGTTTGAAACATGCTTTACTCCTTTTAGGTATTAACAGCAGCCAATATTCAGGTCATAGTTTTCGCAGAGGTGGGGCCTCCTTTGCTTTGGAGTGTGGCCTGCCAGGTGAGGTCATCCAAGCACATGGAGACTGGCGTAGCGATGCCTACAAAGCCTATTTGGACCCATCTTTGTCTTACCGGCATCAGGTGATGCATGCTTTTGCTACAGCCTTCACCTCATCTTCCTTAAAATAATCACTACCACTACTATACAGGTTTGGGAAAATCTTTGGAGTACCACAGTTTTGCAGATCTATGTAATTTTGTCTTTGGCTATATTTGCCAATTATGTTTGCATCAAATTGGAATTATAATTAAACTGTGGATTTACTTGGCCCAAACCTGTAGTTAGTTTTTATTCAGCATAGTAAATCAATGATTTAACTCAAACTTTATTTTAACATAAAATAATAATAATAATAAAATTAACTCTGCCGTTTGCATCATAGGGAGTATTGATCAATAATTATCCTTGCATGCCAGACTGGTGTTGGATTGCCGCTGTGCCTGTCTGACCTCGGACGACAGTCCATATTTGGTCAAGAGACTGGCACCACCAATGGGAAGGGGTTTATTATGGCATCAGTTTTGAAGAATTTAAAGCTATACGGGATTTCCAGTGGTTCCAACTATCGGACGAAGAAATTTCCACTTTGAACTCTTACTTGTCTGAAACCGAGAACGATGTCAATCGGGCTTTGTGGTCGTTAAAATTGGATTGTGCCGCATGTTGCAGTGGCTGTATTTTTTGTGATTTTTCTGCCGTTGTGCCCGTTTGTGTACCATGCAAAAGTACACGCACTGATTAGAACTGATCATCGTTACGAATTTGTGCTAAGATTCACGATTCAGACTATTCAATTTTCCCGATTCAGACTAGACAACTGATCAAATTCGAACTTAATTGACAAACACGCTTTTTTGTCATTAATAACAATGGAAGATATCGAAAAGGTGCGAGCGTGGGCAACCGCCAAAAAACTTGACGAGCATACCGCAGACCAGTTGTTAAAAAATGGTTTCAACAGCATAGAATCGCTATCGTTGTTGACTTTAGAAGACATTCAAACTTTCGATATCCCGCTAGGGCAGGAAAAGATGTTAATGCGTGCGGTAGATAAGACATTTGTGAAAGAAACGCAAGTAAGCGGAGCGTCAAACATGGCGCCGAATGACGCGGAACCTCAATCTGACATGAGAGCCGGAAGTTCGATAACCGAAAGCGGATTAGATGTGCACCCCCATCAACGGGACGGAGATGACCCTTATATCCGGGCATTGATGGATCAGCTAAAGACCAACCAATTGAGTGCTACAGTATTACCAGAAACTTCCCAAAACGGCACACAGCAAGGTACAGTTCCTGGAGTCAGTAACATTTTTCGTGGCAGGACCCGCAGTTATGCTTAAAATCAGTGCCAATAGTGGACTCTAAACATTTAGATATCATTGACTTTGTTTGTTCCAATGTATTTCAATCGGATATTAACAATGAAAGTTTAATTTCTCAGGCAAATGGGGGGCAATTGGTGTTCAAGTCAGGCCCTGTTAAACCCAAATTGGAGTCAATAACACTTTGTCAGTGGTCAATGGCCAATATTTCTATTATGTACAAGTTGCTGGAAACTGGGGCTCTTAACCCTCAAAATTATCTAGATTATATGTCGTATTCAAAGCGCATATACCAATTAATTACTTGTTATGACATGGTCTCTGTCTTCTCTTATGACAGAGAGTACAGGTGTTCAACACCAACATAAATTTCGCTGGTGCACTGATGTTCCCCATCTTCAGTGTTCTTACGCCCCAGATTCCAGCAACCTAATTATAACAATGTTAATATGTCAAATAATTCAAAGTCTTGGGGAAAGGTACTTCAAAACCTACAGGGTATGTGTCCTATACTCATGCAGGGAAGGAAATATGCAGACGGTTTAATGGGAGAAGGGTTGTCAGTCAACCTTCTGTAAATTTGAACACATCTGTTCAGTACCAGGTTGTAACCGGGATCACTCGGCACAATCACACTCATCTGGTGGCCCTCCAAAAACTCAGGGTAAAGTCTCTACGTGATCAACAAGTTACTGTATTTAAACGGGTTTTCCTAATGGCATTGAGCATACTTTATATGATTGCAAATTACCTATTGGTGCAAAATTAGCACCTAGTATTTTTCATAGATTGTCTCAGGCTGTCAAGCGTATGATGTCACGCAGAGGCTTTACTATTGTCGTATATTTAGATGATTTCTTGATATGCGAACCAACACAAGCAAGATGTTTAGAAGCGCTAAACACACTAGTTCGCCTTTTGTGTTCTCTTGGTTTTCTGATCAGTTGGTCAAAAGTTGTAGGCCCTTGTCAAAAATAACCTTTTGGGGATTGAAATAGATTCCACGCTTAAGGAATTGCGCCTCCTGATGTAAAACTCTCTACCTTGAAGAAAGAGTTAGCAGAGTTTAAGCAGCGCCAGCGCGTCAAAAAGCAGCTCCAATCTTTAGCAGGCAAATTAAATTGGGCATCCGCAGTGGTTCATGGCGGAAGAGTATTTCTTTGCAGGATCATAAATAGCTTCACATGTCTTAGGCAAGACTGGCACAAAATACCGTCCAGGGTGAACTTCTCATAAATATCACTTGGTGGCAAGACTTTATTGCTTCCTTCAATGGGAAATCCCTTATTTTAGATAAGATACCAGTACGTCTGTTATAACAGATGCTTGTAGAAGCGGAGGGTGGCTTCCATGATTTAGACTGGTTCTATGTCAATTGGGAACAAGATTTCCCTGGTTGTTCTAGTTTTCATATCAATGAGCTTGAGGCTTTTCAGTTATTTTAGCTGCTAAACGCTGGTCTAGTAGTTGGGAAAATAAAGAGTTATTGTTCTGTGTGATAATATGGCCACACAGTGGCCTGCATTAATAAATGTACATCTCGTAACAAGATCTTAATGGGATTTTTAAGGGAACTTTTTGGTTGTCAGCCTCATTCAATTTTCACATTAAGGCTGTTCATGTCCCAGGCTCTAGCAATGTGCTCTAGCAATGTGCTAGCAGACCACATTTCAAGACTCCAGGAATCAAGTTCATTTGAGTTTTTATGGATATTGTTTACCCCAGCCCTGTTTATTTCCCAATTGTACGAACACATGTCTAATGCTGCCCTTTCTTTTCTTTTGTTTAGGCATACAGGGCACCAGGGATCTGAAGGAACTGGATGATTTGGTCCTCCATTTTCGGGTAATACATTTGCCGAGTCAACAAAAAGACATATATGACTTATTTAAAATCTTATGTACAGTTTTGTAAAATGTTTGCAATACCTTTATTTCCTTTATCAAATGAGAATGCCGCGACGTTACATTGCATATTTATCTCGAGGCTGCAATATAACTCTATTTCAAATTATTTGATAATTATTAAATTAATTCATGTAGAAGCAGGATTACCGGATCCTCTAGCTGGTCATTTTGTACATTCTGTTTTGCAGGGGCAAAAGAGTACTTGGAACTGTAAGCAATAGGAAGTTACCCATCACCCGTCTATTCTGCGGCAATTTTACCACCATCAATCTGTCACGTACTGAGGACTTGGCTTTCTGGGCAGCCTGTTTAGTTGCATTTTCTCATTTCTTAGGAAGTCAAACCTTTTGATACCTCCTTCATCCCAGTTTGACCCAAAGGTGCACTTAAGCAGACAGGATATTATCTTTCAACCCAAAGGGGTTATTTTGAGAATCCACAAAACCAAGACCATTCAATATGCACAAAGAGTACTTGAGATTCCTCTACCCAGAATTCCTAATTCACCTTTTGCCCAGCAGGGCATTGTTATTGTTACATAATATGGTTCCAAATAATACAACACCATGTCCTGCATTCATTTATTTACACAAACATTTAGTTACCCCACTTACCTATCCAACCTTTTGACTCGTTTGAAACATGCTTTACTCCTTTTAGGTATTAACAGCAGCCAATATTCAGGTCATAGTTTTCGCAGAGGTGGGGCCTCCTTTGCTTTGGAGTGTGTCCTGCCAGGTGAGGTCATCCAAGCACAAGGAGACTGGCGTGCGATGCCTACAAAGCCTATTTGGACCCATCTTTGTCTTACCGGCATCAAGTGATGCATGCTTTTGCTACAGCCTTCACCTCATCTTCCTTAAAATAATCACTACCACTACTATACAGGTTTGGGAAAATCTTTGGAGTACCACAGTTTTGCAGATCTATGTAATTTTGTCTTTGGCTATATTTGCCAATTATGTTTGCATCAAATTGGAATTATAATTAAACTGTGGATTTACTTGGCCCAAACCTGTAGTTAGTTTTTATTCAGCCTAGTAAATATAATGGTTTCTTCACTAGACTCTGAACTAGTTATATGAATTGGTTCAGGACCTGGTTGAGACTCCTCATATAGAAGTTGCATACTCACACTTTTACACCAGGAAAATACAAGCATAGGTTACCTTACATATACATGTAGGATGTTGTCTGAGAGGTGGTAGCAGCACGGCAAAACTTACCATGGGGCAAAAAGGATGGTGGGGGTGCTTAAGAGTTATGATTGGATTAATCAACAGTAAACAGGGCATCAAATGTATTGGTCTCAATTACAGATGTCCTCGAGGGAATAACAATTCTTACAATGACACATCCTTTCCATAGTGAATCTGCATTAATCTTATTTGTATTGTAAGAAACACAAGTAAGTCTCTTGATATTTTGAAAATAGTGAATTTCTCATTGACCAAAAGGGAGATCAAAGGAAGCCAACAGCAAACATGGGATCTTAAAACTAGTTGTTCTAAAATTCACTCTTTTCTTTTCGCTTGAAAGACCTTGGTAAGTCTATTTGGCTAGATGCAAGATCATCCAGCAACCCTTCTTTTAAAAAAGTGAAAATTAATACCACAAGCATTGCTATACAAATCAGTCACAATACATGGAATACATATTAACTACAACACCATAGTCTGCGTCTTTTCACAGTACATAGTTCAACATTATTTCTAAAAAATTGGGACACTATCCTGTGTACTTTATTATGATAAATTTGATAATGTCGTTTAACAGGCTAATTCTCTTGCCTAAATGACAATTTATTCTTAGAATCATTTTAATATTAGCACATTAGTCTCAGAACTCTTTATTCCTGCCAAGTACAAAGAAATCGTTATTGGTGATGGAAGATATGTCTGCCAGTGGCTGAGCTTGGTCTATTGTTGATTTTTTAAATGTTTTTTCCTGCCTAAGTAGCTTTTCCTGAAAGAATGGAGAGAAATTTTCTGGTAGTGTCCTTGAACTTTTCTCAACTGTATTTTCTTGATTTCCGAAGTGCATCGTTTTGCTGATATTTTGTTCTCCATTGACATCTGAATAATGTTTCAAAGAAAAATCATCCTTAAATGTATTTTGCAATGTACCAAATAACTGTGTTTGATTCAGCTGAACATTTTTCTTAATTATATTTATTCTCTCTACAGCTAGTGCTATCCTGTCTGTACATGGCTTTTTATAGGATGACTCCATCAAGGGAGACTCTGGTTTTCTTTTTTGAGCACTTATTGCCTGATTGGTTGAGACAACTTGGTTGTTGCAAGAATCACAATTTCTATGAGAAGTGTTTTCAGTTTCGACAGTTTTGTTTGAAGACAGTGTTTTATTACCAGGTAAAAAGTTTGAATTCTGTTTCTTCAGAACATTTGATCCTGCCTTAACTTCAACATATCTTCCAATTCTGTTACAATCTTCTTTATTCTTTTGGTTTCCTTCTTTATTTAAGACATCTGATTTTTTACTTGAATCATCTCCACCACTAGATATAAAGGAAATATAACTCTGCATGAAATTTCCTCGACTCTGTTTATCTCCCCTTTGACTGACAAGATGTTGATTATCATTGTTTCCACAACCTAAGTATTTAGGTTCACTCGTGATCCTTTTATCACAAGTCAAACTAGTTGCATCACAAGCCAGTGCATTCATCTAAATAAAAAATAAACAAAAGAAATCATACAATAACAGAATGACATGCAAATTGCAGTGCGTGTTTACTACTGTGATTTTAGTTTACCTTGATATGGTTTGAAAATGTAGATTTTCTGAGGCTCATTAATTCTATAGTTGTTTTATATCATTCCTATGAAACCAAATTAAAATATATTTCATTGAATTTTTAACGGCATATCAAGCAGCATAATACAACACTATTATATCAGAGTTAAAATACACCAAAACTAGTCCACTAGATTGGCAGAAAAACCATCTTGTAATTCAAATCAATTCTTTCATTCTAATGAAGCACACATTTAACACCAAGAACACTGCAGTGTCCAGTGACACCAATGAAGCTGCAACAACAGTGCAGATTTCAAAGTTATTTTTCAAAACAATACAAAAGAAATATTCAATTCTCATAACAAGTTTTCTTGTGAGTTTTAAATTTGGTTGTTGCCTTTGTATCTCTGCCTTTTTCAGTTGTACATGTTGAATTTTGAAAAACAGTCTCAATTTTTATTCAAACTATTAACAAGTTAACCCTGCCATTTCAACTTGGCATTACAGAAGCACTATGGGTTAATAAGCTGAGTTGTAATTTTATGGATTTGTTGTAGATGAAACATTTGTCTCAACAGGGACAGACTATACTAACGGGACTGGTCACTACTGATTTTATTTAATAACTACGCCTCCAGTGTAAAGCTAGCACCAAAAAATTAACTAAGTTTCGTGTCTCTGATATACGAAGCTAGTAGTTATTTGTGTATTTCTACCAGTACATTGTTATTTAATATTTTTATGCCCCCGCCGTTGCCGAGGGGGCATTAAGTTTTACCCTTGTCCGTCTGTACGTCCCAAAGTTGGTTTCCGTTCTGTAACTTTAGTTTAACTCAACCAAATGTTATGAAACTTGTACACAATGTTTATTACAAAAAAACACAGATCAAGTTTGAATATTGGTGGCGTCACTTTAACTGTTCAAGAGGTATGCCCTTTACAAATGGAAAATTTTTCGTTTCTGTTCTCTAATTAGATATAAGAAGATGTGGTATGAGTGCCAATTAGACAACTCTCCATCCAAGTCAAAATTTATAAATGTAAACCATTATAGGTCAAAGTATGGTCTTCAACACGGAGCCTAGGCTCACACCGAACAGTAAGCTATAAAGGGCCCCAAAAATTACTAGTGTAAAACCATTCAAACGGGAAAACCAACGGTCTAATCTATATAAAAGCGAGAAACGAGAAACACTTATGAACCACATCAACAAACGACAACTACTGAACATCAGATTCCTGACTTAGGACAGGTGCAAACAAATGCAGCGGGTTTAAATGTTTTAATGGTACCAACTTTAGTTTGCTTCAACCAAATGTTATGAAACTTATACACAATGCTTATTACCACAAATACAGATCAATTTCAAATTTTGGTGGTGTCACTTTAACCGTTCTATAGTTGTGCCCCTTTACAAATGGAAAAATTGCTGAATTTCCGTTCTCTAACTAAGTTAGCCTCAACCAAATGTTATGAAACTTATTACCACAAAATACAGATCAAGTTTGAATTTTGGGGGTGTCACTTTTATTGTTCTAGTGTTATGCCCCTTTACAAATGGAAAAATTGCTGAATTTTTCGTTTTCGTTCTCTAACTTAAGTTAGCCTCAACCAAATTTTATGAAACTTATACACAATACTTATTACCACAAAACTCAGATCAAGTACAAATTTGGGTAGTGTCACTTTAAACGTTCTTCAGTTATGTCCCTTTATAACTTTATATGATATGCAAGCGAGGACATCATCTGTGTCCCATGGACACATTCCCCATTTATTTTAAAATCATACAAATCTGAATAAAAGCCATTTACCATGACAAAAAATATAAGATTTAAAAGAATGTTAAATTATTAAACTGAGACATCTCGTTTTGAAGAACACTCCAGTTGTGCAAAAGGGGGTACATATTGAACAAGATGGCGGCCACTCGAAATTTACTAACAAAATACCTCAAAGTTCAAAGGTCTATATTTTAAAAACTATCTGAGAAATCTTTTCAAAAACAGCATTTTGAAATGACAAAATGTATAAAAAGTCATAAAAATGTTACTTCATTAAACTTGAACATATAGTTATGAAGAATACTTTGTAAATGTGAAATGATTTGCTATGAAGTCACGTGACATCAGCGACGGCACAGTTCTGTCTGCACATTTGTATAGACATTGTTATAAGTGACCAGTCCCGTTAGTATAGACTGTCCCTGGTCTCAAGTACAATAACCTTGACCTTGAAAAAGTGACCTCAAAATCAATAGGGTTATCTGATGAGATATCATCAAATCAAGTTCAGTGAAAGATGAAGATAAAATCTGGAAACAATTTTTGCTCAAACTTCGTTCATCAATACCTACTGTGATCCTGACATTTCACCCCAGAATCAGTAAGGATCTTCTTAATCCCATTGGACATTAAATCAAAGCTTGAAAGGCACTTGCTGTATATCAAGCAATATGCAAGCTTGCAAGTGTTCCCCTTTTGTTAACTAGTAAAAGATTACATCTATCATAAGTCAAAAGATTGCCGCTACTGCACTATCTCAATGATACCTATCTTTACTTTGCTCACAATGAACCAGTAAATTTATATAATCTGTAATTTGGTGTATGCCCATAAGTTACAAATTTACTGATGTGTAAATAGTAAACATTGCACACACAGGATATTTTAATGCAATTTGCCACCCTTTACACATGATTTCTTAGTCTGGATTTTAGAGGTTTTGGCAGATTATTGATGGGAAAATTGGTTTAAAAAGTTTGGAAAAATCAGCCTATTTTGCATTTCGAATAGGGGCAATATCTGGATGAAAGTCATGAGTAGAAGAAAGACATGCATTCGACACAAACAACAGTCAAGGTATCACTGCGCCATAAAAGGGGACATTTTGAAGGGAAATTGATTTCAAATTATAATCCATTTAGATATTGCTTATGAGGAATGTTAAGTCACACCAAAATCATTTCCAATATGAAATCAAGAAAAACAACATTTTTTTTTATAAAAAAATTAAAAACTTGTGCATTCTATTTCAGTAATCAATTTGTCAACAAAATGGCTGTGACATGAAGCCAAAAAAAAGCAAATGCCTTCAAAAAATCAAATTTGTTTAAGTTTGAAATGTAGTTAAAAAGAAAAAGCTCAGAAACCAACAATTTGTAAAAAAATCAGTCTATCAAAGCTTTTGTGACCTTGACCGTAACCCCAAAATAAATAGGAGTCTCCTCACCCATTCTGGGCATTATCAAGCCAAAATTTATAGATATTCTTTAAGGCTCAAAAGAATGCATTGTCTGAAAATGGAAATATGGACGTCATTATGCCTCAAGACAGCAGGATGGCATTCATCATTTTTAAATAAGCTGAGTATGACTTCATCACAACTCTGCTAATAGTAAATGGTAAGCTCTTTGAAGTCAAATTCAATAATATTTAATGAAACTAATCGATTTTCAAGACTGTTTGGTTGTTTTCTTAAGTCTATTATAATGTTGCTCAATTTGCTCAGAGACATTATCAATATTATTTTGCCTTCTTTTACTAATTTATACACCTAATCTTTGACTTACACTGCTGACATCTTTTATTGATTGCTTTTCAGACCAGTGAATTAAACTGTTCTCTGCTGAATGACTACATGTGTATTGGCTGTCAGAATAAGATTTGGAATTATTTACTTCTGATGAATGTTTTGGTGTCCATTTAGTTCCTTGCACTTTTGGTTTGCTCTTGGTTTTTATAGATCTTCCTAACTTGAATGAACCTGATGCTCCCTGTCCTTTGCATTGTATCAAAGTTCCATTTTTCACTCCAGCATTAAGGGCCATTTTCAAATGGTTATTTGCAATTTTTTCATTAACAGCTATCGTATAATTTGCTTTAATGTATTTCAGAATTGCCTGCCTTGAACATCCACGCCTGATCTTTATACTTTTTATAGCATCTTGTATCATATCTCTGAAAGGTGGGTGATCAAATTGTTCTTGTTTCAGCTTCTTTTCCTGAAATAAATTAATTTAAAATCTTTCCTTGCTGACGTATAGATGTGTTGGTAAGACACTAATGCATCTATCCTGCAGATGTCATTTTGAAAGCAGTTAACATTGAAAAACTTAGGCTTTTTAACAATTATCAATCTTACAGAAAAACTTTTTATGGTGAATGTTATTGTTTCAATTCAATAATTGTCTAATTCTCTATTAACAACACTGATTAGTTCATCAATACAGGGATAAATTAGAACAGTGAACACACAAATATATACCCTTCCTTAAGAGAGACAATTACCACATATTGCATATTTAAAGGAAGTAATCTTTGATTATCTCCCCTTTAACATGTGCAATAAGGATTATATTTCTTTATGCACATCATCAGGTTGTGTTCATCAATTAACTTAAGTTTCGTCAACATCCATCTAGCTGTTTAGGATGAGTTGCTTTGACTGAAAACTTTTATTACATATTGTAATATTAAAGTTAGTAAATCTATTATCTCACCTAAACACCTAGGACCTGGACTCTATTCCTGTATGCCTATTTTATAAAATGACCATAGGCCATTACATAAAAAGTGGATGTATTCTTATATCTAGGCAACTTAAAACTTATTTACACATCTTATATATACTATAAGTAGATTTTTCAAACCTGTTTTGTCTGCAACTCTGTTCTTGGTTCAATGGTTGCTGACTTATGATTCTCTAACAGAGATAAATCAACTTGATGTTCAGGAAATACTGAATCATCATTGCAAGCATGATCCAACTGGTTCCATATTTGGTTGAAATCTTTTTCACTACCCTGCAAATGATGAAGCATGCATCAGTCAACTTAGTAAGCTCCATCAGTAGGATTGATATTTATCAAGACAATAGTTCCTGGAGAATCCATTTGTCAATGTAGTAATGATTCAAAAGATGTCTTGATAGTTTCAGGGAAAAGATTTCTAATAAAGGGGTCCATCATTATTAAAAAATGTATCTGTAACCATGTTTTCCGTCCAAATTAAACTAACTTGTGAGCTTTAGTAGAAGAGCTTGGTTTAATTTGGCCAAGTGAAAGGACCCCTTCCATAAGTTATGCCAGTTTTACTTCAATTGACAAAGCAGTTATAGAGAAAAATATGAAAAATAATTTCACCACATAAATTTACTGATAATTTATGTGCAATCATTGTAACTTTTATCATCAGATGACTATGAAATGAGAATCGCTTGCATATGATATCTCACTCAGCATTCCTGTCAAAATGAAACCAAAAGTGTGAAAGACAGAGCTCCAGATAAGCTGCGTATTTGCGTGATTACGCAATAAAAACAATTGAAAACCCAATTCATGCAAAGGAAAACCCAATTATATGTCAAAACTATGTGTTCTTAACCCTACTTGTTGCTATGGTGCGCATTATTTACCCTTATCGATAAATAGTTGTCGCGTAAATCGATTTTTGTAATATTAGGAAATCAGAGTTAGGAAATCTACTTTTGTTCTATAAATAGAGCGTTACAGCAAATATCTGATCTGGGTCCCTGTTGGAAGAGATTATCCATTACTTGAAGCTGTATCCCCGGTTAACATAAGGGACCAGTTTATAAAATTTTCTTTGGCAAACTATGAGTCAGAGAGCCGAAAAAAGCACTGCTAGTAACAAATTTGTATATTCTGTTGAACTATTGACAACAGATCGCTGTGCAGAAGCACAAAAGTACGCAAGTCACATTATCAATTCCCTAATGGAGAAGGCGACCATTTCAAAAGAACCCATGGCTAAATAAAATCTATTAAGCGGGGGTCTCATATATATATTGCTCTGAAAGTAAGTCTACCGCAAGTCACTGAACCAACAAAATTACAACATGTACAAGTGTTTGGGGCCACAAAGGGACCCCAAATATTCAGTTTCAGCAGTGACAAGACAAAATGAGAGCGCTGAACATATTGATATCATCAATAAAAATTTACACATTGCCAAACTTGCCTCTCATATTGAATGTGATGATAATGAAGCAGAGTCTGACTCACACTTCATTCTAATAAATCATGACAGCATTTTGTTCAAAACCTTTTACCATACTTGCAAAAAAATAAAATGCCGACAAGCAATGTCAACAGATTGTTATTATAATCCCAACAAATACCAAGGGTGATTGTATGTGCTCTAGAAAGGTAATCACTTACTGCCCCACTAGTAACACCAGTTTATTTAAATTGACAGAAAATACAAAACTGGCTGAGCAGTTGAAACAAACCAGACACAAATTAAACAAAAAAATTGCTCGTCAGTGTTTAAACCAAATAAAATGGTTATCACATACATGTCATACATACTTGAAAGAAACATATTTAAGATAACAGATCTTTGTTTGATATCATTACATTATGACATGCCTCAATGCCCAATAAAACCCAATACATTCAGGAGCTTGGTGGTGAAAAACCCAATTTGATATTTGCTTGAGGGGTGAATTGGAATTAATAATGCAATAGAAAAAACTATTTCACTCAATTACATTACTGCATACGGAGTATATATCTCCCAATTGATACGATATTCCCGGGCTTGTGTTTCCTATCATGATTTCCTTGATAGAGGATTGCTGCTCACAAGGAAGCTATTAAACCAAGTGTTCCAAATGGTGAAGTTGAAATCATCCCTTCGTAAATTTTACGGACGCCATCACGAGTTGGTTGACCGTTATGGAATAACCGTTTCACAGATGATATCGGATATGTTCCTTATGTTGTAACTACAATACCCTTCCCTTTTCACGAATGTGACTTACCGAATTAGACTATTTACCGGATTTGTAATAACATAAGCAACACGACGGGTGCCACATGTGGAGCAGGATCTGCTTACCCTTCCTGAGCACCTGAGATCACCCCCCAGTTTTTGGTGGGGTTCATGTTGCTTAGTCTTTAGTTTTCTATGTTGTGTCATCTGTACTATTATTTGTCTGTTTGTCTTTTTATTTTTGGCCATGGCGTTGTCAGTTTGTTTTCGATCTATGAGTTTGACTGTCCCTCTGGTATCTTTCGTCCCTCTTTTACATCAAAATTGGTGGGTAAAAAACTCAATTTGTGAATTTTTATCTGGAGCTCTGGTAGGACCTTCAATACATTATTCCTGCCAATTTTGGCTAAATAGTCATGTAATTTCAGAGTGGTGGAAGGGTGAAAATGTTGAAAGTTTATGGACAACAGATGATAACAAGGGATGCTAAGTGATAGCAATAGCTCACATGACCTCTGATGCTAGGTAACCTTACTTTTCTTTAAATGAGAACAATATGAAAGGTACTTCCTGAAAGTAAGTGATCCAGAAATAAAAGCCAACTAGTTCTGATATTATATCAGGCAAAACTGTACCAACAAAGAAAAGGTATTCAAATACAAATACTGCTGATTTCAATATCAACTTTTATTACGAGACCTCAAAAGAGTGTTTTTTGTGCATTTTACTTTTTGACATATGGTCTAGAAAGGTAAAGGGGAAGGTCTGTGAGCACATAAAACCACATTATGTGCATGTACCAAGTTGGATTTTCTGGACCATGTTTTGATTGTTGGCAATTGTCTTTGCTTATACATTTGGTTTTTTTTTAGAGGAGTTTTATTTTTGGTGATTCCTGTTATACTTTCATACATTGTGGAAAGATAGACATGATAGATAAAATGATAAATACTTTAGCCATTAAAATAGTTCTGATACATGCATATTCAAATAAAACTTACTATGTCATCAACAGGTTGATAAAATGATTTTATATTCATAGTTTTGAACCTGTCAATCCAGGCAAGAGTTCCAGGAAAATTTTCAATTCTTTTTTCTTTTGCAATATTCTTTGCATTCTCAAGCAGCAGATACTGATTCTCCAAGAGTACATTCTGCTTAATGTTTTCCTCAACATACTTCTTTAATTCAGATTCTACATCTTCAAATGTTGTTCCATACAGTTTATTGAAGTAGCTTTCTACTATCTTAACACGATTCCACATGATATTATTCAAAGTATTAGAAGAAATTCCAAAATTTTCAGCGATTTGTTGTCTTGGTTGTTCCCCTTTGTGCACTTCTTCCATAAGTTCCATTTTCTTTTCCAATGATAAAGGTGGTTTATGTTTAACCATTTCCTTCTGAAACTAAAACATTCAAACTTGATCACAATAACAAATTCTTATCAAAATTTTTAACTTAAAAGATTACTTACTACCTTAATATGTACGAGAATACAAGATACATATTCATGGAGTAAAATGAATAAGGAATGGAATGATGTATGATTAGTGCCATGGACCCAGCCAATTCTAAAAAAAACCAAACTGCCAGATTTCAGATCTATCGGAATACTTTAATTTCAGCTAAAGAATAAATAAAATTTCAAAAGATAATCTATTGCTCACCAAGTATCTTCATATGCTCAATATCAATAATAGCCACAATCCCACTAAACAAACCTTCCATTCAATATTCCAGCTGATTGGTACAGGCAGTTCTATTACAACCTTAGTGACATTATTGCCCTCTCTTATGCAAACTGGTCACACAAATGTTGTAATGGAATTCCAAGTTATCATGTCTATACAGTTTGAAAACATCGTGCTTTGTACATAAGAGGAGAGCAATTTAAAAAGACCAATATGGATCAAGAATTCCCACAGACCATGGCTTTTCATATGTATGGTAAGGTATGATTAGTTCACAAGTCCTTTCTTCCACATTATTCCTGTAATGTTGTACAATTTGGTGAATTTGTTTCAGAGGAGATCAAATTTGTAAAGGGTTCTTGGGAACCCTGTGACATGCTGCAATTGATTGTCAATGAACAAGTGTGATGTTTACTGTGAAAAACTAAGTTTATTTATCATTAAAGTACAGAAAAACAAAGAATGTGTGCATGGGATACAAACGCCCCTGTTTGTAAATATGGAAGAGTCAATGTACTAATTCAAACCTACTGAAGTTTTGTTTTTCTGTGAAACTTACAATAACTAAAAAAACCTTTTTGTTGTTCTATAAGGCATTTTCTTAATATCTTAGAGAAATGAAGGCTTCAGAGCAAATGCAATATGATTTCCATCATAATTAATATTTCAAGGGGCATAATTCGTTAAAAATATTTGATCAATACTTATTTTCGAAAGTGTCAAAGACATTGCTGATATAAACCTATGATATGAGTTTCATAAAGTTTTGGCAAGAATTGAACTTATTAGAGTGCTAACAATGCAATTTTCTGTATAATTAATATTTCCAAGGGCATAACTCTTTTAACAATAATTGATTGGCACTGATTTTCGAACTCATCAAAACATTGATGATATAAACCCAGGGCTCACGCTAACAGGCGACTAGACGACGAAGTCGCTTTTCCGTCCAGAACTTCGTTTGCCCGCCCTCAAAGCGAAAACAAGTCGCCTGTTGTTTACAATACTGTTTTCAGTCGCTTTTGTCATTGGACATTTTCAATTTTACCAAGTTGATGAAACATCAATTTTTATTGATAATTAAAGAAATTCAGACATAAACGATTCATTTTCTTCAGAAAAGAGGTTTAAGGCATTGACTTTACAGTGTGTAGCAGGTTATTTAATAAAAGACAACTTTTATCACTTCATGCACTACCCGTACTAGTTAGTCGATGTACATCAATCTAACTTTCGGCGGCAAAATAAGTTTGTTACTTCATTTGAACTTGATAAAAGTTGCCTCCAGTAAATGTTTAATCCATTTATTGCATTAAAACGTCATATTCCTTTCCAAATAGCTTGTCAAACATTGTTTATTTTTGTAAATTTTCTTCGTCCGCCATGGACGTTACTAACTACGGATCGAACTGGACCAGTTATGACCGAAATCCGTATTTTACAATAATAGCTACGGATGCATGAATAGAACAGCTGACAAGAATATTGATCCCAAAGAAAAATTACAAATTCCAGCGCATTAACAGACTTTTGGTTAGATCTAATTGATGAATGTATATAATTCCATATAAAATGGATTGTTTCAAAATATTGATTAAAGTTGCTTAACTCTGAAACTATATACTAATATCAATATATTATGGCCCAACTTAACTTTGTATATCTTTTGATGAGAAACACTGAATTTCATGAACATGATAAACAAGATAGTTTTAATTGAATTGTATTTGATATATATTATAATTTCTTTACCTTTTGACATAAAAAAAATCTTTTAGTGCTAGATATTTTGTTGGTAGTTTCTCACAAGAACCTAAACTTAAACAACTTTGAATTTGAACTGTTACTTTAATTGTATACTCAGATATGAATTGAGCAATATAAAAAGAACATTATTTACATATGACCCTTTATACTATAGTAAAATCCAAACATTGTAGCATAGCGGCTAAGTAACACTTCTCTTTCAAATCTCACCACTTCTCCCTATCAGTTTCAAAAGAATTCTGAAGTAGTGTGAGCCCTGAAACCTATAATATAAATTCCATAAAAATCTTTTGTAAACTAGATATGGACAATGCCCCCTCTTTTTCTGATCTGCCATATGCATGAGTATAGTTCCACATATTTTAGATTTGACAAACAGTGATGTTGGCATACAACTTGAAATTGTTACACTGTCTGTAAGACACAAATGATGCCCCCTGCTTGACCATAGGAAATTATAAATTTAACACTATGTATGATGATCTATGTTTTATTTTTATGCTAAGGGCTGCACTTGCAGGACTGAAAAAAAAAATCAAAATTCTGTGGCCATGCACACCTCCATTATGTGTATGAACATCCTACATTAAAGCTGTAGCTCCAACACTGTAGGAGGAGGTAGCCGGACAAACCATGATCTCTTTATGCAGCTAGTACCAAAACTAGAGGTTCTAAAGAGCCTGTGTCGCTCACCTTGGTCTATGTGCATATTCAACAAAGGACACTCTCCAACATTGAAGACAAAAATAGAATTCATAAGAAAAATCTCTGTTTTGTTGATCTTGTATTGCTGATCATTTAGTCTGTTTAGTTTCTCTCTATCTTCTTTAGTTTTTGCTCAAAACACAAAAGAGAGTAAAAATTATTTAAGGGGCTGGGCAATCACTTCTATAAAGATTGACAGCCTACTACCTTTATCAGCAAAATGTGACTCGTTAGTAGATCGGACGATTTCCTCTATATTGTCTTAATTGTAGATCTTGTCTTGCTGATCATTTTTGCCTATTTAAGTTTCTATCTATCTATTATAATTTTTAAGAAATAAGGCAAAAACGCAAAATATTGTAAAAATCATCATCAAAGGGCAATAACTCTCATAAGGAGTAGGCTGACGATTTTGACAATGTGGGAACTTATTTGTAGAACTTGTCTTGCTGATCATTATTGCAATTTAATGTTTCTCTGTATCTATTATAGTTTTTAAGATAATAGGCAAAAATGAAAAAAAAAGGTAAAATTTGTCATTTAAGGGCAATAACTCCTATAAGAAGTCGTGACAATTTTGACGTAAATGGACGGTTGGTAGAGCTCAACATTCTGAACATTTTTGCCCTGTCAGATTTTCTCTATTCATAACGGTTTTCAAAATAGTAGACAAAACTTGCATTTTACCTCTATGTTCTATTTTTAGCCATGTCGGCCATGTTGGTTGGCAGGTGGGGTCATCAGACACATTTTTTAAACTAGATACCCTAAGGATGATTGTGGCCAAGTTTGGTTAAATTTGTCTCTGTAGTTTCAGAGGAGAAGATTTTTGTAAAAGATTACATAAATTTACAAAAAATTGTGAAAAATTGACTTTAAAGGGCAATAACTCCTTATGGGGTCAATTGACAATTTTGGTCAAGTTTGACTTATTTGTAGATCTTACTTTGCTGAACAATTTTGCTGTTTACAGTTTATCTCTATCTATTATAATATTTAAGATAATAACCAAAAACTGCAAAATTTCCTTAAAATTACCAATTTAGGCGCAGCAACCCAACAACGGGTTGTCTGATGCATTTGAAAATTTCAGGGCAGATAGATAATAGACAAAACTTGCATTTTACTCCTGTTCTATTTTTAGCCATGTCAGCCATCTTGGTTGGCATGCGGGTCATCAGACACATTTTTCAAACTAGATACCCAAATGATGATTGTGGCCAAGTTTGGTTAAATTTGGCCCAGTAGTTTCAGAGAAGAACATTTGTGTAAAGTCAACAGACAACGACAGACGCCATGTAATGAGAAAAGCTCAATTGGCCCTTTGAGCTAGGTGAGCTAAAAAGGCATAAAAAAGAATGTTGAAAGTGAGGCTACCCAAAGGACAAGGTTCACTTTAGGCCAAATGTGGCCTTGAATGTCAACTTTATTATAAAATTTCATAATGGCCATAATTTGGCTCTAACATGGATCTTTTTCAATAGACTTACTTCTTTGTTAAAATAAATCTCTTCATACAAATACCTTCTTGGCTTCAAAATCAGCACATTTTGGATATACTGTCAAAATATGATGGTTTTGTGCATTTTTCAGACCTAAAAGCTTGCGGAAACTCTTGGACGCAACCTAGAATCTAAAATGTTCTATAACCAAAAGTTGCCAATGATGATATTAAATCCCCAGACACAAAAACTTTCTGGATCATGGTTGGAGGCCTAAGTAAATTATGCTAAAAACTGTTAAGAATTATTGAAAATTTGCCCACCCCTTGCCTTCTAGTTTTTATGATTTTCAATAAATAAAGTTCCATAACTCCACAATGTCATATCAGAAATTTATAAAAAAAAAACAAATGAGGGCTTATTTCAATAGCTATAAACAAGTCACAATAGTTTATGAAATCTGTTCCAAGCTTTTTTTGAGTTACAGGGCATGAAGAATTTTGGCAGGCCACTTACTCAAGGGAAAGTGATAAAAATATTCACTTTCCGTGTGCAAATCCACGATCTCTGGTTGAGACCCGTGAAGCAGGTCGAATATGCTAGGGAGTTTGGGGCATGCCCCCAAGAAAATTTTGAAATTTAAGATGCAAAATCCTGCAATCTGAGCATACTTTTAAGGGTTTAACATGTCAACTGATTATGATAATTTTATGTGACTTTTTAAATTTATACACTATAAGCAATAGACAATCCATATTATGTGTATGGAATTATAATTAAACAGGAGAGACATTTTTGGCAGGCCACTTACCCAAGTAAAGTGATAAAAATATTCACTTTCCGTGTACAAATCCACTATCCGTGGTTGAGACCATAAGCGGGTCGAATTTGCTAGGGGTTTGGGGCATGCCCTCCCAAGAAAATTTTGAAATTTAAGATGCAAAATCCTGCAATCTGAGCATACTTTTAAGGGTTGAACATGTCAACTGATTATGATAATTTTATGTGACTTTTTAAATTTATACACTATAAGCAATAGACAATCCATATTATGTGTATGGAATTGTAATTAAACAGGCGACCATTTCAGCATGGCACTCTCGTTACAAAATACAGGTAGGTTGGTTCATTAATGCGTGGTTCATAAAATACGTGGTTCATTAGTGCTGGATTGGATTGAATTCTGCTTTCTTGATCTATGTTGATGATCTGAATATAATAATAATATTGACTGTTTTTCAGTAGATGTACTCTGACTGTACACTTTGAGTTTGTAAATATTGTGTTTGAAGTGTCTCAATGTCATTATTACCCCTTTTTTAAAATATCACTAATTAGTCATAAAAGTTTAACAAATTTATTACATATGTTAACAATGCATATCATATTCATATGACTTGGTAGGTTCTATTCCTTTTTCCCTGTCATATTCATTATCCTTCTGTTTTTGGGGATACTATTCCCATTAACATCGTATTCTGTTCTTCTTTAGCACTTGAAATGTCAAAGTATTTATGCAAGCTCATTTTCTGAGCGTCCATAATATTACAAACTGGTTCCCGTGTTGCAAACCGGATATTGTAAATTTAAACCAGTCTACTAACGATCTAACTAAATACCAAAAGGCACACATGTAAATCGCGTAAAATGTGATGAAATCATGGAAATTGACTCAGATGACCTTACAGAAGTATTTTGACATTTAAACAAGTAATAGGGACAAATTATTTTATTTATTTACGGAAAACGACTTTCCGATGGGATATTAGCAACTGCAATGTCACTTTCCGTGTAATAATTTACTTTCCCAGGAAACGGAAATGGTAATTTTATGCCCTGAGTTATTGTCTGAATACTGGAAAATCCCCCCTTTTTTATGAATATTTCCCAACTCGGAAACGTAAAATCTAAAATTTATAAAAACCAAAGGGGAGCTTATGTCAATAAATATAAACAATTCACCAAAGTAACATGAAAATTGGTGAAAGCATTTTTTAGTTATTGTCTGAAGTGATGACAACGGATGACAGAGGTATACATGTACCATAATATATAGTGCATAAAGAAACATCAAAATCTTAGAGCCAATTTTAACCCTTTGTGACCTTACTCCTTTGAACTGTTTGGTGGTAATAAGCATTGTGTACAAGTTTCAGAACATTTGGTTGTGGCAAAGTAAAGTTAGAGTGTGGAAACAACAAATTCGGCAATTTATTTATTTATACGGGGAAATAACTCTAGAATGATGGAAGTGAGGTTACCAAATTTTTGCTTGATCTGTTTGGCAATAAGCATTGTGTATAAGTTTCATAACATTTTGTTGAGGTAAACTAAAGTTAAGAGAACAGAAACCAATTTTTAGATGGACGGACAGACGTACAGACTGACAAGGATCAAACTGTTTTCTCTAGATGCTATTTATTTTTATCATGGAGAAATTTTAAACCAATTTTTTCGTATTTTGTAACATTCCATGAAGGTTTAACAAAGTGATTGATGTCTCAAAAATTCAATCCCCGAGTGCATGAAAAAGTCTTTTGCAAAAACAAAGTCCATCTATCCGTAAACTATTTAAAAATGAAACTGAAAATATTTTCTAATAAAATGCTCACAATTGCTTTCATTTTGAAATGTGAACTTAAGTTAAAACCTTGAGTTGCAACAGCACATATTTAGGCAATATTTTAAATTGGAGTTCTTTCTTTATCCATAAAACTATGAAAATGTGACGGTCATGTAGATAAATTTAATAGTCAAGGAGGTATTGCAATAGAATCTAAATTTAACAGATTCAAGAAATATTTTTACACTATACATATATTTGGATACAAAATATTAAATAGAACTGGAATCACCTGAACACTGGCATAGTTGACTCTTCTAGCTCGCTTTGGAGGTTCTACAAATGTGTCCTCCACTTTCTGTTTCTTCCTATAGTCCTCTCCCTCAAAATAATAAATATCAATCTCTGATGTATCCATGGTGAATGATCTTAGGTTCTTGTCACTTACACTATCCATCTTCTGTTTTATCTCCTCAGTCTGAAATCAATTAAAGGAACAAAGAAATGAGGATTCATTTATTTAGTTGTTACCATTTTTTCATGGATTGAGGACAAATTGTACTTTTATAGAACTTGATTTTTCGTGTGGTTTTTTACAAATTCTGGATACAACCCAAAAGAAAATATATGATTTGTTGAACACTCAATGTGTGGTTCTCCTGTACACACCAATGTGCCTGCACAATAAGTATACCATGAATAAAGTACTTCTCTTTTACCTGTTTTCAAATAGATACATCTGACTTGGAAAACATATTTTGTAAAAATTACAACTTTTGTTTTTTCCATGTTGGAACAAACAGTCAATTTCAAAATATTGGAAAAGCCCGATAGTTCAGCAGATATAGGAATAATTGATCACTTTATGGTAAAAGCATGAAATTTGACATAGTGAAGGATTAAGTGGTATAAACAAAATTCAAATATGGTACTGTGAATACAACAGAAAATCTTTCAAGTTACTACCAATGAAAGATATGTATGAAACCCTACATAGATACAAGACAAGTATTTCTTATTTCAAAATGGGAGCGAAACTAAAATGGCACCTCAATAGTAACTATTTGACAACTTTATAGAACATATTCAAGTTATTGATAATTTAAATTAGATCCATCTGCAGGATAATTAAAATGTAGCAAAGTCTCAATGAATTTCTCTCTAACAGTCTGGTGAGCAGTTACATAATGCCTGTATTTCAATACAGCTTTTAAGCATTTACATGCCCTCAACATTCCTTTCTTACAGCAACAGTGGGTGAGCTCTTGACATTTCAGCTTCTGCAAGCCCTGGCCAGAATGGTATCCACGTACAATCAAGTTTTTGCCAACCAAACAAATCCTGTGATGGCATACCAGAATTATTAACGCGATTGGATAAAACAGAATTACGCATATTCAGAATTCAGTGATTCCATACTGATAAATACAGTTATGCATATGCAGAATTAATAACGCATATGCGTAAATATATTTATGCAATTGCATAAATATTGAATTGTGAAATTTTTGGTGGGTCATAACATACATCAATCTAAATTGTTACATCCTAGTCTTTTGGGGGATTCAATAGGAATGAATTGAAAATGAAGTTCCAATCTGTTCAAAAATTACTTCACTTGAATATCTTATAAACAGATCCTGTACTTCACTAATTCTTCACAAATCTAACAAGAACACTCTAATAATATTGCATATGAGGTTAAATCCTTTTATCTGTTACAAGATATTGTGATGACATATAATTAAATTTTAGATATGTATATAGTATATTACAGCAGAAAATGTCCATACCCTTTTCTCTCCCTTTTCAAAATGATTTCAATAACATCATCAAAAATGTCCATACCCTTTTTTCTCCCTTTGCCAAAATGGTATCAATATCATCATCATTGACAATAGAGTCTTTAGAAGCAGCTATTTGGTTGGCTCCATGTTTTATCATATTAAGAACTTCTCCTTTTCCCAGTTTATTGGAGCTGTCTGATAATCTACCTGCAATCATTCAACGGAAATTCAAGTGTTTCAATAAATAACAAACAGCAGTTTCTTTAGCTAGATCACTGCAGAGAATGGATTTGATTCGATAAAGCAATGGCTTCAGATTCTCATTTTGAATTGTTAAACTGCTAGTCCTAAATTTTATATTTGTTCTCAAATCATTGGAGCACAGAGTATTGTTAAAAATCTAATTTATTCCTTAGCAGACAGACTTGTATAGTCCTTTGTCAAATGCAAATGTTAAAATTTAAATGGAAACACTTGAACCTGTAAAATATGCTTAAATTCTATGACCATGATTTAGGGGGAAATATAATGTGCATAAGCTTATACAATTGGATACCAAAATCATTAATTGATTCCCCTTCAACTGACTTCAAGACAAACTTTAACAATTGTTGTCACTGCAGACGCTTCCAGTAACAGCATTACCAGGTCTCACTTCTGTGAGAAAAATACTAGTGTCTCGAGATAATTTAACTATGCTTACACAAATCCCTATGTTTTGTTTATATAGTATTAAATTCACATAAAATGTATTCTCTGATTTATGGATAGGCATATCAACTGGCTTTTGGTGAAGCTGATCATTGAACCAATATCCCCAAATATGTTGGTAACAGTTTTTTTTTTTAACCTATATCACCTTGCTGTATAACTATATAGTCAAGTCGAAGCTTTTTCTCTGCTCTCTCAAGTATTTTCTCTTCCACTGTGTGTTCTGTAACAAAGCGTAGGACCCTTACTTGTTTGGTCTGGCCAATTCTGTGTGCCCTGTCCTGAAATAAGAATTAAAGGGTTATAATCAAAGCATCATGCTTAGGATTTATAATTTAAACTGATACAATAGTTTGCAAGATTTGTTTATGCTAGAAAAAAAAAGAATCAACGTTTTGTCCTGCTTAGTACACTGAACTTGTTAAACAAAGTATTTCTCAACAGCAAGTATGTGTCTGACAGAAATGAAAACTGGTCACTTGTTACAATTCATCATGGTCAAGCTGTTGACAAAACATGTAATCATTCTGTCTAGTATTACTGGAGAAATGTTATTCAACATATTTAAATAATCAATAAGTATTGGCAAACAGGATTACACGTTACAACTCATTACTGTCACAGAGAAAAGGACTAACATATTCCATCTAGGGCCCTACCTTCCAAAATATGAAAGAATAACATAAGCACAATGGACATTTTCAGCCAAAATTTAGGGTCCTAGCCAAATATATAGTAGCCTGTGTTACTGGGCCCAGGCTAATCCTTTTCCCTGCTGTCAAGTTGCTTATAAATAAAAAATAAATTTTCTGTTCCTTAGTACCTGAGAAAAGTGTGACAGAAATATCTGTTGGACGAACTGATTAAAATATAGCCTCCCCCGTCTATGGTGAAAGTAAAATTAGGTGAAGAAAGTTTCTGCATGTAAGAGAAGGTTCCAAGACCTTGAACAACCTGTATAGTCTTAAATATTTGGTAATTTAGTTTGAGCCATGCATTTTGCGGGAAAATCTCGTCGGGTACTTCAGAACAGATATTTGTTCTTTAAAAATTATAGATCTTACACACGGTGAAGGTAAAACTATCCATCAATGGTGAGTAGATTTTATTCCAATCCTTGCAAAATTGGGATTTCATTGTTGGATAAAAGTTTATTTCTTGAAAATTTTGAAACAATTTAATTTATTTTATGTGAGCTATTAGTTTACATATACACTCTATGATTTTCAATTTAAAGAAAACATTTAAAACTAACCATGGCTTGCAAATCCACCTGTGGATTAAAATCAGAATCATAAATAATGACGACATCTGCTGTTGCTAAATTTATTCCCAATCCACCAGCTCGGGTACTCAACATAAAGATGAACTTTTCACTTCCAGGAGAATTGAATTCATTTATTGAGACCTAAAATAAAAGCCATATTTGGATTGATTAACTGTTTTGCCAAAACTGTTACACTTGTCTGACCAGTGAATGGAATAGAATTGCATATATGAGAGTGCTTACAATACCATTTTCTATAGAATTTACATTTCTCAAGGACATAATTTCTTTAAAAAAAATCTATCAGCACTGATTTTCAAAATTGTCCCAGATATTGTTTATATAAACCTTCAACATAAATTTCATAACAATCCTACAAGAAATGTAGGCTTTAGAGCCATTACAATGCAATTTTCTATATAATTATTATTTCCAAGGGCATAACTGTTAAAAATAGGTGATTGCCATGACATATTATTATGGCTGCATGCAGACTAGTCTTTAATCTTACTTTTGAATGCCATTAACTTTAATAGTACAGAAGCAGCAAATACATAGTGTATTCTCTACCTGTGATGAACAACGATGGGAAGAGGTTCCAAAATCTTGCTAATACAATATCTTTCTCAGATGAAGTTATTGCCAAACTTTATCAAATATCAAAATGTTACATTTATTTTAACAAACTACAAAATCAGGCAAATGCAGAAAAAAATCCTACTATTTACACTTACTGTTCTTTCTGCATGTGGAGTTTTTCCATCCAGTCTACAAAACTGGTAACCTTGCCAGAACAAATAATCTTCCAGAATGTCTAATACCCGCGTCATCTGACTGAAGATCAAAACTCTAGAGCCTGAAAAGTCATTACTAAATTTATATAGACAAACTATGCTGTCACTTAATTATGAACCAAATGCATGGCCAGTTATACTTTTGCAAAGTGACATGTTAATCTTACTAAAATGGTATTGCCTTTACGGCACCTATGAGGACATATTCTACAGTTATGTTTATTGTTCCCTGTGTACCATGTATTTTTAAATGGAACAGCCCTAAACTTATGTTGTTATCTTACTCGTGTCTTAATTCATATTAAAGCAATTTTTTAAATATATAATCTGGATATATGGACAAAATCTGCCACATTTGTTTTACAGTTCAACTAGACAAAAATAATCTCCTGCAATCCCTTTGCAATGACTTTTAATGATTCAACAGTTTTTTGCTCATTTCCTTGGAAGTATCCCATCCAGATCAGACATATATGATTCTCCTGCATATTGTCACTTTAAGACTATTCATCCATGGGTCTAAACACATTAATTGTGCACACTGTATATATGAAATTCACAAGCAAAAAATGTACAAGAACTAAACATCTCTGGAAACACGACTCCAAGTAGGACTATACACATACACTCGAGTCTCTATAAAAATTTGCTAATGTTTTATCTTTAAGTGATCTATTCCAGATACTTAGATCAAGCAACCTACCCTGGCTCTTTAATTTTGGTAGAAGTTTATGTATCACTGACATCTTTCCACTGTTTACCACAAGGTGCATACCAGTTGTATATGGTGGACCTACAATAATTATTATTAACAAAACCAGAACATGAATAAATGCTTATTTCTATGTAGTTGTGACATTATATTGACATAGTGTACATTTTGTTCCTTTGATTTATTTACAAATACAAATAATGTGCACATTTTTACATTTGTGCACTTTATAAAGTGAAAATGACTTTTGCTTCTTTCCTGGGTAAAATATGGGAGAGCTTTCCTATTTGTTAAAATTAGGAATAGAAGTCATATACCCCTTTCTTCTTGCATTACATAGGTTTTCAGTGGCTTAAGATCAGTTAGTTATCTTTTAATAATTTTCATCATTTTTTTTTTCTGTTTCAATGTTGAATAAGCATTTGTAATTTGAAAAAAAAAAAAATAAGCAATGTGAAAAATCCTTTTATCAAAGAAGCTTTATAATGCTTTCTTCTTTAACAAATAATTTTTTTTTTTATATCTTGTAAATGACTAATACTGTCATTGTATGCTTAAAAAATATCAATATCAGTGAAACTTTATAACAGCACACCTATAAATTTTGGCTCGTTTTCAAATTTCCAATGTTACTTCCAATAAGTTCCTGTATCAATCAAATTCTTGATTTTCTACTTTTCACTAGTTTTAAGGACTTCCAGGATTTAATTATAGTTACCCTGTTCAGCTCCAGTGAACAAGTAAGGATGGTTACAACATTTCCTCAGTTGCATCAACACATTCAGTAATCTCATCTTATCTACATTACCAGTACCATTAACTATATCTATGTCTTTCATCAGTATTTTTGTGTACCTGCAGGTAAAAAAAGGTTAGGATTAGAATAAATCTTATAATTTTAAGCTGTCATTTACATCAAATTGGATAATTAATTTCAGTTATCTCAGCAAATTGTTTTGTTGACTCTCAACAGATTTGATGTTGCTGTTGAATCCTACAGTCTTGTAGAAAATTTCATAAAGATATTCCTAAAAATATAACATCCTTTTGAAAAGGCCTTAAATATAACATCCTTTTGAAAAGGGCATTTTCAAATCTTCCCAATCTTGTATAGTTTTTCTGCAAAAAGAATTCCTTGGAAATAATTCATACTCAAGTTTATTTTCTAGAATTTACTGTATAATTTGATAAGATAAATGATAAACATTGCTCTTTATAATATACATATTCTAAATTCCTCCTGCAATCTAATTCTCCAAAATTTGTATGTTTGGATTTAATTTTTTTTCTAAAATAACATACCATTCTCTTTGTATGCTACTTAATCCTACAAATATTTTAGTCTCCTTTTTAGGTAGCAGCTGTTTCTCAACATCTGATTTGATCCTCCTCAAAAGGAATGGTCGTAAAATCTGTAATAAGATATATTATAGATAGACCAATGAAGTAGTCATATTTAGTTAGATGGCAAGATAAAGCAGTTAAAAACAAGCTATATATTTCACTTCATTTTACATACCAAGTTTAATGTTTAATCTTTTTTCCACTTTCTAGTATTATAAAGATGCAATTCATGGAATACCATAGAAATCTGGGAAATCCTAAGTGCAATTAATATGATTTTAAATGAATCATTTCCAGAATTTTTCGATAGTAATGGTTCACAAGTATTATCAGGAATGTTCTTTACTTTTAACAAACTATCCAATTTCAGTAAAAGAAGCACTTACATCATGAAGACGTTCAATCAATTCATCATCACTCAAGCTATTCTTAGTAGAAAACCAAGCATCAAAGTCCTACAAAATAAATTAAAATCCTTAAAAATAAATGAAGAGTGAGTCTGAGGCCACAAATGCCCCCGCTTAAGCTTGCTTTTTAAAAGAAAATGGGACAAATGGAAAGATGGTCAAGAGTAACACTTAATGCCCCTTCGCCTTGCGGTGGGGCATCAAAATTCCAGATACATCTGAGAGAAAATGTTCTTCACAAAAGGAAGTTTTTAATTATGAACAAAGCTAATGAAATTTTATATAATTCATATCATAATTTATAGTCAAGATTTTCTCCAAATACAGTCTGCCAACAGATGCAGACCATGACCACTGATATGAAATCCATAAAAGTTCTTTCTTTGTTTGAAGGTCATTACACTCTAAAACTTGGTTGTATTTGGTATATATACGATTTATTGAAAAGAAATAATAAAGAAACTAAAAGTTCTTTTTTCTTTTCATTCACAGGGTCTTTCTTATTTTTATCAAGTTACTTCCTTTAGCCATTTTTGCTAGGAAATGATATTTCAACATCTCTTTTCAATTTGAAATTAACATGGGCCATAAATCTTGATCAGTAAATGCAACAAAAGTAAGAATAGAGCTTGAATTTTTGGAAAATATTAATACTACAAAATTATATGATCCTAGCACAAAAAAATATAAGATCTTCGCTGCCTGCAAAATAACCCTATATCATTAAATTTACCATTTAAAGACAACATAAGGGCCATTACAGTAAATCAAATTACAGTGAAAATCAAACTTTAACTGGATTGTATTGTTATTGTTATGTTACAAACATTTAAAGCTCAAATGACATGCATACCAACATCCTCCTACCACCCAATTTAACAATTTTCAAGGGCTGTAACTATGGAACAGTAATTGAAACAAAAGTGAATATGGAATTTGAGCTATATTAAAGGGTAAATAGAAATATTGGAAAGCTATTATATTCTACTTCGAAGTAAACTAAAGATTATCATAAGGAAAACATTTTAACATTTAGAAACAAGACAAGAACATAGCGCAAACGAATATTATCAATACCCCAGCTGAATGAAAAACGTCAGGTAATAGAAAATTCAGCAATGCCCACAACTCATGCAAATTATTCTGCAGTGGGGTTCCAGTCAGCAACAATCTGTTGGTTGATGTTATGCTTCGAACAATCTCTGACAGCTGAAAATACAAAACACTCTTAATATTAGGCAGTATTTTGTGAATAGATTTTGAAAAAGCAAAGACAATTTTTTCAAACTAATTTTAATCCAAGTAATGTTACAAACTTGTAGCATATTTTGTTTTAGTATACCTTACTGACTGGTGATCTGTCGGATAAAACTCATCAAAGACACCAGTTGTAAAAGTTTAGTGTCCAAGACAAGTATTTTGTCTACATGATACTCGAATCAAAAGAGTTGAAAGGGCAAATCAATTGCTATGTTGAAGTGCATTGAATACAAAAACTTCTGTTGTCAGTTCATCTATGTTATGTCAACAAAATGCAGGGACTTATTGGACAACAGAAATTATTTCACTTGGTTATTTGAAATTCTAAATCAAAAGAAGACAATTAGATCGAGACAGTTCAAGATCTTCCTAACAGCAAGCTATGGTTGCTTTTTTTTATTCAGAAGGGTATCATTTATTATCAAAACTTTTATATTCCTAAACCATTCTTACCACACATTACTGTGGATTCTTTTATTTTTGTGGGTTCCAATTTTTGTGGATTGATGGAAAATTGTATTTTTAGTGGATATTTGAATTGGTGGTTTGCCAAATTTTGCATACAAGCCATTTGAAAATTTAAAATTTGTTCACTTTAATCCACAAAAATGTGCTTCGCTGAGCGCAGCTGGATACGACCGCACAGGTCCAACCCTGAACAGTTGAGGCAAAAATGGACATAATATAGGTTTCTGACACAGAATAAATGAAGTCAAAGAACTTGAAATTGGTTATAGGATTTGAATTTATATTCAATTGAAGATTTCTTGCTGTTGTGCAATACACAGTGCTGTTGCCCAATACTTAGTAAATCTATTTTCAGACTATATACAAAGAATTAGCAAAATAAATTGTGACCTATCAATTTTTTTTGGAAAATTGATAATTTCTTAAATCTTGCGGAAAAATGCTTGTTTTTGGCCCCTAATTCCTAAACGGTTTGGGCAATTACCCCCAAAATGAATCCCTTCCTTCTACTTGTGGTATTGAACCTTGTGGTACAATTTTAGAGCAATCAAAATACTTATAGACAAGTTATTATCCTGAAACTAGAAAAACGCTTGTTTTGGGCCCCTAATTCCTAAACAGTTGGGACTATAACCCCCAAAATCAATCCCAGCCTTCCTTTTGTGGTAGTGTTATGCCTAAGGATAGGAGATAAGGATGATAGGTTTATATGTATCATGTTTTATTCTTTTCTTGTGTTGCTCAGAGATTTCATTTATACTTTCACTTTTATTTTCGTGTTCCGCTATTCTGAGCTGCACTGTTGTTTATATTATGAGCGGAAGAACTATGGAGATGAACACTTTATATTTCAGGTACTCTGGCCGTATTATTATTGTATTGTATGTATAACATTATTATTTATGGGAAATATAGTTAGGACAGGGTTCGTTCTCACTGTTTGACCAGGGGGTACCTTGACATGTTCCCAGCTTTAGTTTGACCTGTATATCGCTTGTCCCATTTGCTCACCTGTTTTATTCGATCACGTTAAGGGTCTAAATTGTAACCAGGGTACGTTCTCACTAAGGGTTATCTTTGATAAGCCCATATCTCCTTTTCCCTCGACAGTTGTACATTCCTATTTGTTTTTGCGCCATCTTCTATATTATTACCGTAGAAAATTCCAGTTTTAAAGACCAATCGAAATTGACAGAGATGGCCTAGTTTCGAGAGCCTTTTACTTATTATATGCGATTTAATAACCAATCACTACGTTATTTCTCCAGACACACTTATCCCTATAGTAACAGACACACTTTCTGTGTCCGCGGACTTCGGTACTAGATAAGCGGTTGTAGCAGACGATTCCAGTTACTCACAGATCAAGGAACCTTGACTATTTTGTTCCACATACCATATAACCAGAGCGAACCACCTGTGAACTATCATCTTCAAACCATTACCAGGTTAATGTTTACCCCTATTTATGACCTGACCAAGTGACCTAGATTATCTACTATAATACTACAACTTTTCCCATGTTTAGGCACGACGAATAGCGTCCAAGGGGGGTCTCTGTACTGTTTTTGCTCTGGGGCTATTTATTTATACACATATATATATATTGAATTATGACTGATTAAATAGTCATTGTTAAACTTATAACTGTTTTTGTTATATTTTATCTTATTAAGAATAACAAACCAGTGTCTTAGACAGCTACCAAGTTTTGCAAGTTACCATTGCAGTTTCACAATTACCAGTGAAAGTTATTGAAAGGCCTGCTACCAAGGTTGAATTTTATCTCATGTAAAATAAATAAATACACACAGACAAAATATTAAGTTTCGTAATGCTATACCAGAGGCGTTACAGTATTAAACCTTGTGTTTAAATTTCATAGAATTCCATTCACTTATACTAAAGTTATTGTCTGGAAACCAAATGTCTTTGCACGACGACGACATGATAGCAATATAAGAATGCAAATTTTTTGCGGTCGTATAAAAATTGATATCCCAAGAATAATACTGAATCCACAGTACCTTGGATTTTTCATTCTTTATCCTATGGGCCTCATCAATTATAAGATATCTCCATTTCATCTTCTTTAATTCTGCTTTCTCAAGGATACAAAGTTCATAAGATGTCAGACAAATATCCCATACTGTAGTCTTCATAACTTTCTTTATCATTTCTTTCTGTAAAATTAAGGCACAATATTAACCGTTGTAATTTTTAACGAGTTTCTTGTAATTTAAATAAGGAAATTATTGAACCAATGCATGCATATATACTAAACCAAGTCCTCTATGCACGTTTTTTACAAATCTTTAATATATCATCAACAAATAATACTTTACTAAGTGATTGTTGATCGCAAGCTCAACTTTCGAGTTTGTTACCGAAGTTTACCTGATTGTGGCATTGATAAACAATCAACACAGATTCATAGAGCACGTTAAAATAAGTGAATTGATAGAGCTATGCTAACTATTTTTTATATTTTCCACGCGTTCCCATTTGTTAATTAAACTTTTTCATAACAGTTGTTAAATGATTTGATGTATTAAATCTGTTCTTTAAAAATCAATTATTACTGTTTACCTTCCAATGCAAGTTTGTTTACATTCTTTCATCACAGTTTTTTCCTTGCACTTGCCGAAGTTGTAATGAGAGGTCTCATAGTTAAGGTCACTGCATAGGGAAAAATATCAGCAAATTACAGTACGGGAGACAATAATTCAATAGCAGTACATTACTGAAGATTTTGATAAGATAAAGGGTTTTCTTTTACAAGAAAGTCCATGTGCACTTGTTTTATAGTAAAAAAGTGTATAAAACATGTTCAACTTTTTTAAAAATTTGATGCATCATATGAGTTTAAAATTCAATACATCTCAACTCATGACTAAACTATTGAAAATATCACCGATTTATTTAAAAGGGGGATGGAGTGACTCTGGGCAGAAAAGTTGCCTTACAAGTAACAAGTGACCATCCAAACCCTCAAATATTTATTGCAGTTGTTCTTTCACATGCAAAACTGGTGGCCTCAACAACACTGGTCAGCACATTGAATGGGGACATTCAAAATTTTCACCAAAATATCACTTATTGTAACTGCTTACTTAATTTATTAATATATACAACCCAGTCTAATCAGTCTAACTTTGTCCATTAAAATATTGGAAATGGCTAACTTTCGATTTATAAGTTATCTCTATAAAGCTGGGGAAAAATTTTAATGAAGACACAATATCTCTATGCTTTATAACAATTTTTTTTAACAAGAATATGCATCTCTAGGACACCATGCACTGTTTATGATTTTACTGGAATTTGGCCAAATGGCCACACGAACCTTCAGAATGACCGCAATAAGCTGAAATGTTCAAAAACAAGTAAGTTTTGATATCTTGTTTTGTTGCCTGATGAAATGCCAACTCAATCATATTAAACTGCTGTAAAAACATAATTTCAAATACATTTACCCTTTCTTCTTTGTAACCCTTCAAACAGAAGATTTTCAATGATGGACACCATCTTTTGAATTCAGCTATCCATGTGTCCATAGTTGACTTTGGACAAATGACCAGATGGGGTTCAGGAATATTCATATAGTGCTTCATGTATCCAAGTAAAGATATTGTCTGCAGTGTCTTTCCTAGTCCCTGAAAGAAAATAAACTGTCTACTAATAACACGAACTATGTAAAACATCCACTTTTAAATTGGACATTTGTAATTTCCCCTTTATCTATCGTAGCTTTGCAGCTGCAGAAATATCGCAATATAACAAAACTTCACCTGAAATTGTTTATTTTATCAGAAAAAGACAAGGGTTTATGTGTTATCGAAAAAGATTACTAAATTTTTTGTTAGTCAGACTACAATGTTATGTTATGATGTACAAAATATGTATGTAGATTTCACGATTCAAGTTGTAATATTGGCTGGATGATTCTGGACTTTAATCAAAATCCAACTGACCCAAGCTACTGATTATTTTATTCTTAAGTGAAAAAAACCTGAACTTTTATTTCACTTGGAGGTATAGTAATACTATATGATAAAACGTTTTCAATGTTCCAAAGAGTTTAGCCTTTATTTCAATATTATTTGCAGTATTTATGAATATCATAAAGTTTATTGACTTGTTTATTGACTTGTTATCTTTCAATTAAGGTTTGAGTTAAAGCATTTGGGAACCAACAATTCCCTTATAATATAAAAGTATACACTTTCTCCAACTACCATTCCTATTACAAATAATTTCATACCATTTCATCTGCCAATATGCCGTTTATACCATTTTTATGTAAGGATATCATCCAGTTCAAGCCTCTAAGCTGGTAATCTCTCATTTCTCCACCCTGTATAACTATAAAAGTAAATAATGTAATAATACTTTAACAAATAAGTTCCCTCTCGATATACAGTCAGAGCTCAGACGCATACAAGTCTAAACATGTTTTAACTCCTGTAAGTCAAAAAATGTAAATATCAAGAAATCAAATTTTGACTTGTTTGTGTCGGTTTCTGTTTTGTCCTACATGTTCATGTACAGAGTTTTTTTTTTAATTTGCCGCTTTATGACGCAATCTATGATCCTGCGATTTTTAACAAGACTTCACAGTGACTCCATTAATAAAAAACGAACTGTAGCGGAAAAGTCATCGAGTACGGTATTGATTTTTACCGATTTAATGGTAAAACAAGGGTGATTTAAGTACGTTTTTGAACTGCTGCACAGTTCTCCAACTTTTTAGGTTGTTATACACATTTTTTGCAGATGAAGGGATATTAAGTAAACGATATTTTGGCAGTGCCATCAAGGCGTGTGACTTCCAAATTGATGCGCATGACTTTTGAAGTGACCTACCCTCAGACAACTTTCGACTTCTATAGGTCAATAAATGTTTTGAGTGTTATTTATCAGTAATTAAGGGAGACAACTCGTGTTGTCTTGGGCGATGTTTGTTTTGTTTGACATATAGTTCTTAAACAAATTCCACAATGAAAATAAATTCTATATTTCAAAACTTCTGATCGAAGAAAGATTGTATGTTTCCCAATGGATTTTTCAACAGATAAAAACTGCTGTTATATTTAAGGGGAAAGGGGAGAAGGTGTGTGTTTTTTTTATGATTTCAAGGCAAGTTTGGGCCTGGATCATTTCAATACTGGTGTAAGAATTTCACAGAACATGTAGCCGAGTAAAAAAAAAAATATTGCAAAAGATAGACACAAATTTTAAAGAAAGACTCATTTATTAAATACGTTATATATTTATATTTATATTCAGTAATAAATTATGGAAATACCTGATAAGTTATTGTCCAAAGGTGATACATGTAGCATAATTTTGTTGTTTGTTTTACTACATTTTATAATTTTGTGAATGTCCTTGTGTTAAGATTGTGACTTGTACAAGTCAAAAGTCAAAATAATTGATATTGCATGGACCCTTTCTAAACATCATAAGATTTTCAAGGAATTTTTTTTTAAACCTGACTTTTGATTATTTCAAGGATATTTAACGGTGTAACACAAAATGTTATTTTTATAGACAGCTATAATAATGATAATATAATTGAAATTTGTCTAATACTTTAATCCAACTGGATAAGTCAAAATAATAAAAATAATTATATATTACCAATATTAAATAGACCGACAAGCAAAAAGTTAAGTCTGAATTTATGGTAATATACATGCATATTTATGCAAATGATTGAGATTCAATAGACAGGATTTGAGGACTGTGACCAAAACAAGCTGAAGTCTGTCCAATTTAGACTTGAATAAGTCTGAAAATGAATTTTATTCTTTTTGTGAGATCCTTGTGATATTTTTTGACAATTTGGTCCTTATGATATTGATATTTTTTGACAATTTGCGGAATGTCAAAAAATATCAGAAGGACCTTAAAGCTAAGGTTCCGCAGGTAGTGAGGTATAGAGTAATCTACTTGGAGCAAATTTGCAAGGTTATATTGAAGTACAAATATTAACAAGATTCATCAGATCATCTATGATAATATCAAAAGCTTTCGTTTCCAAATGGTTATTTTGGATTTGAATAAGTCTGATAATGAATTTTATTCTTTTCGTGAGTACTCTGCTTGGAGCAGTTGCATGTTGCATTGAAGTTTAAATTTTTATAAGATTATCATTTATCAGATTTTCTGTGATTATTCCAAAAATATTTTTATTTTGTCTTTTTGTTCATATGGTTATTTTGGACTTGAATAAGTCTGAAAATGAATTATTTATTTTTTTTGTAACTAAGTACTCTGCTTGGAGCAAGATTGCATTTAATTACAATTTTTTTTAAGATTTATCAGATATTCTTTGATAATACCAAAAGCTTTGTTCCTAATTTTTATTTTGTCTTTTTTATTCATTTGGTTATTCCAATCAAATGGTATCTGGTGTCGAGAAAAAAGGGGGATGTTTATAAATGATCAGCCAAGGGATGTGGATAATCCTATCAGAAAAACTGGAAATAGCTGTGCGAGATTATTTGTCTGATATATAGATACTACATTTATAATAAGGATCCTGGATAATATCAAATGTCATGACTGTCCTTGTTTTTGAAATATAGACTTGTACAAGTCAAAATAGAAGAACAGAGTTCCAATGTCCCCCACGTTGCACATATTTTATCTATCCAGGGGCAATAACTAAAAAAAAACCCACTTTTTTGTTGTTGTTCTTTAAAACAATTTATAAATAAAAAGAGTGTGCGGGGGACACAAAAGTTTTTTTTATTGTATACTAGATATTTCAACAGACCTTCAAGGGCATTACTTATAGTATACTATAAGTTTTATAAAAAAACTGTACCTGTGAGAGCGCTAATGAGGCCATTTTCCATAAATTTAATATTTCCAAGGGTCATAACTCTTTTAAAAAAAGTCGATCGTTCACCATTGTAGAACTTGTCCAAGATATTGCTGATATTAATCTATAGTATAAGTTTTATAAAAATCTGGCAAGAATTGTACCAGTGTGAGAAATACATACATTGTACATATTTTTGCAAGTGAATGAGATTTCAGACAGGATTTGAGGCCTGTGAAATTCTGTTATGAAAAAACTGAGACCATAACAAGTCTGTCCTATTTGGACTTGAATAAATCTGAAAATGAATTTTATTTTATTTGTAAGTACATTTACTCTGCTTGGAGCTAGGTTGCATTGAAGTCCAAATTTTTATAAGATTAATCTGATTTACTGTGATAATTCCAAAAATTGCAAAAGCTTTCATTCTTTTTTTTATTTTGTCTTTTGTTCATATGGTTATTTTGGACTTGAATAAGTATGAAAGTGAATTTCATTTTTTTTTGTAAGTACAATTACTCTGATTGGAGCAAAGTTGCATTGAAGTACAAATTTTGACAAGATTTATAAGATCTTCTGTGATAATACCAAAACCTTTTGTTTCTATTTTGTCCTTTTGTTCATATGGTTATAAATAACTTATTTTGGACTTGAATAAGTCTGAAAATGAATTTTTATTTTTCTTGTAACTAAGTACTCTGCTTGGAGCAAGGGTGCATTTAAGTACAAATTTTTACAAGATTTATCAGATATTCTTTGATAATACCAAAAGCTTTTGTTCCTATATTTATTTTGTCTTTTTATTCTTTTGGTTATTCCAATAAAATGGTATCTGGTGTAAAAAAAAAGGGGTGGGGTAATCCTATCACTCATTCAGAAAAACTGAAAAGCTGTAAGAATACTCTTCTCTGATTACACTATTTGGTTAAAAACTAGAGGCTCTCAAGAGCCTGTGTCCCTCACCTGTATTTACTGATGCTTTGAAAATCATGTAAAATAAGGTTAAAATCATAATGAAAGAACCTTAGTGAGCGCTCACATACCCCACGTCCCCACATTGTCATTGGAGAAATAAAATAAAAAATTGAATCATAATTTCCTGTCAATATGCACATCTACATAGTATGTCCTTATTATCTACACAGTTTCATGACATTCTGTTGTGTGGTTTGAGAGGAGTTACGATGACAAAGGTTGCAGTAGTATATTTATCAAATAAGTTCAAAGGGGCGTAACTCCTGGGAAAAAAAATGAATCGTAATTTCCTGTCGATATGCACATCTACGTAGTATGTCCTTATTATCTGAAAAGTTTTCATGAAATTCTGTTGTGTGGTTTGAGAGGAGTTGCAATGACAAAAGGTTGCATTAGTATATTGGGTAAGTATAAGTTATAAGGAATAACAAATAAGTTCAAAGGCGTAACTCCTGGAAAAAAAATTGAATCGTAACTTCCTGTCGATATGCACATCTACATAGTATGTCCTTATTATCTGAAAAGTTTTCATGAAATTCTGTTGTGTGGTTTGAAAGGAGTTGCGATGACAAAAGGTTGCAGTAGTATATTGGGCAAATAAGTTCAAAGGGGCGTAACTCCTGGAAAAAAAAAAACTACCTTGACCAAAAACTTTAACCTGAAGCGGGAGAGACGGATGAACGGACAAATGAATGAACAGCCCGAAAAACATAATGCCCCTCTACTATCGTAGGTGGGGCATAAAATGCAAGTTTTGTTCAAATCCTTTAAAAAACTTAAGTTATCACCAGATGTAGTTAAATGGACAGACAAACAACGGTATAAAATTATAAATTGTTCATTGATGGGTGTATAATAAAAACTATTTTGGATGAAAAGTGGACATGAAGTTTGTGAACTTGTACTCAATTCATAAATCAAATTCTATTAAAACAAACTGTCATCACTTGAACAAGGTTTCATAGATTATTATTCGCCCATACAGTATTTTGCATCAAGTTCTTTCTAGCCAACATGGCTGAAATTTATTTTCATAACCTTTTCATTTTCTTGATATAATTATACAAGAGAAGGTCAAAGTTTCACATGTTTGCGAAGATTTAAATTCACGTTATTTTTTTTACTCGCGAAAATTAGTTGATTAACGTAGTAGTTACAGAAGATAAGGAGATAGGAATGGTTGAGTTTATCTTTTCCTTTATTTTGGATTTTGCATAAATAAATTCTGATCAAACATCTGGTAGTTCTGTTATTTAAGACTTAATAAATGTAAGATATGATAGAGTAAGATATTTTGAATTTTGCATTTGTATTCAACTATGTAGATGACTTACATGATGGTGTTTTTTCGAATCGTAATGGCGTATCACATTCTTCTACATTAATAAGTTCTTTATCTTCTTCTCTTTCCCCCCCGCAATGGCGGTTTCTAAAATTATACATGTATTTCTAGTATTTCAAAGCTGAAATGGTAGACTTAACAGTTGCACAATTTATTTACTTAATTTCTATTATAAACATCATGTCATAGACTGATGTTTGTTGATTATCAAAATATGATAAAGTCATTTAAATTTTGTACATCACTAAAATTTAATGGACAAAATTCCTAATCTTCATCCTGGAAAAGAACAAAGCTTCAACTGAGGAAGTTAGGAACTAATGTCTAAAATGTTTTAAAATATCTTAATCATTGTCAAATACATGAATAAAAATATGTTGCATGAAGAATATTAAATTATTATACACAACTAAAATTTGAATTACAAAATCTTTAATATCACAAAAATGTATATCTTTTAGAAATGGCCAAACGAACCAGATTATTATCCATTTACAAATTAAATTTAACGAGAATAAAAAATATTCAAACCTTTCTTTTCCATCTTTTTTCGAATCTTTTTCATTTTTAACAATGGCCTTTGATATCTTCAACGGACATGAAGGCAATTTGCTCTTTCCAGTCTCAATTCCTGTTTGTATGAAATGGGAAAATACCTCAGTCTGTTTAAGAAGGAATTCAAATCTTTTCTTTCTATCTGTTTCCTGTGAAATAATAAATCTTGATTTATGTCATGTGAATCCATCTTAAATACATATAGACAACATGTGTAGCCAGCAACATTTTTTGTTTCAATACATTTGCTACAGCCAAGAAAAACACAAATTTTACTCAATCTAACTAGACATGCTACAGTTTATTATGACCATGTTTTTTACACTAAAGAGTAGCATTATTAAACATGGTTTTCAAACTGACAAGACATCCTCAAGAAGATTCATGCAAATTTTGTTGGAATTGGGTGTTTTTGAGCTCTACAAAATTTTAAAGGGCTATCTGTTTCCTCTACAAAAAGTGTCACATCTCTTTTTATTTCTAATGCTGCACTGATGAACTATTAAGCCTCTTTCTTTTTTTCCTGCAACTTTTTTAATTGAGTAGAAAAATAGTAAAATACAAGTTTGGCCATCCCCAATATTCATACCTGCCATCATTTGAAAATTCCGATGGGGGTTTTAGTGCGAGACAACAATTTTAAAGGTTAAATTTTTTTTTTGCAGAGTTTTATAGTGCGCCTCTTCTGTACTCTGGAAAAGTGTCACATCTTTTTTTTTTTTTATGGTTTACTCAAAAAAATTATTGCTAATGTGCTCTTATACGCAGGAGGAAGATAAATAGAAGGAAATAGAGTGTTTCCTTTCAATGCAATATCTAGAGCATAACAAATTTGATTTGATCTTTAGTTTTTAAATTTAAGTGATAACAAAATTATTCTCTCCAACAGACATGTATTGCAAGTTTCAAATTGTTTTTAAAATGATTTTACATTGATATTTGCAAACAGCAAATCTTTTAATCAGGACATAGAATTATATGTCGGCTTGATTTGCTTCAACTTTCTGGGGTACAATTAACGAGACAATTCTCGAATTGTTCCTTTTCAATCAAATGTAATGTTTTTATAGCTGTCATCAGCACGGTAAATAAGCAAATCCTAAGTTTTGACTTTTCAAAGGAAAAAAGCCGATAAAACCGAAAGTATATTTGACTTCTAAATACCAGAAACAATACCGGTCAGAAATACGGGTGAAAACAGATCATTTTCTGATACCCAGGTTATTTGAATACTCGTGGGTATTTAAAAAATCCCCTGTGAAAGGGGAAATTCACGGATGTAACCCGCAAAATATGAGTCAGTTGTCAGGTATGAAATTAGTACTAATTTAGTTCTTAGGGGTAATGATACTGCACAATTTGAATTATATTTCAAAGTATTTAAATCAAGCTAATTTTTCTACATAGAATTACAGGCGACTCTAGATAAACCTGGCCATTACCTATGGCTAACAAGTGTTAAAGTTTAATTTCTATAAAAGCAGCTCAAAGATCCATATGCCAAATACTCGTAAGTGTCATATTCATGGGACAAAAAAAAAGTAGCTAGCAATGTCGACCATCAACAAATTAGCATCCCTATGTCTAACCCACCAAAGTTCTATATGTTTAAGTTTAAACAGTATTTTATTCAAATAAATTGAATTGGATTGGGCAACAGGCATAGCCTATGTAAGCCCTCTCCATAAAACAAGGTACAATATATTACATTCAAACAAAGCAACACATACACAAACATAATGGCAACACAGAATTAATTTTCCAAAAATACCTCATAGCTGACTGGAATGATGCTTCAAATAGTTAACTCAGATAAAAAGTATGAATACTCTAAGAATGCTTCAAATACATGTAGTTAACTCAGAAAAAAAAAGAAAAAAAAATATTAATATTCTAGGTAATGAACTCCAACATTGATTTAGAGGCCTTACATTAAATTAAACAGTCTCCAGTCAGCTGTTCAATATTATAATTTTAATAACTCATTTTTCAAAACAACATGTTCGATATCATGTACTTAATTTTACTAATTTATCGCACCTGAAGAATAACGACAGTGAGTAATAACCATATTGATACATTAAAGAATCATAATAATATAAAAAGAATTTAGAATGTTAATAAGAAAAAAAAAAATAATAATAATAATAAAAAATAGATTTAAGAAACTAAAGATATACAAAAGATGGTTTGAATGATATAGAAAAATAGGGTGCATTTATTAGTTTTTTAGTTTTTATAATATCAATTACAATATATTGTCTTTTATTTTTTATTTTTTGTTTCAATTTTAATTATTTTTCAGCTGGTTGGGGTCTTAAGAACTTGAATATAAAATAAAATACAGACATTGATGGACAATCAAAAAAAATAATGTTGATTGTCTTCACATTGATATAAACATTTAGGGCAGGAAGGTTCTTCAATCAAAAAATCATGAAACAAGTGCGAATTTAAATTACTTGCTTCATTTCGCAATTGACAATGAATAATATTAAATTTTCTTATACCAGAACAAAAATATTTAGGAGGAATCTCTGGTTTATATATTTTATCAAGTACAGTTTTGAACTGGTTAATCGACAAAGCATTTTTTACATTAGTATCTAATTCATTCCAGAGTTTAACAACAGATGGTATGAAACTTCTAATATGAATCTGTTCTGCACCTTGGGATGGTATAATTCTGAGAATCACTCCTAAGATTGTAATCATTTTTGTGTGGGAAGACAAGGTTCTAATAAATCTAACATATAACTTGGAGAGAATCCATTTTTTATTTTATAAAATGTAGTCAGTTTATGTTTCTTCCTTCTGTCTGATAATTTTTCAAGACCTAATTCAGTGTATAATTTTTTAAGAGAAGTTGTACGTCAGTGACCAGTAATAATACGAGCAGCTTCAATTTGAACACTTTCCAATAAGTTAGCTTCTTGTAAAGTACAATTATCCCAATTTTACTTGTCTTAATAAATTTAATCTAGAACATGCTTTTTTGTAAATTGCATTTATATGTAATTTCCAACTAGCCTTACTCTCAAAGGTGAGACCTAGGTGACAGTGACTTTTAACTTCTTTTTGATCCCCACCAATACCAAAATATAAAGAAGGAGGATTTATGTCTTTTCTAGAAAATAAAAGGGTTTCTGTTATGGAGGGATTAAAAGTTCTATATGGTGTTCCAATGTTCCATAGCTATCTAACTGAAAAACTTCGGAACTGATCAATTGTTGTTAATTTGTTGAAAACATCTAAAATTGGCTACTTTGAAACTGATTGATTTTTGTTAATTTGTTGAAAACATCTAAATTTGGCTAGCAAAGGTCTGATTTATTTGTGGGCAAATTATAATTCAATAATTAATCAATTATCATAGATTATTTGGTGGTCAGGAATGTCACCCATAGTGCTTAAAAAAGTATGGAAAACCGACGCTGTTGTACATAACAACCAACCGTATTAGATAAAGTGCACACATGATGGGTAATAGAGTATTTGCCATGGGATAGAGTAAATTATCTCCCTCATATTAACCAATCAAAATCTGCCATTTTGACATAAATCCTTTTTATATTTGTACACCTATAAACAAACATCACAAATACCAGTTACTAACCGGTTCAAGAATTATACACATTTACAGTGCATCATTTCAAGATTTACTGGGAAATTCAGGGCAAATATCTTTTTTCTAAGAAGTAGCCTAACATTTTATTAATAATAATAAACAAGTGCGCACATTTAATATTTCCAATGGCCTGTAGATCACAAGGTCATGTTTAAAAACTGCCTCAGGTCACCAGATCAATTTTAGGCACTAGGCAGTTCTAGTCTGATCAGAGTCTCTGTTTTAACATTAGGTTACAGGTTTCTGGTTTGCCCACCCCCCTTTTTTCCCCGAAAAAAACCCCAAACCCAATAGCCCTTGAACCATTACTATAGTCTATAGCAAATGCATCACTTTGTGTGTGGTTACTTGATGACGTTTTATTTGTTAATTTGACCTCTGACATGTTAACTTTCGAGGCTAACAACGCTGATCTATTCTAAGAGCATGTTCACTCTGGTTCAGCTGCTGCACATCGTATCTCTCTCCTGCAAAATTTGGCGGGAAAAGTTGCTCCTTCTGTATGGACAACCACCGAAATCCACAAATGGTTTTGAGATACTCACCGCAGCAAGCATTTGTTTATAGTGGGTCTCATTAATATTCAAATCCTTCACCACAGGGGTCGAAATAAATGCTGACGATTTTGAAATTACATTTGTAGCTGAAATGTTGATTTCTTCTTAATATATATATGCAATCTCTAAATCTTTTGGGATTCAGTAGTCGGAGCGATTTTCTTATTTGGCCATGATCCATGAAGGCTATATAATTAAGATACGAAAGTTGTATTCATCAAATTACTGAGGACCTCAGGCTGGCATCAGAGACTGATTTAGGGGTGGTGCCCCTCCCCCCCAAAAAAAAAAAAAAAACATGGATCAACATTTATGTTGTTACCTACAATGTATGAAAGCATTTTAAGTTAAGATTTCAACATTGTAAATGTTATATAATGGTACATATATATAAAAAAAAATTGAAAGGGGGCAATTTAAAGGTGTAGGTAAACCTTAAAATTAATGGGTTTTTTTAAGAAACAATGACAGCTGATAACAAAATCAAAGGAAGGTTTTGAGAGAAGAAAAAACCAATACATTCATCAATAAAAAGTAAGCATCTGATATTGAAACGATTGTGATTTTGAAATTTATTGATGAAGTTTTGTCATTATCAATAATTATACAATTTTAGTAAAGCTAATTTATATCACGTTGTGTGCTTTTTTAAAATGAAGGAATTTTAGAAATATAAGTATTAAATTGTACCTGAAGCAGAAGAAATCTTCATTTTTGAATAATTTATCCTTTTTTTCTTATCACAAAATTATCTCATTGCTTATTTATTCAATCTGTTGAAATGATCATCAAATATGATTTACATCCCTTTTATTAACCATGTTGACATTTAAAGTGAGCTCATATTAACTAAAGATTTGATTATTACAATGGAAGAAGCTAATTTTGTAATGTCATTCGAAGGTGTGAATATGTTTTGAATTGGTCAGACAATACTTGGTCATGTTTTATGGACATTCAAAACCCTCGGCTACGCCTCGGGCTTTTCAATATTCATGAAACATGACCAGTATTATCTAACCTATACTTAATTGAGTAATTAAACGCCTCGGTTGTCTCGTGGTAGCGTTTTTGCCTCGAGTGCGAGAGTTCGTGGGTTTGAACCCTGACCGGGTCAAACCAAATACTTTAAAATTGGTACTTGCTGCTTCTCCGCTTAGCACGCGGCATTTATGAGTAAGAGCAAAATCCGGTCGGCTACCGACCGTGCAAGACCCTCAGGGGTAGTCAAGGTCGTTAAAAAATCTACGGTCGTGGCTCGGAGTAAGAAAAATGTGACGGGTATTTTAGAAAATGTTTTTTTTTTCTACGAATGCTACTGAAAGTCACATAATAAATTTATGAAATATGTTCTTGGTATTAATAGAAAAGCAAGTAATATAGCTGTGATGTCAGAACTTGGTTGATTTCCTATTTATTTTACTGTTGTCTTATCAATGTTAAAATATTGTTATAGACTTGAAGGTTTGAAAGATGGATTATTGTATGATGCCTTTATATGTAATAAAAGAGGGGCGAAAGATACCGAAGGGACATTCAAACTCATAAGTCGAAAATAAACTGACAACGCCATGGCTAAAAAAGAAAAAGGCAAACAAACAATAGTTCACAAAACACAACATAGAAAACTAAAGACTAAGCAACACGAACCCCACCAAAAACTGGGGGTGATCTCAGGTGCTCCTGAAGTTTAAGCAGATCCTGCTCCATATGTTGCACCCGTCGTGTTGCTCATGTTAGTACAAACCCGGTAAGAAGTCTAATTCGGTAGGTCACATTCGGGAAAAAGGGGACGGGATTGAAGTTACGACATTAGGAACACATTCGCTATCCATAAACAATTATGTTTATCTAAAGCTAGTCAATGCATGGTTTTCTCAGTATAGAATTTATACAAAAAGAGATTCAATTACCGAATTTAATCAAAAGCTTGGTACTTTATGTAAGTTTGTTAAACATAAATTGTGTCGGGCAGTTTTCTTAAATATTGGAATCATCTAAAGTGTCAAACAATGAACTCTAAAAAAGGCAAACTTGACACTTATTTTTCATTTAAAGATTGTTTTCAAAAAGAGAAATATTGAGATATCATTGATTTTAAAAAAGGCAGTCTATATGTAAATCAAGAATCAGTGCTCACCCAGATTTTCAAAAATCTTATTGATAGATCTGAGCGCTTCTTGTTTAAATTGTAAAGCTGATAAAATTGAGGATGAGCGTCACTTCTTAATCAAATGCTCATTTTATAATAATTTGAGAGATGAACTCTTTTGGTATATTTCTAGCACTTGTCAGAACTTTCATAATTTAGATGAATCTTCCAAATTTATTTGGTTGTTAACACAAGAAAACATTACTATAATTATGGAATAAATTGGCTATGTGTTTTTTGTTTGTTTGTTTTTATTTTGTTTTGGCCGTCTGATTCTGACTGAGGCTTATGGTGATTTCTATATTATGGCAGTGGATATTTTGCCGGCGCCGGGAAAATAGGAAAAAAGCTATTTTGCCGGATCTGATTAATATATTTTAATTAAAGCCGGCAAAATAGCATATTTATATAGCAATTATGGCTATTTTGGCGGCGCCGGCAATTTAGTGAATTTGTTATTTTGCCGGTTCTTTGAAAAGGGAGAATTTTAATATTTACGTTTGAAAAGTACCACGAAAATGTGTACATGTAAACTCATATAGTTAAATAAGATAACAGTAACAATATTTGAGATACATATAATCGTTTAAAAACATTTACGAGTCCAAATGTAAAAGTAAGAATGTGTAGAGAGAAATAAAAATAAAAATATTGAGCATCCATTTGTAGCAATGAAATAATATCGGCAAAACTTGCATGTAGTTGAAATTACTTCTAAACTTGATCAGTCACAGTCTAATGCTACATATATGCATAAGAATAAAATCTCAGATTTGTTAACTGTATGTAACTAACTTGGCTGTAAAAAAAATAAAGTTAAATATCTCATTGCACATAAATTTGATAAAACATTATACAATCTAACAAAATCAATCAAATAGCATCAAAACAAAAAAAGTGTTTAGATTAAATTAGCTTTCGAAATAATAGTCAGTTCTTTGAATTGAATATCTGTAAACAAAATCGTTTTTGAATGGCAAAATTGGCTTCCCCTTAACTAGAACCAACAAAATAGCATACTTAATTTTCTTTTCAGTTGCCGGCGCCGACAAAATAGCCACTGCCTCATATTATATTGTAATGTCTTATTGTTCAGTCAATTACTTCAATCATTGTATCTGATTTATAAGCTCTTTAAAATTGTGGGTCCTGTAATTTGGAAAAATAGAATATGCTATTCTGTTCTATTCTATAGCTTAGATTTTGTTTGTTAATTCAACTTTGGTGTCCAATTGTCTGGCTATAAATGTAACTACTATACCGTAAAGTCCCCTCCCCTCCCGACAACTAAATGTTCGGTTCGGAAGTTATTAGCCCATTTTAGCATTATCCAATATTTAATGATGGCGACTAGAAGCAGGAGCAAATCGTCAGACAGAAGTTTAAAAGCAACAATCATGGAAACGGATGACGTTAGCAGAGAATATATTGATGGAAATTCGAATTCAAATGACTCAAAAGATGATAATTGGGTACTTCCTCTAACTTTCTATGCTAGTAAACGGCGAATTCAGATTTTAAAGAGTGACCACAAATTACCTCCCCTGTAATTTTCTTTTTTTTTTCTTCTTCCTCAAAATTATCTTTTGTTCTTGTTGCATGATCGCGGTACTAAGCCGGCAACAATTAATGAATATATTTTTTTATTTGACATTTAGTTGTCGAATTTCACAATTTTATAACAACAAGATAATGTAAGAGGATGCTTTTGTCAGTTTATCGACTCCCAGATCTGCAGATCATGGCAGATGACTCTGCCAAATTATGTAGTTCAAATAACTATTACGTCTTGAAAGGCTATTTTATTTTTTTGCTGTGACTCCAGGTAAACTCAATTTGCGACAGTAAAATCTATGTTTTACTAAGGCCAAACTTAAGGTTCATCTATACACTTTGACAAAAATGGCTGTGTTTACATCATGAAATTTTCTCTGAGTGCAGACAAAACTGTGTAATTTGAAAAGTTTTAAAGACTGGCAGCACCTAGATATATACAAGTTGTATTCATTTTGTGTTTAAAAAAGATACAAACTTTTGTGGATTTAGCTAAACATTTTTCTTTCCTTGCCGCATGTGGTGTAAAAGTAAACAAAGTCAGGTGAAATCTTTGAGATGGTCCCCTCAGGTAATGATTGTATTGTAACATATTGATTGAAATGGACAATAGAAATTGTTGTGCCACGATTATTTACAGTAACATTTTAGCATTCATTTCATTCGTATTTTCCGGCATATATTTTCCGCGAAAGTGGGTCATACTTATTTTCACTTTTGCACACTTTCTTGTTATGTGGAATGATCTTTCATAGTTACAACATAATTACCTTATTCAGACGTTATTAATGCATCCTATTTAATCCATATTTAACCTTTACAAAGTTAGAATTATCCCAAATCCTACTTGTCAACTAGAAAGCCACGTTGGTTTACTTTCACATTTGTGTACACATGTACTATTTTTAGCGTGTATTGAGGACGTCGTCTAACAAACGTTTCAGAAAGTATAGTCAGTTTCAAATTATAGCCGCTGGCGAACAGCTGATTTTTAGACAGTGACCCAGATTTATTTATTCAGGTATTTTGGCACACACTGCAATTCTATTCACATATATTGTAACTTATAAATAACTATTATTAATGGTATTAGCTTTTAATAAAGCTGCTTTTATTTATTTAAACAAATCTTGTTTCTAATTTTACAAAGTTTGGACTTTCAAAACAGTTTAATACTGTGACTTTTATAATTGATATTTGCATAATATCTGCCAACCATTTACAATAACGGTTGGCACTTCAATTGGTGGCAGCGGTAAAAGAAAATTAAAAAAATAGGAAGGAGAAAAGCAATACATAAAAAAAACAACATACAAATCAGCTTATATTGAAACTCAAAGTGTGGTTTACATATAATATTATTGAGCACCAAGAGTTATTGAAATTCAAGGTGTATTTTTCCATATAAATTATTGAGCACCAAGAGTTATTGAAATTCAAGGTGTATTTTTCCACATAAATTATTGAACACCAAGAGTTATTGAAATTCAAGGTGTATTTTTTTCCATATAAATTATTGAGCACCAAGAGTTATTGAAATTCAAGGTGTATTTTTCCACATAAATTATTGAGCACCAAGAGTTATTGAAATTCAAGGTGTATTTTCCATATAAATTATTGAACACCAAGAGTTATTGAAATTCAAGGTGTATTTTTCCATATAAATTATTGAACACCAAGAGTTATTGAAATTCAAGGTGTATTTTCCATAAATAAATTATTAAACACTAAGAGTTATTGAAACTCAAGGTGTATAATTCCATATAAAATAATTGTTTCAACAGACCAAATAGCCATAATAACGGTGGTGACCAACAAGAAGTATTTAAATTGAGGGAGAAAATAAGGAAATTGAAAATGAAAGAGATTATTACAGACAGCAGAATAACCAACCAGATAATATAAGACAGCAAAATTTTCAATCAGAGAATACAGGACAGCAAAATTTTCAACCAAATTATACTAGACAGCAAAACAAACAAATGAGATACCAAACAGACTCCACATCTAGCATGCAAGATAGTTATCACTCAAGACTACCATTCTACAATGGAAGAAGTGACTGGAGTACATTTCAGATGCAATTTGAAATAATTGCTGAAAGAAATAATTGGGACCCAAGGCGTCAAGCTGAGGAAATATTACTGGTGCTTAAAGATGAAGCTGCAAAATTTGCATCAGAGCTACCGTATGACACAAGGAGCTCGTTTGACTTTTATCCAAAGATATGGAAAGAAGATTTGGAGATAACAACCTGCCTGAAACCTACAGAAAAGAGTTGCAATTTACCAGAAAAATTACAAGGAGTCAGTAAATGAATATGCTGCTCGCATTCAGACAATGGTCAGGAAGGCATATTCAACTATTCAACAATATATCAATTGAACATATGTTAAATGGATTAAATGATCAAAGTATTGCCTATGATGTATTGACAAAAAGACCTAAAACTATGGAGGAAACAATCAATCTTGTAGCATGGCATACTACATGCAAAAATGGAATGAGAAGCAAAACTCAAATAAGGCAAATTGAAATTGAAGAAGAAGAAACGTCTTTTGATGCTGATCAGTCTGATGACATAGAAGTGAGACGAGTTGGAGGTAAACGATTTGTTACAGAGGAGCGTCTTAATCAGTTTGGTAGAGAGATGAAAGAAAGTATCACGACTGAAGTAACCAAGTCTGTTGAGAACATAATGAACACAAGACTAACAACATCAAATACATACCAGCCTAAGAAGAATTTTAACAGTCAAAATTGGGATGGCATAACAAGGACGGAAACCAGAAGCAAAACAACACAAGATGCTATGCATGTAATGAAGAAGGACATTATGCAAGGTCATGTCCTAACCAGAAAGAGACAGAAGGACAGGCTTCAGACGGAAATCCGTTAAACTGTTGCGGGTTGAAACTGCTGGCCAAGTGACAGCCCTGAAAGACTTGTAAAATGATAACCGGTAACAGAGTAGAAATTAAGGATTCTAGTATATTGACAATGAAGTACATGTATGATGATGATGAATTTGATATATTTGATCAGGACCTGAGTTTAAATTTATTGTTTGAGAATATAGAGGAAGTACAGAAGAGTGCACCGTGTGAAGTAAGTGATAGTGCCAAACCGAGTCATGAAATAGGGGATAATATTATCATTGACTGGGAGGCGGCAGCTACCATTACTGATCCTTTGGTCATTAGCAAGGTTGAAACCGAGGCAGTTAGTGACAATGGAGCTGGCATGGGGTCACAATGGGTGAAGAACTGTATTTTGTGAAACTCAATACAATGCCAGTCAATGCAGGGATCGTAATTGCTGGAGAGGAGAAAATGGTGAAGGAAAATTAGATATCTTGCCTGAGCATGAAGATAAGGAGAAATCAGAATACCGAGTCATTGGTCCAAAGTTCAGGAATAGTACAGATCAGTAATACAGTAAGTGATGGTATTCAGACGAATAAGGCCAACATTCAGATGATGCCTGAAATACTGGAAGATCGGTACATACATGAAATACATTTAAGAAGCTCAAAGAATCATGAAAATGAAGTAGAGTCAAGACAATTATTGCTGTTAGACAAGGATGAAATTATAGCATCCAAAACAGAAGTAGGACACAAGTTGAAGAGAGTACTGGAAAATACAGAACATAGAACAAAAGACAAACTGAAGGATTGGAGAAAACACAAGAAAAGACCAGAAGAGGACACAAGAAAAATGAAAATCATGATGGATTTGAGGAAAAAGATGAAGAGACCAGAAAAGGACACAAGGAGAAAGGACATCATGAAAGATTGGAGGAAAAGGAAGAAAAGCATACATTTGAGTGCCTTCGGTTTGGGAATTTTATAGAGAGACTGGAAAAAAGGAAGACAGATCTTAAAGAAGAAGTGAGAAAATCCAAAATAGATTAACCGAGACTCAACCCAAATTCTCTGAGAAGATCAAGTTCTGTTTGTGTCGTTGAATCAAGAAAATAGAAAGAACTTTTTTAATTATATTGAACTTTTAATGAATGAGACTTATTGTGATATATATATTGTTTTACTGTTATATATGTATGCTTCTTGTGTTGAAATTTGAATATTCATTTTATTTTATGTCAATTCTAGGGACAGAATTCCTTTTCTTGATGGGAGGTAGTGTTGTGCCACGATTATTTACAGTAACATTTTAGCATTCATTTCATTCGTATTTTCCGGCATATATTTTCCATGAAAGTGGGTCATACTTATTTTCACTTTTGCACACTTGCTTGTTATGCGGAATGATCTTTCATAGTTACAACATAATTACCTTATTCAGACGTTATTAATGCATCCTATTTAATCCATATTTAACCTTTACAAAGTTAGAATTATCCCAAATCCTACTTGTCAACTAGAAAGCCACGTTGGTTTACTTTCACATTTGTGTTCACATGTACTATTTTTAGCGTGTATTGAGGACGCCGTCTAACAAACGTTTCAGAAAGTATAGTCAGTTTCAAATTATAGCCGCTGGCGAACAGCTGATTTTTAGACAGTGACCCAAATTTATTTATTCAGGTATTTTGGCACACACTGCAATTCTATTCACATATATTGTAACTTATAAATAACTATTATTAATGATATTAGCTTTTAATAAAGCTGCTTTTATTTATTTAAACAAATCTTGTTTCTAATTTTACAAAGTTTGGACTTTCAAAACAGTTTAATACTGTGACTTTTATAATTGATATTTGCATAATATCTGCCAACCATTTACAATAACGGTTGGCGCTTCAGAAATCAACACAACAAAGGTGATTTAAATAGTGTAAATGAGTGGACTGTATCAAATAAAACGCAGGTGTTTGTTTATTTTACCATCTTCTGTGGCAGGGAAAGAAAATGTTCATCAAAAACTGTAAAGGTTTTTAACCTTCAAAAACATAAAGGAAAGAAAATGTTCATCAAAAACTGTAAAGGTTTTTAACTTTCAAAAACATAAAATGGATGTAACATTTATTTATCTAGGTGCTGCCAGGCTTTAAAACTTTTCAAATTGTACAGTTTTGTCTGTATACAGAGAAAATTTTATGGTGTAAACACAGCCATTTTTGTCAAAGTGTATTGATGAACCTTAAAATACAATACAGTTATCTCCTAAATTAATTCTGTTAGCTAGATAAAAGAAACCAAAAATTAAAAGTTACTACTAATTTGTCTTTTCTTTTTTTTTATTATGTATCATATTCATGACTTGTTTCAATGAACATGACCTACCATAAAAGATAAATGTGCCACATGTACTGTTGACACCTTTTTAATCACCTTTAAACTAATTACTGGCACCTGTACAGTTGACACCTTTGTGATCACCAATTAGACTAGATGAGATCATAACAGCCTGTAAGTAACAATAGTATGTGATTGTGTCAGTGTAAGGGGAACCGTTAGTGGTAGGTCAATGATAATTGGTATGCAGTTGTATAAGCATTAGCACATCTCATTTCCATGGAGAATATTTGGTCCTTACCCCTCAGTCATAGTCTATTGACTTTGAAACTTTTGCTTAGTTTACATGTATTAGTTTGTGATTAGGTCAGTTTAAGATGAACAAAATGATCAGCAAAACAAGTTCTACAAATAAGTCTCTGTTGTCGAAATCGTCAGTTACCCCTTATTAGAGTTATTGCCCTTTGATGATGATTTTTACCAATTTTTTACATTTTTGCCTTATATCTTAAAAATTATAATAGATAGATAGAAACTTAAATAGGCAAAAATTATCAGCAAATCAAGATCTGCAAAAGTACAATTAAGACAATATGGAGGAAATCTCCCAATGACTTCTTATTGGAATTATTGCCCTTAAATGACGATTTTTACCATTTTTTTTGCGTTTTGCCTTGTATGATAATAATTATAATAGATAAATAGACACTTTTAATCACAAAAATGATCAGCAAGGCAAGATCGACTAACAAGTCAAATTTTGCCAATATAGTTGGTAGACTGTCACTCTTTACAGGAGTCATTGCCCTTACATGAGGATTTTATTTACCCTCTTTTGTGTTTTGAGCAAAAACTAAAGAAGTTGGAGAGAAACTTAACAGACTAAATGATCAGCAATACAAGATCAACAAAACAGAGATTTTTATCATGAATTCTATTCTCATATACAATGTTGGAGAATGTCCTTTGTTGAATATGCACATAGACCAAGGTGAGCAAAACAGACTCTATGGAGCCTTTATTTTATTTTTTGAATTTTACTCCAAACCTATTTTTAGAAATATATATGATGAATGTTTGACTCTGCCTACCTCTTTGTTTGTAAACCAGTTATGAACAATAAAGATTAAACACAATAAAAAACACATGCACATGCAAATCTTGAAAACACAAGTTTGCCAAAAAAGCCATACCATCAATATAAAGTATAAACGAAAAATGTACAACAATATCCAATAGCAGTCATTATCCATAATTTGAAGCATATTTAATACTACTATTTCAATTCAACTTTACTCAATATAAAAACATGTTTAACAATATCTTATGGATCTAAGTTTACTTTATATTTTTCTCAAAAATGTGTGTTTATTGTCGGTTATCTCATAATGTCAAATTAATGTGTAACTAAAGTTATTTAATATTAAGTAAAACAAAAAATTGAAGAAAAACAGTAAAACACACAACAGAAAACTCTGGCTAAGTTAAGTAACTTTATTTATACATTTGTACATGTATATATAAGTAATGGCAGGACAAGTTTTTTATAGTCGAGTCTTTTTTAGGCATAGTTTGTTTTAGGCTAAATTTGTTTCAGGCAGAGTTTGTTTAAGGCCAAGTTTGTTTCAGGCAGAGTTTGTTTATTAAGGCCAAGTTTGTTTCAGGCAGAGTTTGTCTTAGGTCAAGTTAGTTTCGGGCAGAGTTTGTTTTAGGCAGAGGTATCCAGCAGCACTTTTAACAACAGTAATCAGCTATTTGCTTCTTAAACAGGTTAGGACCAGTCAACCAAATTAAATGGGTTATTCATTTAATTAGGGATATTGATGAAATATCAGCCATTTAAGAAAAAGGTCACATATTTGTTTTGATTTAAGGGACATCCTTAAGTAGTAATTGTGGTCTTTCTGGGTCACAAAACATTATAAAAAAATACAATGTAGAAACCATTCAACACACCCAGCACAGTCAAGGGTCTAACTTAAATAAGTTATTACAGAAAAATAACATACATTTGTTATTGTGGGCTAAAAAATCTAAAATCTGTGATAACATATGTATGTTACATGTTTCAAAGGGGCATTATACATCCTTTATTTTGTTAAATTGTATACAAATTCTATTGATATTATAATTGTCTTTATGTATACTAAACTTTAGAAAGATATAACAGTCCATAGTTTGCCAATTATGCATAACACACCCATGTTATTACAGAAAAAATATGCCTGTAATAACTAAAGGGTGTTATTATAGCTTCTCTACATCTCTTCAAAGCCTTTTCTCAGACATATATATCACAATGCATTTTAATTTATTGTAATAAATAATGATTAGAGCATGTAATGAGGTTCTGAGCAAGCTTCCTAGTCATTCCCAAGTGTCTCATGTAATAAGTCAAATGCCTGTAATAACTAAGCCTTGTTATTACAGCTAAGTTTATACTTAAAAGCCTTGTCTCATTGATTTACCATGGTTGATCAAAACTGTATTAATTGAATTGGAAAATTAGTTTTCAAGGTTATGTATTAAGTTACTGCGCAAGTTTCAAGAATTCCCAAGTGCCCACTGAAAACAATTTTTTTTATGATACATTTAACTGATAACAAACATATGTTACTACAGATTAAGAGAAAGTATCCGTAATAACACATATATGTTATTTTTCTCTAATAACTTATTCAAGTTACACCCTTGACTGCAGCATGCCCAGTGTCCTCTATTCATGCTCATCTGGCGTAAAAGACCATTTGACCTTTTGTCATCACTTGGTGTCAGTCATCATCTGAAACTTTAAAAAAATCTTCTTTGAAACTTACCTAACTTTACCTGAAACAGTGATCTGGAAGGATTTTTTCTCTATGGGCCCAGGGCCTCCCAAAAATAAATTCAATGGGCCATTTTTAGAATTACTGGGCCATGTTGTCAAATGAGTGGGCCATTGGTTTACAATAAAAAAAAAAGGTGTATATTATTTCAGCAAAGAGGAAGTGGTACTTGCCTGTAAGATTCTAATAGATATCATGGATATTGTTCCTGTGATTTTGTAATTTCAATTTTAATGAATATACAATAACTTCTTCCAAACCTGGCAATATTTACGATAACCTTTATTTACAATGTAAAAACTGGTACTGTTGCCTTGTTCATTTTTTTTTTTTTACATTAAATTTGGGTCTTCGTCGATACCATACTTATTCCAGACGTTCCGTATTAAAGGACGTTTCTGGCATTTCCTCTGCACTTCTTGTATTTTTATTTCATCACGATGACAAGAATAACAGTAGAGAGTAACGTAAATTGATAAGAAACAACAACAATTCGCTGAAGGCATGTTTACAAAATGTTCAAATGAACCAAAGACCATAAAAAAATTTACAAGGACAGTTAAGCGCCTTTTATGGAGACAAATACTATATTCATAAAAAGGCTTTTGGGTTTTCAATCAAAATAATAGCAAGCTTACTTAAAAAAGAATTTCACAAATTAAAGTTGTTTATAAGAATTTATATCATGAATGATGGTCAATTCGTTTTTGGGTAATCAGTTGTACCGCATGTTGCTATTATTACCATAGGAAAACACCTGAGACGTCCCAAAAATATATAGGTGCTCCTATCATAGGAGGGAACTTTACATCGTTGTGTACACACACGTCATGGCGACACGAAACACGATCGGAAATCAATTTGACGATATCTAAACGTTTCAAAACAAAGTGAAAAATATTGTACGCCACGTTGGCGCTTACATTTGTCACTCTATGCACCATTTCTGGTCGATAAGCGCAATTGGCGCAAGGCGCACGTCCTTCCCGATCACTGCTGAAAGTTCTTTAGGGTATATTGTTTAAAATGTTCATTAGGTTATATTGTTTAAAAGTTTATCCTTTGTTAGATCCATCTACAAACATGACCTCTGTTGCTAAAAATAGAACTTAGGGGTAAAATGCAGTTTTTGGCATTACAACAATGTACAATGTATATTCAAAAACTAATGCAGTTAAAGCAAAACTGACAGAAAATTCAAATATAAAATTATCAGCAGTTCTAGATCTATCTCCTTTACAATTTTCAGAAAGATCAGACAACCCATTAAGGCTATTTGGAGTTATTGCGCTGAAATGTCAAATTTTTAGAAAATTTTGGTTTTTTTTGGCTTATATCTCAAAAACAGTGAGAGCAAAATTGACATGGGTAAAAATTATCATTAGGCAAAGATCTATCTCCTATGTTAATTACAGAAATCTAGAAAAATCTTTTTTGGAGTTTTGGAGTCAATTGCCCCTTTATAGGAGTTATTGCCCTTGAAAGATGGGTTTTTATCCACATTTTGCTATTTAGCAGAAACCATAACAGATAAAGAGAAATTTGAAAAAAAACAAAGATGTTCAGCATAATGAGATCTACAAATAAGTCAATTTGGCTGAAATTGACAACTTACTCCTTATAGGAGTAATGGTCCCTGAAAAGCAATCCGGTTTTTGTAGAAAATATAATAGAGCGCAACACTATATAGATTAAATGTTCAATAAATAAGATCTGCAAATAAGTCAGCATTTTTGAAATCATCAATTGACCTTTTAAAGGAGTTATTCATTTGTTATTGCCCTTGAAAGATGATTATTAACCTTTTTTGTTTTTTGCAGAAACTTTAATAGATAGTGAAAAACAGTAAATATCAAAAATTTTCAGCACAATAAGTAGAAAATGGAAGGATATGGAGTAAATGTACATGGGACAAAATCGCACACAATACATAGAAAACATAGAAAATTATCAATGAACAGGGCTTTTATTCCTGTTCTTCATCTTGACAGTTGATGTAGGGTCTTCAACAATGAACAAATCATACATACCCTACAACAAGGTCAAGACGGCCCCTAGCGTCGACTTAAGCGGTACTATTGATAAAAATAAAGTAATTTTGAAAGACATCGATCGCCGCTAAAATATGCCTTGAAGTTACACATGTCGGGAGCGGTCAATGAATTACATAATTTATTATTACGGGCGAGGTTTTTGAACATATATTTGTCATACATTGCCCAACAAAAGACCAATAATTTAGAAACAACAAATGATAGACAGCACGGGGCACATCGAAATATTTGTAAGAAAACCTAGCAGTTTAAAATAGTATGAAAGGGCAATATACAAAAACAGATGACCAGACCAGTATTTTGAAGAAATTTAACCAAACATGAAATTTTGACGGTGTATTAATATGAGAAATTCTCACATGAACAAGCACACCATAACTGTAAATATTATAAGAGCATACACCTCAAGCACGGGGAAACCTTCTACTGCCTCCACACAGCACTAGAGACAAACTCTAGAATCAATAGAAAATGGAAGGATATGGAGTAAATGTACATGGGACAAAATCGCACACAATACATAGAAAACATAGAAAATTATCAATGAACAGGGCTTTTATTCCTGTTCTTTATCTTGACAGTTGATGTCAAAGATGAAGATCTACAAAGAAGTACATTGCCGGAAAAGTTTCCCTGAATGATGATTTTTACCCATTTTGCATGTTTGTAAAAATAACTGTAGTACCGGTAGATAAAGAGGAACATAAAAAGCAAAATAAGATCTACAAATAAGTCAACATGGCCAAATTGTCAGATTTCTTATAGGATTTATTGCTCTTAAATGACAATTTTTTACTATTTTTTATAATTTTGCCAATTATCTCAAAAACTTTTATAGATATGAATAGACTGTAAAAATGATCATCGATACAAAATCTACAAAAATATCAATTAATAAGGTTTACAAACAGGCAAACATAACTGATTGCAGTATAGGTAAAAATAAATATCAACATTGCATATTCTTACCAGATGAGCAATTCAGGTTCTTGGGAGTCTCTTGTGATACGCACATACAGCATTTACTGGCCCTCTGCTTTGTTTAAACCTTAAAGGGACTTGTAGGTATTTACCTTGACAACTATCATAGGATGCATTTTAGACCCAGCAAGACCAACAAGATTTCCTCTTCTCTTGAGTTGTACGTACACCAAGCATGGGACAATAGTTCCCTTTTAGGTACAATTAATGGATGGTGTACATGTACATTGTATGTTCCATACTTAAGTTAAGTTACATTAATTAGGTTCTAGATGACATGTTGTGAGTTTTCCTACCGGTATATTGAAATCTGACATCAAAGTTCTAAGGTCCTGGAAGTACAAATGTTATTCATTACTTTGTTTATTATTAAAGATTCATAGCTCTTGTGTTTGACAATTTTTTGGACTTCTTAAGAACCAACTTAGGATTTCTTAATTGGAATCAGTCCCACCATGCTTGTTTAAACTTCATGGATTTTGCCAGTTGTATTGCTTTTGGTAAAAGCTGTTTTCTAGAAACCCCAAATTGGAGGTCTTCTCAACCTGTTTCTTATAAACTATCTTAGGGAAAAAAGTTTCCCTAACACTGCCCCTACAATAGGTACTTTTCCGTGATACATGATCTACCAATTTCGACTTGTTTACAACTTATTTCTCTGCTCCCTTTCAGGTTGACATCTGTTATAACTTGACAGATTCAATTGCTCTTCTTTTTCTGGCACACACCTTTACCATTTGCTTTTCTTGCCATTCTGCAGCAGAGGAAATGAAATTTTCTTTGGAAATTCAGAGAAAAGACTTCATTTTCATCTTGGTTATTGAACCAAGACCCCAAACAAGGGTAGCACTATACAGATGGTAGAGGAGGGGGGGAGAGTCTGAACTCTGGAGACAAAAAGTCAGTTTATTTATGTAAATAATAATGAGATATGGATCTGTACAATATAAAAATAAGGAGATGTGGTATGATTGCCAATGAGACAACTATCCACCAGAGTTCAAATTACACAGATATAATGATAAGCAATTATAGGTCACCATATGGCCTTCAATAATGAGAATAATTGTCCTGCTAGTAACAGGGTTTGAAAATGTTATGTTTGAATATGTTTAACTAACAGATTGAAATTATAATATATTTCTGATCTTTTTCTTTCAGAGCCAAACTGTAGCAAAGGAGTTAAAATCCCTTTCCTTTGCAAATCCAGGAAAATTTATGGATAATTTTGATCCAGAGAGAAGTGCAAGGGAAATGAGGAAAATGAACAGAAGAATTTACAGAGAAAAGTTTGTTAACTTTATTATTCAGATAAATCCAATTACTTGCAATTATAGTTTGATAGCAACAGCTTCTTGATGTAAAAATATGTGCATTTTCTTGTTTTTCAATTGTATACTTTTGCTCCACAGATTGAGCCTCTTCAATTTGATTTACAAGTAACACATGTAACAATTACCATCTGTACATGTAAATTAATGATTAAATCTACATCAAAATCTTAGGTCAAAAATTTTGTGAAATGCGTAAATGCTTACGTTTTAATGTACAACAAGCATGAAAAGTAAGATTATCATACACATTTTTATACGACCGCAAAAATTTGCATTCGTATATTGCTATCATGTCGTCGTTGTTCGAAGACATTTGGTTTCCGGACAATAACTTTAGTATAAGTGAATGGATCTCTATGAAATTTAACCACAAGGTTCAATAGCACAAAAGGAAGGTTGGGATTGATTTTTTAAGGGTTTTGGTCCCAACTGTTAAGGAATTAAGGGTCAAAAAGGGGCCAAAAAAGGGCATTTTTCTATTATTTTAAATGAGTTAAGCCCTTGGAAACATTAATTATATGGAAAATTGCATTGTTAGCGCTCTCATTTGTACAATTCTTGCCAGATTTTTATGAAACTTATATTGAAGGTTTATATCAGAAATGTCTCAGATGAGTTCAAAAATCAGTGCTGATCAATTATTTTTTAAAGAGTTATGACCCTTGGAAATATTTTTCATATGGAAAATTGCCATGTGAGTGCTCTCGTGTACAATGCTTGTTAGATATATATGAAATTTATATTATAGGTTTATATCATCAATGTCTTAGATGAGTTCAAAATCAGTGCTGATCATTTTTTAAAGCAATTGCTTTCATGCTATGGCGTATAGCCATCTTTGTGACCCAGATGAAGCCAAAGTTTTTTGAGCAGATTCCTGGTCTGTCATTCTAAAACTCCTATGTATGTTTTCTAATGAAATACATTAATTGAAACAGTTGAAAAACATTAGTGGGTTTGAGAAGTTTTAACATATGTTCTTGTAGATGTATTTTTGTATTTAAGGGGACAACTGTTTGACTATCAAAGAACATAGAAGTCCGAGTGAAAAAGAGCATTTTTATACCTGCGATTTCGTTCTTGAGATGTTTCAACAAAATATCGAATCATGTCAGTTGTTGATTTAATATTGAAAATTTGACCAAATTATAGCTCTTATACAGTTTTATGTTGTTTAATACGTGTTTCTTTTTGAAAGAGGTCAAGTTGCTCTTGTTCATTCATAAAATTATCATTTATTCATAAAATTATCGTTAAATCACTACACACATTATAGTAATGTAATCTTATCTTGCATTATTTGTTTTAAATTAAAAGTGGCACAGTTTACACGTTCTGATTACTCTTACCATGTTTTTATACTTGTACCTTGGATAGATAAAATATGTGCAACGTGGGGACATTGGAACTCTGTTCTTTTATTAGAAATTATTTTATATACAACATGTACATGTGTTTGGTATAAGTGCATGAATTTTAAAGACTGAACCGACTGTAGTATTAGTAAATTACCCACATTGTACACATATAAAGATTTGGAAAACTATTCAATACTTATTATATAGATATAGGAAGATGTGGTGAGTGCCAATGAGACAACTCTCCATCCAAATAACAATTTATAAAAGTAAACCATTATAGGTCAATGTACGGCCTTCAACACGGAGCCTTGGCTCACACGAACAACAAGCTATAAAGGGCCCCAAAAGTACTAGTGTAAAACCATTCAATAAAACCAACGGTCTAGTATATATAAAAATGCATGGTTTTGAAAACTGATTCCTTCTTTCATAATATATGACTGTTTTCTTGTAAATAGGTTTTCTCTGAAAATAGTGTTAAAGCAGAGGAAAGGTAATGGACATATTCCAAAGGTATGACAACTTGATTTTTTTTATCATTTCAGTATAAAAAAGAACCAAGTATATGATGAATTAGGATTATATCTTGAAAACAGTAATGACATTTGTGACTGTTTAAGTATGAATTGCCCAGGATGCCATTTTCCATGTACTAAATGTGGATCAGAAAAATGTGGACAAGAATGTCGATGTTGTAGACGCTACATCTTTGAATCAATAGAAATTGAAGGTACAAAAACAGTTGTTCAATTTCCTGAAGAAATAACACCCTCCTTCACATGACAGGACATTTTCAAATTTATTCTCGACATACTGTATGACTGGAGAGAAAGAACATGGAGCAGAAGACATGAGAATGTATGGAATTTGGTGATGAATAGTATTAAAATAGAATGCATTTTAAGGAAAGGAAGGGACAACTGTGTTCTGCCACTTCTGATGAGTTCAGAAAAGTTGTAGTAGCAAGATGAACAATGTTTTACATATTAACTTAATAAAAGTCAGTAAAGTAGTTATTTGTCAGTACTTATATACTAATATAAAATTATTTTCATGGTACCTTTTCCACATGAGCATTGAATTAAAAACATGTGATGCCTGCTATCCATGGTTAACTATATATCCATCATGAAAGATGAACAATTTGAACCAAAATAGAAAATAAGAAGGTTCTTTAAAACCCATTTATGGCAAAACATCAAACAGTTTTAATTATGCAGTCATCACTTTTCCTTCAATAATATATATGAAGGCACAAGACTTTAATAGAAAATATTTAAATTTATAGGCCATAGTGTGACTGTGACATTACTATGGTAACAGTACAATTTAATTCAACAGCCTGATTTAAGCAAATATATTTCTACAAAACCAATTATGGCAGACAGCAACCAACAACAACAACTGGACTATAGGCTCCTGGTTTTGGGCAGGCACATAAAAAAATGGCTGCTTTATTAAACATGATCATGAGTTCTCATAAATTCTTGCAATGTGTACCAGTCTTTCTGAATGAAGTTCCTAACCATAAACTGTTTCATAGTTTAGTGAGCAGTAAGAACAAATGGGAAAAGTAAAGTATATATATAAAGTACCGTAAACAGGAACCCATTGACAAAAATACCAAAAGGGCAGCAATCAATTTTTGTCTCTCTTCAACAACGTCAAAAAGCAAGACTTAGGTGTGGTGTTTCCAGCTGCGGCTCCGGCAGCGTCAACAATGTATTAGTTTGTTATTAGATCAGTTTATGGGGAACCACTTGTGGTAGGTCCCTGATAATTGGTATACAGTTGCATTAGCATTGGTATCGGGTACATCAGGTACATCTCATTTCAATGGAGATTATTTGGCCCGACTTTGAAACTTTTGCTTAGTTACTGTAAATTCAGAAATTATTGCTTGCACTTATTATTGCGATTTTGTCATTTTAGACTAAAATGCGATTTTAATTTTTGCGATTTTGAATAAAGTCCTGTTTAATTCATATAAAAATTTTCAAAATGCGAGTTTAAATTATTGCGATTATAACCCTGTCGCATTATTCGCAATAATAAAACATCGCAATAATTTCTGAATTTACAGTACATGTATTAGTTTTTGATTGGGTCAGTTTATGGGGAATTATCAGTGGTAAGTCAATGATATTTGGTATGCAGATTTATTAGCATCAAAATCATCAATTGATCTCTTGGAGGAGTTATTACCTTTGAAAGATGATTACCCATTTTTACGTTGTTTTTTGGCAGAAACTAAGATAGAGTGAAATAGTTATTAGCGAAACTGTTCTGCACCATTATATCTACAATTAAGTCAACATTGATTAAATTGTCAACTGACTTCTTGTTTGAGCTTTTTCCCCTTTAAAGACAATTTTTCCTATTTTTTGCATTTTGCCTTATATAATAAAAATTATAATAGATAAATTGAAACTTTAAATAACAAAAAAGATCAGCAAGGCAAGATCCACAAACAAGTCAAAATTTGCAGATATAGTGAGTAGACTGCCACTCTTCATGGGAGTGATTGCCCTTAAATGAGGATTTTTTTTTTACCCTCTTATGTGTTTTGAGCAAAAACTAAAGAAGATAGAAACTAAACAGACAAAATGATCAGCAATACAAGATCAACAAAAAATTTTTGTCATCAATTCTTTTCTTATCTACAATGTTGGAGAGAGTCCATTGTTGATTATGCACATAGACTTAGGTGAGTGACACAGGCTCTTTAGAGCCTCTAATTTTTTATAATTTTGCCAATTATATCATAAATTTCATCAGATTGGTATAAGATGTAAACAGTAAAATTATCATCAATACAAGATCTTAAAAAGATACTAAATAAGATTTACAAATTACAAACATAACTGATTGCAGTACAGGTTAAAATAAATATCAAAATGGCATGATTTTACCAGATGAGCGATTCAGAAGGTTGGGAGACTTAACACATTATTCAGTCATAAATAATTCAGCAAGCAAGAAATTTCTGCATCAGCACCCTACTTGAATAACATTTAGTGGATTCATCAACTAATTTTATTTGAAAATAAAGAATGTAGCATGATTGGATCATCCATAAGAAAATATTCCCATGGTACTAACATCGATTTATCTAAACTTCTTTCATAAAGATTTTTTTTCATTTAGTTCTTAAATTATAGCCATTTGAGGATCAAAAGGGTCCTCATATGTACCTGTATTACAGAAATGATAGTAAATGAACGGTTATTTCCCTCAAGATCTTTCCTGATGAGATAATTACTCACTATTAATATCATACACGAATAACTGCTCATGGGCTGTAAATATATGAAAAGTTGGTCAACCAAAACAAAATGTGAACTTGATCTATATTGAACTACCAGTACCTATTATACGGTCAAGATTTGTAGATCTTTGTAGGTATGGACAAAAAATAAAAACTCCCATGATGCAGAGTTGTACTATGTCAGTGAGTTCCATATCTTTCTATCAATTATTTTCTGTTTGTTAAAAAAATAATGAAATCTAGGCTACAGAACATGATTTTATTGGGAATGTTTCTTGGATTTTAATGTTTTCAATATACTTTTGTGTACTTTTTTTACAGTACTGTTGAACTGAGACAACTGTGTTATAGTTGTCTCAGTGTTGAAAGACACCATATTTTAACTTAAATGATGTCTGAGGTTCAGAAATCGTAAGAAGTAGTTCAAAAAGATAGGAACAGAATCTGTACTACTAGTAACTACCGGATTTATGCTATACAAGTATCAAATGTCAAAAACCATTTTGATATGTACATGACGTCGGCAGATCAAAGTAAAAGCATGACAATTATGATATTTGGGAAAGTTTGAAAAACTAATATAACATGCCTCTACAATTTCCTGAGGGTCTGGATGTGGGATCCTTCATTTCTGTATTCTTTAATTTTAAGGCCATTTTTCTCTATTCATTATACTTTTTGCCCATTATTCTCTATTCTTTATATTTTAAAACCTAATTATTCTCTATTCTTTATTTTTTGGGTCCATTTTTCTCTATTCTTTATATTTTTTGCCCATTATTGTGTATTCTGTAAACCCCAATCCACACCTTCTTTCCTATGCATTTCAATTATTTTTGATTCCATTGTTTATAATGTAAGAGGTTGCACAAGCTTTATTCTATATATCTCATCTTTCTATTTACTGAAATGCATCTTCAACTCTTGATAGTTATTTTCAAACTATAATGATCACTATACCTGTCTGTGATAAAGATAGAAAAGCTTAATACATGTATCATAATCACAGGAGTTTGTTACAATTTTCCGGGTTTACTATTCATACGTTCGTATGGATAGTTAACCCGGCAAATTGTAACAAACTTTTTCGGGGTTCGTATGGATAGTAAATCCGGCAAATTGTAACAAATCCCTGTGGTTCATTCAACTGTTCCTGTGGAGGCGGATCCAGGATTTTTGAAAGGGGGAAGGGGGGCGTAATTCCATAAAACGGATTATATACCGAAAATTTTTTGGACCGTATTTTATGCTAAAACATATAAATCGTGAAAAACATGCATGTGATAAAAAAAAATTAGCGATCAAAAAAGGTGGTGGTGGCTGGGAGGGGAGCCTCCTGGATCCGCCACTTCTGTATAATATTTTTTTGCAGTGATCAGTACAATGGACTGGTTAACAGCAGTCAATTCATTTTCTCTGATGCGAGTATAGGGATAAAAATTGTCCTTGCTACCATATACAAATCTCTGTATCATTTTTTAAAGCCACATGACCGAAATGATTCTCAATTTAATTTCAATTGTTTGAGATAACTTTAATTTCAAAATTTAAAAAAACCGTTGACCTGAGGTAGTTTCAGTGGACTTGGGTAGTAATACCCGAGGATCTGGATCCGTGGGATCCTTCATTTCTGTATTCTTTAATTTTTAGGCCATTTTCTCTAATCTTTATACTTTTTGTCCATTGTTCTTTATTCTTTATATTTCAGCACGTCATTATTCTCTTTTCTTTATTTTTTTTGTCCGTTTTTCTCTAATCTTTATATTTTTTGCCCATTATTCTCTATTTTGTAAACCTCCATCCACACCCTAATACCTGGTATAATACATTTGTCTTTTCAATAATCTCCAACACATTGGTGTTGAATCATAAGCATATATTTTGAATAAATTTTCATGCAGACATCACTGGTGGTGGTCGTGTTTTTACGTCATTTAATCTGTGACACGATTTATTATCGGTATGTACTAGTAAGTATAAAAATAAACATCAGATGGGAATGTATTCCAAAAGATTTCTTAATCAATTAAGTAGTCGAAAACATAACAAACATTTATGACATGACGGAAGACATATCTCACCAAATTAAGCTGTGTCTTATCATGACAGAATTATCCGGTCTTCAGGGTATGTTTAGTTTCACAATACATTTGGTTCCTTGAAGACATGCCATTTCACTTTCTTTTAAATGAATTCAGACATGTCTTTCAGCAATTTTGAAAAAAGTGTTATTTTAAAAGAGGAAAATGAGTATTAAAACTTGTTGAATCTTTAACAGAAATTTTGACATATCTAGTATATAGCAGCACAACACTAGATCAAGAAAATGAAAAATAACACTTTCTTATAAAGAGTTAGGGTCAATTTTCGCTATTTCACTTCGCATGGGCAAAATATGAAAGTTATTAAAACCTACAAGTATTCGAATATTAAAGATAGAAAAAATAACTCGGAAGATGTGGCATGATTGCAAATGAGACAAGTCTATATGAAACCGTATTACCGCACAAATTATCAACAATTAATATTAAATATATTTCAAATGGATAAAAAGTTTTTTAGCGCAATATATTGGTGTCGAAGATAGAATTGCAAAATTTTAATTTGACTTTGTGCCGATCATGCTGATGATACCTTCGGCGACTTACAGTCCACTTGCAGCGGTATCGATCCAGTGCTAATAATTAATGGAAATATCTCATTATAGAATAGGTGCGTCCGGAGCGCTTAAACACACTGTAAAATCTATGAAAAAGGGTGTGACTCATCAGATCGGTACCAACCACAACACAACTATTAATAAAACATACCGATTTAGGAGCACTCGTACACTTTTTCAAACACTTATTTCATCTAAAAATAGACCATGTTTTCTAGTCAATTTTTGACATTGGTGCTAAAGCCCTAAACTAGGTAAACGCATTTATTGTTTTTTTTTTATTTTAAAGATATGCTTTTGAAAGGATACTAAGTGCTTGAAATTATTATTTGAACATGAAATATCTTTTTTTAATGGTATGGATATTGGATTATCGCGACCGTGTACTCTTAGCTCTTCATTAAAAAAAAGAGGCGGAAGACACCAATGGGTCATTCAAAACTCATTGCCTCTTTTTGTAGTTATATTTGAATGTTTCCTAAGCTTAAATGATCAAAAAAAAAAAAAAAAAAAAACCCGGAACATTTAAATTGGCCAAGTTCAGTAAATACTAATGATATAGCTAACACAATAACATTTTGTAAATTATTAAGAAAAAAGTGTACGTCATACATATTTTTGTGCAGTCGACTATTTGTGAACACTTTAAATGGCGTATGATTAGACTGAAAACTGTGGTGGGACATCCTTTTTCCTAGTCTAATTGTCTAGAAGTTAGTCAGTTTGCCCCATTCTGATCTTACGCCCCTGAATTTTAGCAGAGCTCTTTATTCCATTTTCTGAATTCAAGCAATTGATTCGCCAGCAAACAGATCTTGGGGTCATCCGAGTTAACAGTACGTCAGTACTTTGATTGGCGTTTACATTTACGAATTTGCGATGTTTGTCATTTCAACACCTTAATTAACATCTTGTAGGAGGTCAGTTGAGAACTCAATTATGTCTACTTCGTCACTCACAAATACTTAAGTAATTCATAAATATAGAAATGCTTCTATCCTAAAAATTATAATACGAATGACTGTTTTGGATGATTAAAACATACATAAATGAACATAAAGTTATACCTTTAAATATTTGATATTTCTGAAATAAAGATGCATGTACATGTTCTCACGATACATAACTATGCAAAGTACGATAGAGTTTCCGTGCCGTTTAAGGTAAACACACCCGCGGTTCTATATATTTCCCATTCATCAATCAAGGATGACAACTTTCGTTCGAATTTTGATTGGTTTAATGCTTCTTACATTTTTTATGATAAGTCTCTGAACTTCCTATTTACTTTATATATTTGTATGCTCAATCTGAGAATTTTCAGAATTAAGGACTCCTACCATATAATCAAGTTTATTCAAATAATACAGGTACATTATTTGTGAAATTCTATTTTGTACTAAATTTCTAAAACAGGTAGTAACACGACATTGTACTCGAGTTTAGAAGATAAGTTGTAATTTCGATTAAAATTCTTTTCAAACTTGAGAAAGAGTTGAAATAAAAATTGTAATTTGAATAGATGAATGAATGAGAAAATATTCTTGAAATATAAAGAACAAGTATCGTTGTCGTATCTATATATGTTAATTACCAATATACAACTATTTTCCAGAAAACAATGAAACCAGCATATTTCCTTGGACTATTTTTATTAGCAATATTGATAACACCAATCCGTGCTCCTCTGCGTAAGTATGATATTGTTTGTTTGCAACGGTTCAGTGGGTATTTTAAAACTTTTTTTCTCATGTTTAAACATTTAGACTTTCGGTTATTTAGATTTTCAGTTTCAAACATCATTTACTTGGGGCATAGCAATATTGTTTCAACCCTTAACACCAAACACCTAACTTTGATATTTGAAATACAAGCGATGGAATTTGCCATATTTTACAAACACATACTGTTTCAGTCAATTTTCTCCGCCACCTGTTTCGCCTTAGGATAGTCTATACTTCAAAGATGAGTATTGATTGATTGATTGATTGATTGTTGGTCGCTTAACGTCCAGTGGAAAATATTTCATGTATTTTCAGGACGAGAACAAATTATCAATAAATACAATCAATAGGTAGGTCCTGTAATAGGGGCCGTCCGGGACGAAGGTCGCAATTTGGACTGCCACTGGAAAATGAGGGTATATTGGATAGGGACAGAACTTTAGCCTGGCAACAGGTCACCTACGGACCCATCAACAAGTTGTTGCAAGGGTTCTTAACGTGTAGGGAGCGTGGCAGTCACTCTTCACGAGGCATCTGATTTAACGTCCCCATTTTGATTGGACATCGCTGCGCTTTTATTAATCCCGCAGAGTCAAAACGGGAGCACAACTTTGGCAAGGGTTTTATTGCCGGTCGGAAGAAGACCATGTGCGACCATATTTCTATTCCCTGCAGTCACCCTTGGGGTTCAGAGATGAATACATAAGGTCTCTAAACTATGACGCATACTAGTAGACTTTTTTCATATTTTCGAGAGAACAAACTTTTTTCATGGTAAATTAAAAAAAAAAATAGAAAGATACCGGCCTTCCTATACAATGTAAGGACAATGTATGGGAAACAACAGCAATGTAAATTGAATAATTTGGACCATAGAATTTTGAAATAAAATTTAATAAATAAATTTGGTGTATTTACTGTCTTCTGATTGGTTAAAAGTATTACTTTTATTTTCAATGTTGTCAATTTTTATGGCGCATGCCCACTCTGACGTTGTATATTCATACGCCAACATGTGTGTACGTTGTTATTGTTAATATAAATAATATAAAAAGTTCTTTGAGCCTTATTTTTGATAGAAATTTATTTATAATGAATGGCAATAATTTATTTTGAATTTATTGAACCATAAAATTAATTTTTGACTCTTCACATTTTACATAATCCGCTTCGCGGATTATTCAATGTGAAGAGTCAAAAATTAATTTTATGGTTCAATAAATTCAAAATAAATAATAGCCATTCATTAAATAAAGTAGCTTTATGAAATATTTTAAGAAAATTAATTTGTTTTTGATATCGTCCCTTGTCCTGTAAAAAGTTATAATCTATTATAGTATAAGATACTAGTAATCTGGGCTACCTCTAATTTGTAATCAAATTAAATTTATCGACTAGAAAATGAAACGCTAACAGGGTTATTATTCCTCTAGGTTTCCTTCAAAGGGTAGGGGATATCTATGGTGTTCCTTTGCACCGGCATGAATATCTAAACTATTATCCCACTTATTTTGCGATTACAGGTTGAGATCCTGCAACTTATAGATGTTTAGATGAGACACTTACGAGGAAACAAACGCAGATGGTTATAATCATTGGTTTTCAAAGTTTGATTGATCTCTTAGATCAATGCTTTAACTTAAAGAAAGTATTTTACTCTAGTGAAGAACTATTTGGTTTCATAGCGTGATGACTTATGTAGCCGGGATATTCCTTGCGCCGGTAAACACCACTGACGTTTTTACCAATTGATCAAATGTATAGGCCTACCAGAACATAACATAACACACTTCTTCGTAATCAAGTTCGTTAGCGACATTTACATTTCATTTAATAAAAGAACTGTAGGGGTTAGATTTTAATTTGCTACTTACCTCTTTAAGTTTAATTACTCACGCACATGTTTATTTCTTCATAGCTGCATTATTACCTCTTGTGGCAATGTTTGGAGCTGGTTCTTTACTTGGACCAAAGCTTATGGGTAATTCATTTTTTGGAGGAAAAAGCGAACCACAAACAACTTACATTCAACTTCCACAATCATCTAGTAGCTATGACAGTTATGGTGGATATCCTGCATACGGTGGAATGCCAAGTTATGGAATGGGTGGAATGGGCGGAATGGGTGGTGGGGCATTTGGACAGCCAATGATGATGGGTGGCGGCGGAGGTGGTGGTATGGGTGGTTACATGTCACAAGGTGGAGGAGGAAGTGTAGGAGGAGGCTTCGGAGGTGGACAATATGATTTTGCTGGAAAACGTAAAAGGCGATCATTAAGACAAAGACGATCAGCAAATGTAAGCATTTTAATTGTCCTTTATATACATATATCATTTCACATTTTAGTTTATCGTCGAAAGAATAGCGAACAATTTTGACGGGAAACAATATTGGGTATACATTCAACGAAATTAGATTAATTCTATTAGACAAAGCAAGGAAGCAGCATACATGATTATAATGGGCTTCATTTGTCGTTGAAAAGTTTTACCTACGAATATGTCACCAGTATTATACGGTTATTACCAATGACATGTCTGAGCACACAAAGTTCTAGGCATAAGAAAAGATTTTCTACATATCCATGATATCATGTTATACGTTGTCAGACATCAAATATAGTTATTACTTATTGGTAAATAATATTATTGAAACTTGAAATGTATCCCGAAAAATATTCCATAATTGTGCCGCAATGAAAATGATAGACTAAAATATGCTCGTATAGGTAAATCATTCGTATAGATATCGATGTGTAGAAGCTGGCGGTGTAATTTTCGGACACATTATAGATATATATATATATATATATATATATATATATAATAGATATAGATATGACCTCTCTCTGACTTTGGTATCTTTCGGATTGTTTCAGTTCTTCCCTTAACAGTCATACTACCTCCTCTATTAGATAAAGACACTAGTTTCAAGAAGCCCGTTTCGTTCATCTGGCATTTTGTCATGTCTGGGCCTTTTATAGCTTGCCATACGGTATGAGTTTTGCTTATTGTTGAATGCCGTAGGTTTGTGACCATGCACTAGTGTCCAAAATGTTAAAAAACGTTCGATTTACTTTACCACATCCTTTTTCTTCCAGATTGTTCGACCATTGGTTTAAGTGGATCGCAGACAATGAAACAACTGACTAACAAGATCGGAGAAATCTAGTAATTAATAATAAAAATGTAAAGGCTTTAACTGTTGTACAGTGAATGCGACTTCTTCGGAAATACGCTGATTATGTAAACATGGTATATCGTACTGACGTAGCTTTGTCTTACTACACAAACATATAGTGCTTTTTGTAAGACAATGAGTGCAGATATCGAACGGGTACACACAGAATTATTTTTTACTTGTAAATAAATATACGTTTTTGTATTTGTATGTTATTAATGTCCTATGAACTACACGTTTAGATGAAAGCACAGAAACTGCAAAGACACTTTAAAAAGATAAAAAAATAAAGATGTTCAAAATATAAATAAACCATGCAAACCTTTAACAAAACACATTCTGACATTCTAGCCTACTTTATATAAAATAAGAAGATGTGGTATGGTTGCCAATGAGAAAACTATCCATTAGAGTTTAGTTTACATTATAAGAATACATAAAACAAAGCCTTGTTGAATTTGACCACATTGTGTAGACAATTTTCCTCATTACGTGCTGACCATTTATCTGTTGTGTGTGGGGATTGCTTTTATTTATTTAAATAATTGCTTAATTCTAAATTTCTTGAAAATGCTTTTGTTCCCGAAGGGAAGTGGAACAAAAATCGTTTCCTTTAAAAATTAGAGGACAAAAAAAATCCACATTGAATTAAAAAAAATAATTCTTGTTCCTGAATGATAGTGAAAATGATACATATCAGTCGACCGGCAAATATCACGAATGCTGTCATTCAGTTTCTTCAACGTATATTCCAAGTAAAAACAATTTAAATAAACGTTTGATAAAAAAAAAATCAAAATTAACTATGCTGGACTACATTGGAGGTCATTCATGGTACTCCCACTCAGGAACACTGAAAAAGTAACCTGCACACAGGTATACATGTGAATGTATGGAAAGCCTCAGCTGTCATATATCAGAGATTTACAAAACGATATACTGAAGTTTAAAATGTAAAGTTAAGACAGCGTGATGATGAATTGAGTCATAAAAATGCTAACTCTAAATTACAATATGCTAAGTTGAATCTGCGCTATGTTGACTTGCAATGACAACTGCATTAGTTGTGATAGTATAATGATAAGTCACGATGTTGTGGTGATATGCCAATAACACGTTACGTTGAGATTAAACTATATGATGTGAAGTTGACGTTGCATGATGTTAGCTTGCAGATTTATAATGCTCAGTCGTCCCCTCGATTGTTATGATAACAAATAAAGTGAATAGCTAAAATGTATGGTGCTGACATTTCTTTTTGGCTTACCGTTCCAAAGGAGGAACGGTGAGCGTTTGCCATCACTTGGGGTCCGTCGTCGTCCGGCATCGTCCGTCCGGTGTGAACTATTTCAAACATCTCATCTGAAACTACTGAACCAATTCCAACCAAACTTAAGCTGAATGATCCTTAGGGTACCTAGAATAAAGTATGTGTTTTATTTTCTGTTTCGTCAAAAAACATGGCCGCCATGGCTAAAAATAGAATTTAGAGGTAAAATGCAGTTTTTGGTTTATATCTCAAAAAACAAAGCATTTAGAGTAAATCTTACCATGGTAAAAATGTTCATTAGGTCAAGTTCTATCAGCCCTGACATTTTCAGATGAATCTAACAACCCATTGTTGGGTTGCTGCCACTAAATTGGTAATTTTAAGGAAATTTTGCAGTTTTTGGTTATTATCTTGAATATTAATTTATTATAGATAAAGGTAAACTGTAATAAGCAAAAATGTTCAGCAAAGTAAGATCTACAAATAAGTTTAATGACCAAATTTGTCAATTGACCCCTTAAGGAGTTATTGCCCTTTAAGGACAATTTTACACAATTTGTTTATCATGTTTTCTAAAGTTAAAAAATCTTCTCCTCTGAAACTACTGAACCGAATTAAACCAAACTTAAACTGAATTATTCTTAGGTTATCTAGAATTAAGTTTGTGTTTTATTTTCTGTTTTCTCAGAAAACATGGCCGCCATGGCTAAAAATAGAACATAGGGTAAAATGCAGTTTTTGACTTATATCTCAAAAACTAAAGCATTTAGAGCAAATCAGACAAGAAGTTAAAGTATTCATTAGGTCAAGGTCTACCTGCCCTGAAATTATCAGCCAAATCGGGTATCTGGTTTTTAGGTTATTGCCCCTGAATTGATGATTTTAAGGAAATTTTGCAGTTTTCGGTTATTATCTTGAATATTATTATAGATAAAGATTAACTGTAAACAGCAAAAATGTTCAGCAAAGTAAGATCTACAAATAAGTTTTATTTGACCAAAATTGTCAATTGACCCCTTAAGGAGTTATTGTCCTTTAAAGACAATTTTTCACAATTTGTTCATCTAATCTAGTTTGCTTACTTTAAAAAATCTTCTCCTTTGAAACTGCTGAATCAATTTCAGCCAAACTTGGGCTGAATGAGTTTCAGAGTATCTTGTATAAATTTTGTATTTCATTTCCTTGTACGTCAAGAAACAAAGCCACTATGGCTAAAATGGAACATAGGGGTAAAATACATTTTTTGCTTTTGAAGAAAATATGACAGATACAAAGAACATTTAAATGGCATTTTAAGCCACTCATTAATATATTTTGAACAGCAAAAATAATCATTGATGAAAGATTTAAGCAAAACATTACAGGTGAGCGATTCAGGCTCTCGAGAGCCTCTTGTTAAATAAATGTTTAACTGAGATAGTACGTTATGTAATTGTGATATTACGATAGGTTTTTCATACAATATGTTGATTTAAAACAACATGATGTACAGTTGAAAGTACATTATGTTACGTTGAGATAGCTCGGTGCTTCACCACTATATTTAAACGAAATGCTTATCATAAAACATGCCGACTCAAAACTACACAATGTTCAGATGAAAGTACATGATGTTAAGCTAAGATAGCACGATGATATATCACTATAATGTTACGATAGGCTAACCATACAATTTGTTGACTTAAAACTACACGATGCAACGTTGAAAGTACATGGTGATAAGCTGAGATATTACGATGGTTTATTAGTATAATGTCACGATGGGCTTACCATACAACATGCTCACTTGAACTACACGACATAGAGTTGAAAGTACGTGATGTAAAGCTGTTATAGCACGATGTTATATTATTATAATATCACGATATGTTTATTAAAAATATGCTCATTTTTAAAACTACACAACTTACAGTTCAGTGGCTGACCCAAAAATTTTCACAAAGGGGGGGGGGCTCTAACTGCCCGCATAAGAGGGGCCCGCTCCAGTCATGCTTCAGTGGTCCCTAAATAATCAACCATTTTTTCCCAGAAAAAGGGGGGGCGGGTACCCGTCCCTCCCCCCTAATTCCGCCTCTGCGGTTAAAAGTACGAGATGTTGAGTTAAGATAGCACGATGTTATATCATAATAATGTCACCATAGGCTTACCATACGCTCTTAACACTACACGATGTACAGTTGAAACTTCAAAGTACGTGATGTTGAGCTAAGATTGCAGGATGAGATATCATAATGACGTCACGAGAGGCTTAGGCAGCAACCATTTGATTTTCTGGGGGCTATGGATTTTTCCCGGACAAACTTTTTTTTGCCTTCGGCGAAAAACAATCTATTTTTGGCGACAAGTCGAAAACAATTTTTTCTTTATTTTTTCTTTTAATTTTAGCATTACATATAGTGGCAGCTGAGGGTGAAACAAACAATTTTTTTTCTCAGGGTCAGGAACAAATTATTTTTTCTCCAAAACTGAAACAAACTTTTTTCCAAAAATCCATAGCCTCCCATATTTTGCATGTTTTGTTAGGATATTTTTTTTGCAAATGTTATGATTAAAATCCAAAATCTGTCAGAATTGCTTCGATGAACCATATTTAAGAAAATATTTATCTATGTTGTTTGTTAATATACATGGTCTCATAAGTCTTAGGACTGTGAGGGTCAAATCTTACTCATATAATATTACATCCATGTCAGAGTTATCAGAGAATTTCAATTTAATACCCCCTCCCCCTTTTCCCCAGAAATAAAACACAAGAATCTGGACTGAATCTAAAAAAAAAACAGATCAAATGACAAATGATACGCTAAAGTGTAGGACTGTTTGGGTCAGATCTATATGAGAATGTGACCTACCCCACCCCACTCCCAAAAAAGAAAAGCTTATTGATTTTGATGATAATCTATAAAATTCAGATTTATGCATATGGGTGAATTTATGGGTGAAGGCCGAACGTTTAGCGTCATATTGAATGCACGAGACCACTGATGCTATGGGATTTAACAAGAATGTCTGCGACGGCTTTAGATGAGGGTGAACGTTTAATTCGTAACATTTGAATTTTCTTTACACCCCTTTTTCCGAAATTAAACAAAAGAATATGGACTTAATCAAAGCCGATGCGATATGGATTTCAATAGTTTGTCAGACACGGTTTGTCAACTAGTCCGTTAAAAATTCGGATAAGCAAGTAAAGGATGTCTTGTACAAAGCAGGGTTTATAGATATAAGAAGATGTGGTATGAGTGCCAATGAGACAACTCTCCATCCAAGTCAAAATTTATAAAAGTAAACCATTATAGGTCAAAGTACGGTCTTCAACACGGAGCCTTGGCTCACACTGAACAGTAGGCTATAAAGGGCCCCAAAATTATTAGTGTAAAACCATTCAAACGGGAAAACCAACGGTCTAATCTATATAAAAACGAGAAACGAGAAACACTTATGAACCACATCAACAAACGACAACTACTGAACATCAGATTCTTGACTTAGGACAGGTGCAAACAAATACAGCGGGTTTAAACGTTTTAATGGTACCAAACCTTCACCCTTTTTCTGAAACAATAGTGTAACATCACAACATAGAAAGACACACTATAAAATATCAACTGAAATAGCTTAACTCAATCAAAGGACATATTAACACCACTGAACATACACTGAACAAATAAATTTGACCTATGATACAATGTAAATACAAAATAAATAAACTAATTCATATTCATATCACACTTACATGTTCTCGTCCTTATATGTATGTAATATTTGCCACTGTATGATAAACACAAATATATTATCATTAATTCTTTTTTTGTGAAAAGGAGCCTATTTTAAGCACGCTTATCGACTTGACATCCTGTAAATCATGTTGTTGGGAGTTCCTCGAAAATTATAACACATTCCTTCTTTATATGCAAAATCGCCAAGTGATGGGTGCCACATGTGAAACAGGATCTGCTTACCCTTCCGGAGCACCTGAGGTCACCCCTTTTTTTGTGGGTTTCGTGTTGCTCTGTCTTTGGTTTTCTATGTTGTGTTTAATATACTGTTGTTTGTGTTTTGATCTTTTTTTCGTTTTTGTCATGACATCATCATTTGTTTTCGACTTCTGAGTTTTACTATCCCTTTCGTATCTTTCGCCCTTCTTTTACCGATTTTTGTGTATTTCTATTTAGTTTTTTCGTTTCTCCTTCCCCTGAACAGATTTTTGCAAACAATTTCAGAAAATTGTAAATCTATCTATTCTATTTCTAAACTATTCCAAAACAAATAGATACACAGTTGTATAAGATGCACATTAAATCCCCGTCAGTGCTCTTAGAATGAAAGTCTGGATGAAGAAGAGAGAAAGCTTATAAAAATCATTGAATTTTTCTTTACAAAATTAATGAATCTGGTAGGTTATCATTAAAACATTTTGAAAGTAGTTTATACGAAAAGGTTCTGTATTTGCACCTGCTGACAAAGCAGCCAAAAATGTTGTCAACGTTTGACGTTAGTATTATATATATATATACTGAAAAACTGAAAACTGAAATTACAAAACTTAATTCGATCGAGTACTTTCTCACCTACAATTTCTACTGGAGATAAAATTGTAGATGAACACACCTCAACATTAACCGAACTGAATGCTGAGTACTGCTGAACACACAGGTACTTGGCTTCCTTAATTACATAAAAACCTTATAAATTTCGTTTCATATCTGTAAATGTTCAACTACATGTTGTTCGGTTCTTCTGACTTATGCTCTTGCGACCATTTAGAGACTCGTTATGAAATGTTGTGACGAAGCGTGTTAATAGTGTATTAACTATTTATGGAGTATGAAAACTCTATTAAAAAGTATTCTTAAGCTACTATTCTTAGAAGGTACGTTTGTCTCCGTTGAGTTTCGATTTCACTACTCTGTTTCTTCTTCAATAAAAATGGTTTTCGATAAATCAAGCTGTAACTATATGTATGTTTGTTGCAGTCGTTACAATTTCGTTTTATAGCACTTACAAAAAATACACTACTTGGTCATGCAAAGAGATGTTGAACATGTAGAATATCATATAACTGATAACTATTTAGTTTCGTTTCGTTTTATCATGCTAATTGATTGGTATTTCGATGGGAATTAACTGTACCCCCTTCTTGCTAACTTGGTTTGATATGCATGCTTTCAGTGACGTCTTAGATTTCAATAAATGTTATATTTTCATATTACTAAAAACTTTTGCAGCAGGGATTTATATATCATAAAGATTGGCCATTTAAAAAAAAATAATCGCATCCAGCTGATTACGTTAATATTATTTATATGAGTACATAAGCTTGATCAGGGCTTGCAGTTCCTATCAGGATATCCTTGAAAGGGTTGCTGCTTACAAGGAAGCTATTGAACCAAGGGTACCTAAGTGGTAGACATTCCTTTCACAGTTTTACGTACACCGTTGACAAGTCTGTCACAGATCACAAAGGATATGTTACACTTGTAGTAACCACAAATTCACAATCCCGTCCTCTTTCCTCGTTGTGAGTTCAACGACCGAATGTGACTTACCGTCTGAAAACGAATAGCACCACACGTGAAACAGGAACTGCTTACCCTTTAAGAACACCTGGAATCATACTGTTTTTTTTTGGTAAGTTTGTGTTGCCCAATCTTTAGTTTTCTGAGTAGTGTTTTGTAGACTGTTGCTTGTCTTTTCATAGTTTTTCTTTTGGTCTTGGTGTTGTTTGTTTTTCGTCTACTAAATGATTTTGATTGTCCCAAATGTATCTTTATTTACTTTTAAATTACAACATCAGTTACCCGAGTCCTTCCTTGATTCAAGTGGACAGATGGCGCTCCATTATCAACATGAAAGTGGCAGAAAACTTGCAGAGTTAAATGTATGCCTACCATATCACCTTTTATAGCTCATTTGGCCATCATCATCCTTCTTCGTTGAGTTTAAGTTCATGTTTTAGTAAAGCTATATAAATTGGGCGAAGGAGTGGAATGGTCTTTGTTGGGCAATGTATGACAAATATATGTTCAAAACCTCGCCCGTAATTATAAATTATGTAATTCATTGACCGCTCCCGACATGTGTAACTTCAAGGCATATTTTAGCGGGCGATCGATGTCTTTAAAATTACATTAATTTAATCAATAGTACCGCTTAAGTCGACGCTTAGGGCCGTCTTGACCTTGTTGTAGGGTATGAATGATTTGTTCATTGTTGAAGACCCTACATCAACTGTCAAGATGAAGAACAGGAATAAAAGCCCTGTTCATTGATAAATTTCTATGTTTGCTATGTATTGTGTGCGATTTTGTCCCATGTACATTTACTCCATATCCTTTCATTTTCTAATGAAAAGGGAGGGGGCAAACTTCCGAAAGTAAAAAACAAAAAAATAAATAAAAAAAAAAAAAGCTTTTGATCGTCTTACAGTGTAGGAGTTAGTTAATGTCCCTTGCTCCCTGGTCCCACGCCAGTCACGGATAAAGAAATTCCAGTGTTTATCCGCCAGTCACAAGATGTACTTTCATATGATGAAGACATAATCTTTCAATCAGTTTAATTGAGGTCTGGAGCTGGCATGTCAGTAACTGCTAGTAGTCCTTTGTTAATTTATGTATCATTGTCATTTTGCTTAGTTTCTTTTGTTACCTATTCTGACATCGGACTCGGACTTCTTTTAAACTGAGTTTTACTGTGCGTATTGCTGTGTGTTTTTTTTTCTACATTGGCTAGAGGTATAGGGGAAGGGTTGAGATCTCACAAAACATGTTTAACCCCGCCGCATTTTTGCGCCTGTCCCAAGTCAGGAGCCTCTGGCCTTTGTTAGTCTTGTATGATTTTTAATTTTAGTTAATTTATATGTTTTGGAGTTTAGTATGACGTCCATTATCACTGAACTAGTACACATGTTTGTTTAGGGGCCAGCTGAAGCTCGCCTCCGGTGCGGGATTTTCTCGCTGTGTTGAAGACCCATTGGTGGCCTTCGGCTGTTTTCTGCTCTTTGGTCGGGTTGTTGTCTCTTTGACACATTCCCCATTTCCATTCTCTATTTTACTTAGATAGCAAGTTAGCTATGGTGGAAGGCGTACTTGTATTTAAGCACAACACCCATTCAACGCCCTATACAGCATCAGCCGTAGACGTTTGGTTTCCTTACTTGCTTGATACAGGTCCGCAATGGTACGTGTCTGCAACTCTGCATGCACCCATAAACCTAGTAAGGCTGGGTGAGTGCATGTTCAAAGACGATTGAGGATTGTACAAATAGCTCAGTTCTTACATGCTTTCTGTAGTTATTAATGACATTAGCTATCCTACCAGTTTGCATCGACATTGTTAGCGGGCTTTCCAGCTGCTTGCTTTGGCCATGAATATAGTCGTTAATATGTCTTCAGCTAGCAAAGCAATTCCAACCTTTATACTTGTGTCCTCGACCTGAACAATACATTAAGTCAAAGTAAGGAAATATCAGCAAGTACGAGGACGCCCTTATTGTTCATCTTGAAATTGTTTCAAATATAGAATGGGATATCAAGAAGGAATTTAATCGTAAACCGAATAATAGTCATATATGTATTGTGTCAATTATGACATTCGCCTATCCAAATCTTACTATACAAATCCTTGGTTAGGAGCTACCATTTGATTTTTATGGGGGCTAGGATGAAATTTGAAAAAATAGGCAGGACAGGAGTTCTGAGTAAAAAAAGGCAGAATGAGCAACTTGGTAAAAAAAGGCAGGATGACAATTTGTGTAAAAAAATCAGGATAAACTATAGTAAAAAAAAGGCAGGACCGAATAGAGTAAAATTAAAAGGCAGGACAGAGATTACAATTAAAAAAAAGCAGGACAACATTTTTCATCCTAGCCCCCATAAAAATCAAATGGTAGCTCCTTACCGTGACCACTATCCAAGTTTATGTGATATGACAAGTCAGGAACCTGTAATCCAGTTGTTGTTGAGCGTTGGTCGCTGTCTATCTTATTTACTTTCGTTCATTGCACCAGCGCTTGGGGAATGACCATGACCCCTTTTTCTGTATACTATATATATTTGTGTTTTATTTTTGTTAGTAAACATTCCTTAATATATTAAATTGTTTTGACTTATATAATGTGTTCTTGCTCTTTTCCTACGATTTTATAATAACAGCCGTTTATATATGATGCCCCTCTTTTCTTCATATGGTCTCCCAATACGCGTTCGCACCCTACACGTTCACATCCCACACGTTCGCCCGCTGGGTCCGTTCGCACCCTATTTTTTGTTTAAATAACGATTGAATTATAAGATGTTTTTTTTAGATGTATGATTATATTTTCATTAACAAAAATTCGGGAATTTCAAAATGAAATATTCTTTTTTGGGAAGGGGGGATTTGATGAAGATTGTATGGACCATCCGACAAACCAGTTGACGATTTTCCGCCACAGTAGACTTTGAACTTTGATTACAATTGTGACTTTTTGAATTTGATACATAAATTCTTTAAAAATAAACTGTTTATATTATTAATGAATGTTAGATAGAATTTGTGTGTGAATGGCGTATAATGTGATATTTCAGGTTTTTTTATAGATATTTTAGTGCTCTTTTAAATTTTATTAAGTACTTATGTAGTTACTCTAAACATTTTAGTGCTTTTTAAATGAAATATTTCATGATTTGAATGATTGTGTACGGTTTAAGTGTATGAAGTAGGGAACCTGTTTGCGTTTTTAGAATGTCACTTTATTTTGAATCAATTAAAACACTTATTTATAGCAATACACTAATTAAAACACGATCAAAAATTTATTCAACACAAAACCAATAAAAAGAATGCGAACGGACTCAGGGTGCGAACGTGAAAGGGGGCGAACGTGAATGGGAGCGAACGTGATTTTGGGCGAACGGACCCGGATTCTTGATAAGAAAGGAAAGGAATCTTTCTTATCACCATGTAGTTTCCCGCATTTCCCAATTGCATGTGTTACATTGTTGTATAAATCAGGTCGCTGGTTTTCCTTTTGAATTGTTTCACTTTTTTTCATATCAAGGTCTTTTATAGTTTTCATAACGGTTTTGATTTTGCTTATTGTTGAAGGCCCTACATGAATTATATGTCTGTTTAAAGCCACTTGTTTTCCAGATTTTCGGGGCACAGGCACTTGTTTAAAAAAAAAATATATACCTTAATATAATGTTATATTAAGGTATATAGGATTTTTTCTGAGACAAGTGCCTGTGTTTCGGGCCCATGTTCGGATCCTGTGTTCAGGTTTTTTTAGATATATTTTTTGGACCCAAAATATAGAATCTATACATTAAAATGGAAGAAAAAAATAACAAGAAAAATGAAAATGTATTTAAAAAAGTAAATGTCACAAATATACCGAGAATTACAATTGTTATGACTTTAAATATTTTTGTATATTATGGTTTTAAAACGTTTTTGGTAAAGAGCCAATAATAGTCCAATTCAGTTGGGGCGTAGCGATAGTGAGTCGACCCTAAATAGAAAAATTAAATTTATTTGAATAATAAATGTCAAATTTTAAAAGAATTAACAATAACAATAAAATAATGTCTGAAGTATTTATATATCGAAGTTCTGTGGTATATTTTGGTGTTCTGTGGTATTCTGTGGTGTTCTGTGGTAAAAGACGCTTCCATATCCGCTCTATCTTGGGAGACCCTAAGCATCGGAACTTAGCCGATGTCATGCTTTTCAGGACGGATTAGAGAAACCTTGTAGTTTTAATTGTTATTTATTTTCCAGCAAAACAAAAAGAAAAGAAAACAGGTGCCACACTTTTTTTTAATTTAAACTTGCGGGGTAAATGTCTGATGTAAGTTTATGATGATATGTCCTCTCCAAAGTCAAACTCAAAGGATAGGATAGATCCTGTTTCTTTGACAATTTTTTATTTCGTCATTAAGATATAGCTTCTTTCTGAATAATTGTTGTGATGTAAACCAGTAAAATGTTATATATGAACTGTCAATACAGTGGCTACCTAGAAGGACACTAATTATCACAGGAATTCAACAGGTTTGGGATTATAGATACTCATATAAAATTGATATTATCTACATTTATCATGTTTATGGTAGTCCAAATAATTATGACGTCTTGAAAGGCTATTTTAATTTTTTGTTGTGACGCCTTCCTTCGTAAAATAACCTTTCAAGATGTCATAATTAATTTGACTACATTTATGGGTATTATATACCAAAATCAGATAGTAACAGTAAGTTATTTGAATTTTAGGATATTTACTGAAATGACGTTCATGAAAAAGTAAAAAAGTAAAAGGCAAAATACTTTTTACCATTAGACCCATGAAAGAATTTAAGTGTTCTCCCTATGCAGTTTCAGCATCTTGGCTTTGAGAAGCTATTAATGGTTTTTGCTGGGATGCTATAGAAATTGCTCATATGCTGTCAATTTCACGAACACACAAGCAACATGCTAACTATTGAACTTTCATATTTATGTAATATAACATGATATTAAGGCAAATGATCAAATTTAGATAAACGACCAAGTTATTATTGGACTACCATAAACATGATAAATGTAGATAATATATAATTTTTATTTATTTCTTGCTTTGTCGCGCCAAAAGCATCTTGACGTTTCATATTTGTGGCGTTGCAAAACTTGTGCCTCTCTGTAGAATAGTGCTTTCCCGTCGGCAATGATTTTTCCAGCGTCAATTCAGCAGTAATTAGGAAAAGCGATGTAAAAGTGATTCTATAAAAATATTGCTCTAAGATGGTTGGTTATAAACGATGTTTTTAATACAACATTATTTTAAAATACAACTTTTAATCTTGAAATATAGTTGTTTTGTTATATTTCTAGTTGTTTTTTTATATTTCTTATATTATTTTCTTATATTTAATACATTGTATACTCATTGCTAATTATTTTACAAGCGCATTTGTTTTATCTTTGTCAAGTGAAATGTAGAACTGATTCTAACCACCTCTAAAATACTAGTCGAATATAATTATCTTTGTTATCTGGTTAGCTTAGTAAACCTTGTTATAATTGATAAATACTTTAGAATCTCTCAAATAATTATATAAACAAAACAACGGCAGCCAATAAAATAAAAATAAAAACAATGCATGTACAAATAAAAATAAATAAAACTCAGAGCAGTCGATTCTATGACTACTACGTGTTGTAAAGTATTATATGTGTCAGATTATATTTTTCATTCAAAGCCTTGTTTCGGTAGGCGAGGAACGAATTTTTAAACGTTATTATCCATATTCATTTTGTTTATTTCTTAATCATGTTTATAATTATTTTGTTGACCACTTATTGCACAAAATTTAAGAGAACTGTTTGAAATATGAATTTGAAAAACAGAAAAGCGAGGGAAGAAATTCTAAAATTAATTTCTATTGTCTACATGTGAACCTAAATTAATCATTATTCATGACTTGAAAATATTATATTTTTATTTTCATTTTCTATGATGAAATACACATTGTAATTGGCATACATGAAATATCTTTTAAAATCCAATGATTGATAAATTGTTGTTTGCTCAACGTTCAGTGGCAGGTATTTCATGCAATATTAAGGACGACTGAGATTTAATAACAATAAATCTGTTGCTCAGTAGGTCCTACAAAGTTAAAGATCTGAGATGAATGGCTGAAAATTGAGATCGTCTTTTTGGCGCCGTCTTTTGACGTTGTCAGTGCCCTCTGTATTGTAACGTTACCTTGGACCTTTGACGTTCTACACAATAAACAAGTTTTGTGTGTAGAAGCCATAAATGTCCCTTTGGCAGCAAGAGGGTTAATTGAAATGCTCTTTTATTAGATATTAGAAGTGGAAACCGGAATCAAGAAAATTTGCCCCACTGACAAATTGCCCCAGACCAACTTGTAGTTATTGCCCTTGATCCTTGGATAGATAAAATATGTGCAACGCGGGGACATTGGAACTCTGTCTTTTATATTTATTTAAAAAACAAAATCATGATATAAATTGTACTCATGAAAGTTATTTTAGTTTTCACATGTAGTTTGCCCATAAATGTAAATAATAAATGTAAAGGGTTTCGTGGAACTCTGTGTCTCACCTGTGATTGCTGCTGTCAGAGTAAAATTGTTATGGGCTATTTAAAAAAATGATGCCTTTCCTTTAAACCTTTGTCAGTCTCTTGTTTGATATTATATATGTGATGTTTTAGGTCAGATAATGTATTATGATAAGTTAGTTCTTACTACCAAAGATCATAACAGTATGTGCTCTGTATAAAAATAATGTCTAAAATGTACCTTAAAATGTCAGGAGTGTAACGCTTTTAGTGTGACATTCACAAAAAGCATGTGTATTCATTGATGATATAAAATACATAAGGGCAGATACAATACCAAACAATATCTCTCATCCAACTATTATACCTTGACTATGACATGTATGATATTTTGTTAAATTCTTCCATCTATTTACATTTTTATGAACAGCATAATGTATGTCAAATAAGTGTGTGCAAAAAATAAAATGTTAGTAAAAGTCAATATGTTGCCAGAAAATGTCTTTGTAGGTGAAATAACATGTTTATGCACATCTTGCATGTTTTGTATTTGTTGTTTAGTATCATAGCTTGGCACAGGTGCATCCAGATGACCCTGAAGTTCTACTACTGGCATACTATGGTTACAATAAGTAAGACTACACAAGTTTGTGAGGAATGTAACAATTGAGTTAAGAAGTAATTTTTTTAGAAACAATGTTGTTATAGTTTTCTTTTTCTTGAATTTCAGTGAGCACCACTAGTTGCAGATCATCAGTAACAAACATGCCATTGTTGTGGCCTTCATTGCCTTTGTATGCTCAATACTTCTATGTCAGGAGTGTAACACAAAAAGCCTTTTCAAATCTTATAAGCAAAGGTAAGTTATTGGGAAGAAAACAAGCTAATAATTATTAAAATGACATTACTGCACCTCAGCTTAACACAGAAGACAAGTCTACATTATTACTTTTGAAATTTTGAACTTAAATTGCGATTGAACTAGCTAGTTTAAATGTGTTACACTCTGATGTACAAGTATTGAGCATACAAAAGCAATGAAGGCCATGATAATGGCATGCTTGTTACTGATGATCTGCAACAGGTGGTGTTCACACTCAAATTCAAGAAAAACCTAACAATAACAACATTGTTTCTATAAAAATAACATAAATGTCACACTAAAAGCGTTACACTCCTGACATTTTGGGTACAATTATGGACAGTATTTTGTATACAGAGCACATACTGCTACTATCTTTGGAAGTAAAACTAACTTATCATAATACATTATCTGACATAAAATAGCATATATATAGTATCAAACAAGAGACTGACCAAGGCGTAAAGGAAAGTATTTTTTTTATACAGACCATTTGAAAAATTTGTAAATATCTAAGAAATATATAAAATTTTAAAACCCTTTCTTAATGTGCACTAAAATGATATGTTTAATATAAAGACTCAAAAATGATTTCATGTCAGTTTTAGTTTAGAATATGGTAGCAATGAATTCTGGTCAGAGTGTAACATTTGTTACACTCCTGACAAGTTTCTGATAAAGTTTATCTAAAGCAAAATTTGACATAATTCCTGATTACAATGATTGTAACATCTTTACAATGTAAAGAGTAAATCAGAGAGTAGTCAATCTCTCTTGCAAATTGATTTTTCTGGACACTTTTACTTAAGATTCTTAAAAGATTAAAGTGTAATTCACATTAAACATGTTAAAAGTTAGCTCTTTGTTCAGAAATTTAAAAAAGTGCAATCATTCAGAAATTTTAAAAAGTGCAATCAAGTGTCTAAAAGGTTAATCTTTTGTGAGATAGTAAATTTAAAATAAGTATCACTACTGATTTTCTATACATTCTATTTTAAAACAGTCTTATAGTTACTGATAAAATATGTCAGGAGTGTAACAAAGGATCAAAACATATGTATGTACTTTTAAATGAAGAAAGCTTAGAATTGACTGATGCAATTGGTGCAAAATTTTCAGAGGATGTAATGAGATCATATATATTTGATTTCTTATAATTTTATATAAAGTTTAAACTTTTGAAAAGAGATATAAAACATTTGTTATTAGATATTAAAGAATACACTGAAAATTGGTGAAATTTACATATTAAAAAAATTCCTTGTATATAAGAGAAAAATGGCAGGAAAATCAACTATAACCTTAAATTCAACAAACAAAAAATTACATTGATATATTTTTACTTATTTATGCTTGTAAGTTGATAATAGTATGTTGCTGGTTCCTTTGAAAAGTTGATGAATTCTTATGAGTAAAATGTTGTTAAATTTTTTGTTTTGATTTTTTCCCTTAACCAGTAGTAGTTTTGTAAACTTCAGTGTCTCTGGATTAAAATAGAATGACATGAAATAGATTTGCAATGACTTAATTTTTACCATGTTGTCACACTTTGGCATCATTTTTTTAAATAGCCCTTATGTTCAATGACTGTAAAAAGCGAGTCCATTTATCAGTAAAAAAATATCAAACTTCTTCTTTAGATGCTATATCTAGATGTTGAATATTAGCTTCTGTCCAAGTTTCATAATAATCTATGAAGGTTTGCAAATTTATCATGTCAGAAAAATTTAGTCCCGGACTGTGAGGGTAAAACTGCAAAAAAACTAGGGCCATACTGAAAATGAAAAATACATATTTTCAAAATTTTGCTTCAGACATTATCTCTTAATAATAAAAAAGGGACTACCAAAGTTTTAGTTAATTCTATGAAAGTTTGACAAAGAAATTGATGTGTAGCAACATTAACCCAAGACTGTAACTAATTGTTAACTGTATATAACTATTTTCATTATTTTGCTCTGGATTCTGTCTTTTGATCGTTAAAAGCTTCACTCCAACTTAAGCAAATTTCCATGAAGGTTTGACAAAGTTATTTATAACTGAAAAACTTAAACCTTAGGCTAAATTAGAATGTGAACTGTAATAAAACTGAGAACATTTATCAGAAAATACTGAGAAATGAAAATAAATATTTTCAAAATATTGCACTGGTCTTTTGTCTTTTGGTCTTAAAATATTTCGGTTTTCGGTTTCCAAATTTGATAAAATTCTGTTATTGATGTCTAAAAAACTTAATTATAGACAAAATCTAAATGTAGATGATGCAGACACCACCGCAGACGACGGAATCTAGGATCACTGTCTCGCTTTTGCAACATAAAACACACAACTCACATTTTCAATTAGAATATGAAAAGGAACTTGCATACATGTATATAAAGTTTCTATGTAAATAAAATTGATAAGAATACTTTTTACAATTTGAAGTAAAAAGATAAGATGTCAATTTTACATTACATCAGTATTCTCCATGTTCTCCCCAATGTTTTAAAATAGCACTATGGGTTGGAAATAACAGTTTTCCTAGAATTATAAGCACCACATCATAAATCTATTCAAATAGAACCATGGTCCCATGGTGCTGGCAAAGGCCTATGGGAGAACTCTGGGCCACACATATTGTTTAAAATCTGAATATATACAAAAATAACAAATATTTCTATGGAACATTTTAGAGCTTAGCATGCAAACAATGCATAGTCTGAAAATATTCTTAAGATAAACATTTGGGATCAGAAGGGATTCATATTGTGGAAAATATATGGGTTATATTTTCTAAACCTAAAGTTAAGCATTTGTACTTATATTCTTTATTTTGTTATGTACATGTAACAAAAAACATTTGAAGATCCAATGATACATTATCAGTACAAATACAAAAGTACAAAACAGGGCCTAATTTAGGATTTTTGAGAGGGAGAAGTGACTTCTCCTTCCATGAGAGAGAAGGGAGAAGTGGTCAATTTCTTGGAGAAGTGAGATTCCATTACCGTTTCGGTTGCATAGTGTTTTCGTGCTTATCACTAAGGAAATTGCTATAGATGCAATAAAAAATATACTTGCAGTTTTTTCATGTTATTGTACAAAATGTATATATAGAAATTTCTTAATAAAAAGGTTTAGACAATATAGTTGTTAATTATTTATTGATACCATTTGTACTGTCAACTTGAATTTAAGTCTAAATAAAATTTGTTGCTTGGGACATGAGGGAGTAGACTAGTAATATTATGATGCATTAAATGCATGTGCATCTGCCTCAATTTATTTTTAAAAGTCAAGAAAAATATGACTCCCAGTTTACCTGATGAATTTCACATGACTGGGAATTTAATTTATATTACCACTTGTCATTATTATGTAAAACATTATTGAATGTCCAGGACATCACGTTTGTTGTAAATTGAGATTCTCGTTAAAGATTGTAATCCTATAAATGAAGATATCTGTCAATCGCATATTAATTAACAGATAAAGAGCTAATTTCTATCATTTTTTGGAAAATGACGCTATCAGCGGCATGTTTCCGATACCATTGACCAGAACTAACGAAAGTTGATTATGCCTCCGCCTACCGCACTCGGTTTCATATTTACTATTTTACATACTAACTGGAATCTGCTTGTATTACGCTACACTCGAACAAAGTGTTGTAGTCTGACGGAACCAGTTTACATACTTAATTTTATTTACCAAAAGATATCTTGACCTGTCCGTATGTTTTTGTTATTAAATGGTATTTGAGCTGTCCCTTTGTTATATTTTTCATATTTATTCGAGCTTTCACTTTTATGCACATGTCTTACAATCGTAAACAATCGGTGTGTATACATGATAAATAGATCCGCTTTGTTATGGTGTTGGACTTTTACCTCCAATGATCAGCAATCGCTAGACAAAATAGTTCTAAATAATGTCAGCCTTTCATGCCATTTCAACTTTACAATCATTAAAAAAGTAATAATCGGAATCATTTTGATATCCATTGGATAGAAACTGGTCTTTATCCAGATTTACGAAGATTTTAATAATCGGAAATTAGTAATACGGTTATACCCACGCCGTGCGTATGAATCTTTGTTTACAAAGTTATAGCAGCAGAGTCTCTAACTGTATTCATTATTAATTAACTACACTGTTATTGTACTTAATATGATGAAAACTGCATATGCAATATAAGATGTCAACTCGCCAATACAGATTTTTTCCGATTGGCGAGTTCTGATCCGCCAAAACAGGATTTCGAACGTCTAGTTTTTAGATCGTAAGTCACGATAAACTCAAACTGTAAGTAAACAGTTGTTTGTACGACACAGTTTTTATTTACTCACCATAAACAAGCTGAAACGTTCAGTATGGCATATATTTTAGGTTAAAGACGGTCCCATTCATTTGAAAAGCATTTTGAAAGTAGACGATGGAATTATTTCAGGTTTGGGGAACGAGTAAATTATCACAAAGTTTATTTCTTGACGACCTCATAATTTCATCATGGATGTCAATGGTACAAATCTATTTTTACTGTTTACTTTCGCTTCTCATGTTTTGTAAACGGTCTTTTATTTTTAAACCCGAACCAGGCATATGCATTCTGTAATTGCGCAAATCTTTGTTCTTTGGTCAATTGGCTTATGGATAGTTGTATCAATTTCAACTCTTACATTATTTTTAAAAAATATATTTGCATTACACATGCAATGGCAATACCTTTCCAATTACTATTTATGTGTTGTGTCTAAATTAAAGTTGTAACACTTTATAGTGACTGGAAAGGGTAGAAAAATTCATCAGATGAGAAGAGGCTGAAGATACATGGAAACGGCACAAAATCATTAGATATTGCATCTTATAAAAGAAACTGAGATTTGGATAGTTCCACTTCAAGGTAAAATGTTTATCTCTTGTGAAATGAAATTAAAAATATTGTAACACTGTAGTTAATTAATAAAGATACCATTACATGTATTTCTGTATTGGCCTTATTGTTGGTCCTCGGCCAGCAGTATTGGCCTTCGGCCGCCTCAGACCAATACACCAAGACATGGACCAATAACAAGGACAATACAGAAATACTTACGTAATAAAATTATAGAATAATAGTATGGTTCAATAGTGGAATCAGCCCTCAACTACTTCTTACATAAATATTAACTTGGCTTCAACTCCTTGTTTGTCTTGTCTGGAGATCTTGTTGTAGTTCCAGTTAGGCAAGCATTTTAGAGACGATCCGTCCATCCTCTCTTGACTTGTAATTTCTGGTGATAGATTTTACCGCTTGACGTTGTATCCTTTCAAGCTTGTTTTTTTTTTGTTACAGTGTACAGTCAGGGATATAACTCTATAGGGTTATTACAGAAAAATAACATACATTTGTTATTGTGGACTAAAAAATCAAAGAACTGTGATAACTTATATAAAAATGAAGATGTAGTATGATTGCCAATGAGACAACTGTCCACAAGAGACCAAAATGACACAGAAATTAACAACTATAGGTCACCGTACGGCCTTCAGCAATGAGCAAAGCCCATACCGCATAGTCAGCTATAAAAGGCCCCGAAATGACAATGTAAAACAATTCAAATGAGAAAACTAACGGCCTTATTTATGTAAAAAAATGTAAGTTATATGTTTCAAAGGGACAATATACATCATTAGTTTAGTTAAAATGTATAAAAGTTCTATTGATACTACTTTTGTCTATATGTATACTTAACTATTGAAAGATATAACAGTTCATAGTTTGCCAATTTTGCATAGTACATCTATATGTTATTACATGAAAAATATGCCTGTAATAACTAAAGGGTGTTATCACAGCTTCTCTATATCACTTCAAAGCATTTACTCAGACATACATCATGCTTAGTTACAATGTATTTTAATTTATTGTAAGAAATAATGATCAGAGCATGTAATGAGGTTCTGCGCAAGTTTCTCAGTAATTCCCAAGTGTCTTATATAATAAGTTAAATTCCTTTAATAACTGAGCCTTGTTATCACAGCTAAGTTTATCCCTTAATAGCCTTGTCTCATTGATTTACCATGGTTAATCAAAAATGTATTAATTTAATTAAAAAATTAGTTATCAAGGCTATGCATTTAGTTTCTGCGCAAAGTCTCAAGAGATCCCTAGAGGCCACTATAAATGAAATAATTTTACAAATAACAAACATATGTTATTACAGATTTAGAAAATTTAAGGAATAAAGAGTAGACAACTCATGAAAGTATCTGTAATAACACACGCAAGTAATTTTCTGTAATAACCCTATAGAGTTATATCTCTGACTGGTGTAGGGGTCCCATACTATGGCTCCATATTAAATTGTAAGATCCATTCCTAAAGGTCTAGATCATTGTTCTAATCTGACACAAATTTCAATAACTGAAATGCTACCCAAGTTGAATATATGGTGACCTACTAGGACAGCATTATCACTATTGAAATTGTGTTTAATACCATGATTGTTCAATGTCATTATCTTAAATGGAGACAGACATTTGACCTGAAAGGTGGTGCGGGAGTGCAAAATCAAAAACTAACTGACGATGATATATGGTTAAAGAATGAATATCAATTACATGGGTCAACATGGTCAAGGGCAGAGTTGTTATGAAATAACAATATGGCAGAGAAGTGGTTTCAAGTTTCATATAAAGCGACCTGACTGACATTAAAATAAAAATCAAAGGAGTATCCCTATTTGTCTAATCTTCAAGGTGAAATAAAACTAGTAAAACAATGTTATACTATTGTCTAAATCTATAGAAATATAATTTGCTTCAAGTAACAGAAATAACTAGGTCACTAGTAACTTATTTAATGAGTATGTGGGGTATAAGAGCTTGATACCAACAGGCTCTTCATAATCATTTGGTTTGAAAAGGATACTAGTAGTCTATATTCTTGATTTAGAAAAATGTAATTGCAAGACAAAAATCACATTACTTAGAATACTTTAGATCATTCAGGTAGTCTTTATTTATATGTACAAAAGAACAGCCAGTAGTCATTGGATATTGTAGATCATTCAAATAGTCTTGACCTATTTATTAGTACAAAAGAACAGCCAGTAAATGTAGTCATTGGATATTGTAGATCATTCTGGTAGTCTTGACCTATTTATTTATAGAAAAAAACAGCCAATAGTCATTGGATACTGTAGATCATTCAGGTAGTCTTCACCTATACATTTGTACTTAAAAAAATAGCCAGTTGTCATCTTCACATAACACACACATATACGAATATCAATTATATGCTTACGAGACATGTTGGAATGTTAAACTAATTACGGTATGTGAAAATCAAGACTTGCATAAAAAATATCACAATATTAGAGACAGTGGCGTCATTTTTCCTCAGAGCTTTCAGCCCTTTGATTAAAGATAGCTTCCATATCAACGAAATGGTCGTGAAAAAAAATCCACTGCTGATCACAAGCTGGTCGAGTGTCATACGTTTGCAATCACATTATCCATCAGCTGTCTTTCTACCTTTATATTTCAATTTTGATTCAATGAATATAATAAATCTACCGTTAATTCCCACCTTAACCTACCGAATAGTACAATTGATCGACTCAAAATAAATAAAATAAAATCAGCTGAGTGATTATTCAACATCCTCAGATAAAAATCATTGTAAAATGATAACTTAAACAGACAGTCAGTTTTCCGTTTGAATAGTTTTGAATCTTATATCCGAGGATGTTCAAAGTCGCCGTTGTATTTATTTAATTTGATTGTCGACAGTATTAGTCCTGGGTCGTTTGAAATCTCGATTTTCCTTGTTAGTCGCCATTTTTTCACCTGTGCGACTTGTAAATCACAAGTTGTCTCCTTTACCAATTTTGATAGCGATTTGACTTTGCTATGAAGTCAGTCGGCCAGCTAGATTTTGCAATTTTCAAAATTTAATAAAGACATTTATTACAAAGTTTACAATTATAATTTAATATTAAATATGCATTGATATTTTCACTATAGTAATTCTCCTAAAAGGTTAACTGAGATGAAATAAGGTAATCTTTAAGTTTAAAAATTTGGTTTAATTATTTTACCACTTTATTATTTAAATAAGTAGAATCTGTTATGAAATTTTTTAGAATCCGAATTTTTTTTTTAATAACAGGAGTTTTTTTTTTCATTTAAATTTAAGCTTTATGTTAATATTAAATGATTTATAATAATTAAATTTTAATAATTTTTATATAATTTCATGTATAAATTATTTCATGTTAATAATTTTAAAAATTATTAATTTCAAATTAATTGTAATTTTAAGATATTTTTCTCAACATTAACATATTATATTTTTATCAGGTTAATAAATTTTATATTTTTCTAATGAATGGATTAATTTAGGTATACAAAGTTACTAATTTACAATTAAAATAAATTTAATTTTTCAAACTTCTGACTTTTTCATCAAATATTTAATAGATTATATTCAACATTAATTTTATATAAAATTTTTTAGTAAACTTTTTAAGAATTGTTTGTAATTTTTAATTAAAATCAATTTGGAAATAACCAAACGAGTTGAATTGAAATTTTTAGGGCTTTATTATTAAATTAAAATGTTTTTTAAAATTAATTAGAATGAAATTTAACAATATTTTGTTACTTTGGGAATTTAGGTAAATAAATTTTTATTTAGAAAATGCTTTTATAAAGTTATTTAACAATATAGAAATTTTTGTTATATGGTTAGATTTTACTTAAAATATTGGAAGTTTAATTTATTTTTTAGGAGTTTTTCAATTTAAATGTTCCAACTTTTAGTCTTTTAATGTTATATTTTTACTTTAATTTGATGCTTTTTTAAAATTTTTAAAAATTTAAGTTTTAATTGTTATAATGTTTACAATTGTTTTCTTTCTTTATTTTAAAAATTTCATTATTTTTTATTTTAAAAACTGTTTCTAGTAATTACAATAAAATTTTTAAAATGTTTGAAATATAAGTTTTAAAATTATGTTATGTTTTTAAATTTTATTTTTGATTGGAAAACAATGTTTAACTTCTTCTATTTTAGGCATTAAAATTTATTTAAAAAAAATTGTTTTTTTAGTTAATAATGTCCAAATTTTAATTTATGAATAATGTCATTAAGGAAGTTTTTAGGAAAAATGATTAAATTAGAATTTTGGTGTTGTTAATTTTACAAATAAGTTATAAATTTAATTTTAAAATTGTTCATTTTAAAATTCTTTTTTTTTAAAAAGGTTTTATACATTATTAAATTTAAAATTTGGTGAAAAATTTTGTTATAATGTTAATTATACAATTTGAATTAATCTTTTAACATTTTATTAATAGTTTTAAATTTAATTAATATTTTTGATTTTACCCAATTTAAAAGGACCATTTAAAATTTTAAAATATTTTGGAAAAGGTTTTAATTGTTCATATAAAATTTATACGAAATTTAAAAATTGTTTTTTGAAAGTGAATTCATTCAAGATATAATTTAATTGTAAGGATTTGATTGGGCCCAAAAATAAATTAAATTTTTGCAATTTTTCATGAACGTTTTAATTGGTTATATACATAATTGTATTAACTTTAAAGTTGAATTTTGGTTATTTACTTGGTTTATACAATTTTATTTAGAAAATTAATCAAAATTATTGAATAAGATAGGAAATATTAATTATGATTTGTATTAGCCTTAAAGTTTTAACAATTTAATTTTGGATTATAACAAATACTTTAAAATTGTGTTATACAAAGTATAAACTTTTTTATGGCATTTTAATAATAATTTTTAATTTAATAATTTGTTCTATTTTTTAAATATTGTAATATTTCAAACTTTTTATTTACCAATTAAAAAGTTTTTTTAAATTTAAAATGTTTCTAAATTGGGATTTAATAACAAAAAATTGCATTTTAAAATGATTATGATTAAGATAAAATATCTTAAAATTAATTTTAAAAAAAAATTTATTTAAAAAATTTTTTTAACTATTTGATTCTGAATAAGTATTTAATTAAATGTGAGATAAAATAGTTAATGTGTTGGAGTATTTTTTAATTAATTAATTTTAAAAATTATAATGTTTTATTTTTGAATATTGTTAATAAACTCATTGAAAATGAAATAAGTTTTAAGTTAAAAGTTTTTAATAAAATTAATCAATTGAAGGTTTAAAGTAAATTAAAGTAAAAGCTTAAATAAGGAAATAAATTTATTGTCATTGATTTAAATGAAATCAGCAAAATCATACGAATGAAAACAACTTCCTTTTATGTCGCATTTTCCATTGAGGTAAAATTGTTAGTAAATTATAAAATTTTTATAAGTTTATAGATTTTGTTAAAATTTTGAATGTTAGCAAACAACCTAAAAAATGTTAAATATCTAAATTAAATGTTTAAATTAATACATTTTAAGAAAAAACCTTATGATAAAGAAATCAAAAGGGTATATAAAATATATTTAAAGAAAGAAGCAAAATAGGTTTAATTTTATACTGTGCCAAAACCAATTTTTGGAAATTTTACCGTGCTTTATTACTTGGTTTTAAAGTAAATAACAACAATTTTAAAAGATTTAAATTTAATTTTGAACACAAAACAGTATTGGATTATAACAGTAGTACCAGATAAATCCTAAAATTAGCATCATCTTTTATTGTAACTGTTATCAGGAAATTATTCCAAAATTTTATCCATGGTATTTAAAAATTTGAAAAAGTATATTACTGAAATTTTAGATTTTTGAACAATACTATTATTAAACGAAACTTAATTTTCAATATAAAGATATAAAAATTAAAACAAGGAAAAATAAGAATTTATAAATGGAATCAAAATTAAAGGAAATTTTAGTAAATTTTCATGAATAATATTAATACCATCAACAATTAAAAATTCAATAAATGGATTGGTGAATCTTTAATGTAAAGGAATTAATGGTTTTAATATAAAAGGTTTGAAAAAATATTAAATTGAATTAAATTAAACAAAATTTTCAAAACATATATTAAATGGTAAAAAAGAAATTAAAAATTTAAATCTTAATTACTTATTTAAAAGGAAAACAAAATCAAAACAAAAAACAAGTATAAAATGAAAACCAAAATAAATACAGGAATAAACAACGGGAAAATACCAAAGCAAAAAATTAAAGAAAAAAGTAAATTTTACAAAGCATTAAAACCAAATTAACACTATTAGAAAAATGTAAAGATAAACAAGGACATTAAAATTATTTGTGAAGTATGAAAATAAAAAGTAAACCAGACCAATAAAAATGGTGTACAATACTTTTACTTATACTTAAAAAATTTTCCAAAGAAAATTATGAAAAAGCTATAACGGTAAAAACAAATGAGCGATAAATTCCGCATATCTTATTGGAAATTAAAATATAAAAAGGTTTATCTATAGAATTAGAAACCAAATTTGAAAATGGCAAATTTAAACTCAACATTTAAATTATTTTGAAGATATTTAAGTCTTATTAAATATGAAAAATGGAAATAAACACTTAAAATGTTATAGATTTTATAATGAAATAAATTGAAGCAGGCAATTTAATTTGGTTCAATCCTAAATAAGTGAAATAGTTTTTAATAATTAAATTTTGAGAAAATTTAAAATATGATGTGAAATTAAAACTGGCTCAAAATAATTATCAAGCAAGTAAATTTAATAACACGTAATTGAATCATACAAAAATTATGATTTAAATAACCAAAACTGGACTTTATAATCAGGCAGTATTCAGAAGAATGTTCAAAATAGTTAATGTACTGATTGGTTAAAAGATTTATAAAAAATTACTAAGATTTGGTTAAAAAATTAAAATGAATTTAACATACCATTACAAAAAAGATTTTAGTTTTAAAAACAAAGATCATTAAAATTTGAAGCATTAACTTTAATTCGTTGATAACATCATATCTATAATCAAAGTAATAGATTAAAGCCAAAAAAAAATAACGGGAAATTTTAATTAATTTAAAAATGAATATAATAATAATTATTAAGAGGTTTTTAAATTTAAAAAATTAAAACTTTTTTAATATTAATTGAAAATTGAAGTAATAATTCGTTTTGACAATTTGGTTCAATTTGTTTATAGAACTTGTTAAATTTCAATGAAAATTCACTAATTGAACCATTTCATGGAACTTTAATTTAAAAACTTAATGGTATTTAAAATGTATTAAAAAATAATTTTGGGTTAAAAAAATTTTAAAGTAACATAATCTTTTATAAATTGTTATTAATACAAAATCTTGATTGATATTCATTAATTATATCTAAATAAGAAACAGTATCATTATTGTTATCATTATCAAAATTTTAATTTTATCGAATATGGATATTTTATAGAATTTATAAATGAAGAATTATGATTATATATGTTAAATATATGATAAATATCAACTGAATTTCATAAATAATGTTCACATGGGCTTAGAAGTCAGCAGTGATTATAGATTTTAGAAAAGGTTCATTTAAAATAATTTTTCCATAAATTGACACTATATTTTTCACTGATGATTACATTTCAATCATGATGAAACTTTAGCATTAAAGTGTATTATTTCTTTGGTGAAAATTCTGTTTTCAAGCTATAACTTTTATATATAGCAGAATGTTTATGCTTATATACTGTTAAAAGTATGCATATTATCAGGATTTTGATTTTCTTTGAATCTACAAATGACAGGATGTTGAACTTGTCATTTTTGTGAAATTATTTATGCAGGGAACAAGTAAACATCTTTTAACACCGCCACATTCTTTTTGTGCCATTCCCAAGTCAGGAGCCTGTAGTTCACTGGTTGTCGTTGGTTCATGTCTGTCCTATTTGTTTTTCGTAAATTGTTTTGTTATAAATTTAGGCCTTTAGGTTTCTCAATTGAATTGTTTCATATTTTTCATGTCGGGCCTTTTATAGCCGACCATACGGTATGGGTTTTACTCATTGTTGAAGGCTGTACGGTTGCCTATAATTGCTTACATCCACTTCATTTGAACTTTGGTGGATAGTTGTCTCATTGGCAATCATATCACATCTCCTTATTTTTATAAGGTTTGTTTTTCTTCTTCAAATTTCAAGCTAGAACTTTTATATTATACAGATTGTTTTCAGAAAGAGAACTCAATTATTGCTGATCTAGTGGCATAAAGATGGCTTTAATACTTTCATAATACATGCATATTAGAATTACTTGTTTATACATAATTAGAACAAACACTGTTGCAAAATTTTGACTGACTTCAGGAAAACTTTTTTTTTAGTAAAATTGCTGAATGTTTTAATTATTGTAGAAAGCTTGACCTTGATAACCTTTATATATTTCAGGTTTGCTAATAGTATCAGCTATTTTGGTATATTATTTGCCACACCAACTTTACATGGGAACCAGTTTCTCAACCTTGGAATAAGTGGTGCTGTGGAGATACCAGCACAAATAGTTTGTGTCATAGCCATTAATTTGTAAGTTTGAAAACATAAACTAGAAGATTTCAGCTGTTCGTTTTAGGTCCTGATGGTTTTATATTTTTAGCTTTTCAAACTTGTCTTTTTAACCAAAACTGTTTTGGAAAAAAAGAGTAGATGATAGAATGTTTTGGTGAGTTCTTTTTCAATTTGTTTTAATTAAATGGTAATTTTATGTGGAAATCATTTGAACGATACAACTTACAATGATTTCTCATTGTTGCTTGTTTCTGAATCCTATTTGCGAATGTGAATATATATTGTAATTTGTATAATTCATAATAAAATATTGTTTACACTAACTTTCAATGAAACTTTGAATAATGATAATCTTTTGTGTATTAACTCCATTTTATAAAAAGGTATTTGTTAGCTTTATCATTTTAATTTTTTGCTTAATTACAGATTAGGCAGACGAAAACCACTTATATTTTTCATGTTGTTGTGTGGTATTATGAACATAGTTACAATATTTATTCCAGAAACAACAGGTATGTAGAAATTGAAGACCACAGTATAAATTTTTATGTAATAAAAAGTCATTTTATTTATTCACATTTTAAGGTAGAAAAACTAAGATGACTGTAATATTTACTAATAATAGTCAAGTCCAAGTCAATTTATGTATAGAAATTTTAAAGAAACTGAAATTTGGAGTAAATGCCTAAAATTTATCTCTAAAAGTAGCACATGATGGTATATTCATGATTACATATTTGCATTGACGAGGTGAAAAATAGTTCATATGCAAATTTTCGTAAAAAAACCCACTATGGGATCAAAACTGTATCAGTCTTACCTTAACCCCTGTGTTGTAATTAAATATTGTGGATTAAAAGCAAAAATTGTGTGTATATATTTATACATGAGTAGTAAAATGAATGATGTTTTATAACCACCAGGTTTAACCTTATAGTTTTGTCATTACTTTTTATTTATAGGAAAACATTGGTGCAGTTTTATCATTGTATTGTATGAATTTCTGACTTTTTTTTTAGATGATGGTACTGACCTAAAGCCACTTATTATTACATTAGCAATGATAGGAAAGTTTGGTATTACTGGCTCCTATTCAGTTACATATCTTTACGGTAGTGAAATCTTCCCAACAGTAATCAGGTACTCTTAATCTCTATATTCTTTGGATAAAATTGCCTGGAAGATAGAAGATAAATCAGAGTTTTATTAATAAATCATGAATAATAATGGTCAGCGTGAGTTACAGCTCATAGCAATCAACTGGAAAATTCAAAGCTTTGAAACTTTGTGCTCTGTTCCCTTGTGTCAAATAAGTTTTGTCAACAATGTTAAGGGTGTTAATTTCACTTATTGAATAGTGAACTTGTTGACTTGTGTTTAAATTTAAAAGATGAAGGAACGACACCGGTCTTATGGTGGTAGCATACTCACCTCAAGTGTAAGAATGTAAAATCAGTGCTTGATAATTGTGGACTATCAAATATATATGGAACACTAGATATTTACTTGTAGTAACAGGTTGTATAATACTTTTAAATTAAGATTAACTGTCTAGGTTAGGCAGACATGGTATGTTTCTCTACAGAACTATCAAAAAGCTCTATGAATAGCAAGAACCCGTCTAAACTAAACAAGTTTTGCAAATTTTGTGTCCGTCTAGTTCAAAGCAGGGTTAATATTCATATAACATTAACATATTCTCGTCATTGATATGCATTTAAAATTGCTGCTGGACATTAAACAGTCATCCATCATCATCATCATCATCAGCATCAAAGATGAAGGTACAAAAAGCATTTGTTTAAAAAAAAAAAAAAACAAAAGAACTATCCTTTTTTTATGCCTCCGCTGTAGCGGAGGGGGCACTAAGTTTTACCCTTGTCCGTCCCGTCGGTCGTGTACTTCCCCAAAATTAGGTTCCGTTTTCTAACTTTAGTTTGCCTCAACCAAATGTTATGAAACTTGTACACAATGCTTATTACCACAAAACACGGATCAAGTTTGAAATTGGGTGGTGTTGCTCTTACCGTTCATGAGTTATGTCCCTTTATAAACATAAAAATTGCTGAAATTTTCGTTTCCGTTTTCTAACTTTAGTTTGTTTCAACCAATTATTATGAAACTTATACACAATGCTTATTACCACAAAACACAGATCAAGATTAAAATTGGGTGGTGTAACTTTTACCGTTCATGAGTTATGTCCCTTTATAAACATAAAAGATTGCTGAATTTTTGTTTCAGTTTTCTAACTTTAGTTTGCCTCAACCAAATGTAATGAAACTTATACAAAATGCTTATTACCACAAAATACAGATCAAGTTTGAAATTGGGTGACATCACTTTTACCATTATTGAGTTATGCCCCTTTATAAATGGAAAAATTGCTAAATCTGTCGTTTCTGTTCTCTAACTTTAGTTTGCCGCAACCAAATGTTATTGAACAATGAGAGCACTCAAACCTGCAAGCAATTTCTAATGACATCATGTAGAAATATATGTCATTAACTTAGAAGAAAAGAAAATGTCAATAATTAGTACATTGACTCATGCATATTTACAAGCGGGGGCATGTGTGGACAGGAGATGAAATGAAAAATTTGACTATGGAAATCAGAATTCTTAAATTTTTTTTATATTGATTACTTCGTTATTGATTTATATTTATTAAGGTCACCAAGGTCATAAACTAATGCAGAAATTTATAATTGTTCATTATAGTTCAATATACATGTATTTTTAAGTGCTCTTAAAAAGATAAGTTCACTGTAAAATTAATGAAACTGATTTTTACAGGAATATAACCTACAAAGTTATAGAATTGGAATTGTTCCAGTTGCTTTCAATGAACTGTATTGAAATTACTTTGTGTATATTGTTTATGTGGAGCAGGATCTGCTTACCCTTCTGGAGCACCTAAGATCACCCTTTCGTGGGGTTTGTGTTGCTCAGTCTTTAGTTTTCTATGTTGTGTTTTGTGAACTGTTGTTTGTCTATTTGTCTTTTGGTGTGGTCAGTTTGTTTTCGACTTGTGAGTTTGAATGTCCTTTGGTATCTTTCGCCTCTCTTTTGTCCTATATATGATCATATATCTCATGTAAATCATCCATTCAGGGTATGCTGACCAATGAACCCTATTATTATTATTGATAGTCATCTTGAGTATGAATACATAAAGTCAGAGTCTTTGTTAAAAGCTGTAAATTAGTTGCAGAAATTGCAGAAATGGTTTTATTCTATCTGCTCAAATTTATGTGGTTTTCCTTTGAGTGAATAAACTAATACAGTCTTTATAGCTGACTATGCGGTATGGGCTTTGCTCATTGTTGAAGGCCATACGGTGACCTATAGTTGTTAATTTCTGTGTCATTTTGGTCTCTTATGGACAGTTGTCTCATTGGCAATCATACCACATCTTCTTTTTATATCTTATCTTTTAGTGCACACATGACATATACGATATAAGTATGATATCATAATTGAAATATTTGACCATAAATGGCCATTTCACATAAAGGTTTTAGTAAAGATGTATACCTATGACATATTAATATCTATTGCAGAAATCATGCAGTTGGTATAGCTTCACTGTTTGAGAATGTTGGTGGAATAGTGGCTCCATTTATAGTTTATGGGGTGAGACATATTGGATATACAATTTATGAATTGATATATCAATCATACTGATATTGCAATTATTATTTGTTATTGTTGAACAACATTTGCTCATAGATCAGTTCTTATATCACTATAAATTTTTAGGGCTACAATAAATCTAAGTTTAGTAACTTTTTGTCTTATTTTATCATTGATCATCTTTTGAACTCATAATGAAAATAAGAATCCATAATCTTTTCAAGAAGTGCCACTGCAAGATTTGGTTCAACAAATTTTGGAAAATAATAAAAAGTTGTCACATATAAACTACTGGTTTCAAGATCCATTAATTTTACTCAATGTGGCAATTCGCTTGAACAGGTATAAATGATGATGTATGAAAAAAATTACATCTGTATCAAAATATTGTTCCAGTCAAAGTTGAAAACATGACTTATCACTCATTTAAAAATCTAAAGAAAACAAAAAAAAATGACTATTATAACCTACATTTTTCTTACAGGCAACATCTTTAAAAGAGCTACCACTGGTAGTATTTGGTGTGTTGACCATTGTTGGTGGGATTTTAATTTTCTTCTTGCCAGAAACACACAGACGACCTCTACCTGAAACTATAGAGGAAGTTGAAAAAATGACAAAAGAAGTTGTATCTGATAAAACAATATATCAGCAGGCCGAAAGTTCACAGTTGTCGGAAATAAGAGAACAGAACACAATATTGTAATTGTTATTTACAAATCTAAGAGGTCAACTGCTCATTTGAGAAATGATTTATTTGGTTAATTGTGGGATGTAGAAAACAGAATTTTGTCTTGTCGGATCTTCAAACATACACAAAACTGTAATTTTGTCATTACATAGTGCTGTTATCATTACATTGTCACTTGAGTTTTCAGTCATGTTCATTCACACTATTGTTGCTTATATACAGTAATTCTTTGAAGTCATGATAACCATAATGATTCCTAGTCAAGCTTTTTCATTCAATTGATCACTAATAATAATGTTATAGAAAGAAATTTATTTGAAATAGCTTTAATGATTTTTATTTTTAGTTCTGTTGACCTTGAAAAAGGTTTTATTTAACTCCTACATTTTTTTTAAATAATTGGAATAAAAAAAGGGATACAATGTTTATCTTTGTTTTCATCAGAGTGATGAAGTTATTTTTCTTGATGATTGATGAGGAGTGGAAACTCTGAATTTATCAAACAAACATCAGTTATATTTGAATTTATCTTGCCATTGCTTAGCATTGTATTTATTGTATTTATGATAGTCTCTTATTATTGTACATGTGTCACTTGCCTAGCAGAGTTGACACAATGCATCACTATCTGTTACCTTGTTAACTGCCTGCTCCTCTCATACCAATTGACAAAAACCAACCAAATTAGCACAGACTTTTAAACAGGAAGTGAATTTATGCACATTTATTTCAATTATTTATCGCATTGCTTTCTGTAAATTTCCATCCACCAAAGTTGTCAATGTTGTTAAAAGAATTTATACATCTCTTCTTTTTCACAGCTCAGTATAAAGTGCCCGAGGAAAAAAAACTCACAGTCCTCCATTAAATCTCAAGTTAATTATCAAATGTCATTATTTTTCTAAAATTATGACTTGAGGATGTACACCTGAGGAGCCAAAAATTTAGAATTAAACTTTTTTTCTTAACCTGATTTTTGGGTTTATATGACTGTTAAAAAATAATTGGTGAAGAAAAATCACATGGTGGTGCACTTCTTTTTAGCCAAGGCCATTTGAAAGTACCCAATTTTGATGATTTTCCCATTTTTCATCAACTTTTACCCATTTTGGGCTTTTATCTTGAAAAAAATCAGTTTCACAATTAAACTTTTCTTCATACTTTCACTAAAGATGAAGTGGACCAATCTGAATAAATTTAACTTAAAAAACTATAGGTAGGTGTTAATATAAGAAAGTTTCATAAAATTTTGTTGCTTTTTCGTGTCAAATTTACCATGCTGTCAGTTTTGTAAATTTGGGATTTTTCTCTTTTAAGAACAAAAAGCATATTATTTCAACTCCTTTGTTATAAATGATTGCAACAATACATACAGTCGACTCTCGTTATCTCAAGTCAGCGGACCAGAGAAATATTTGAGATACCCGTAGTTCGACTCAAACGAAAACCGAAGTTTGACAGACCAAGGGACACAACTCTTGCTTAGCTTGGTAAAGCTAAAATAAAACCGGAAGAATATGGGAAGGGATCGATATTATGGTCTCATATCGATAGATATGTATGTTATGGTCTTTCATTATTATAATTACATTGTTTTCACTTATTTAATTATTTCTTTGAACAGTTACAATTTTTCCTGTGGCTTTTATCCGAGAGAGTAATTTCCAATCGATCTTAGCGTTACAGTCGAACCTCGTTGTGTCGAACTCGGTTGTGTCGAAAACTCGGATGAGTCGAGTAATTTCTCGGTCCCGTAAAATTCCGTTTGATCAATGCATAATTACCTTTGATAAGTCGAACTCGGTTGATTCGAATACTCGGTTAAGTCGAGTAAATTTTATAGTCCCGTCGAAGTAAAATTAATGTAAATTGACCCCGATGTCTCGAAGTTCGAAAGTAAAAATTTTCGAAAGATGCAGACCTAATGATAAAAATTCAAATTGGATGTATTTCTTATGTCACCTAATCATTTTCAAAAGAGATTAAAGCTGAGTAATCATACTTGTTTGTATAACAGTTAAAATGACATGTTTATGATGACCGCTGATTTACACCTTTGTTGATCGTTCAAACGGAATGTGTTGAACATTGTTCACCTGCCATAAAAACGAAACGAATTTAAATGACCCAAGCCGAGATTAAATAAATCGTTTGATTTAAAACTCATTAATTACAATAAATAAAAGGATAAGGACAATTATAATAAATTCATGATAATTTAATGTTAAGCAGACGACCTTATCAGAGACTGTTCAGAACTTATTTCGTGCCGTGAGTGATTTCATAACTTATAGTGACTGACCTTTGTAAATATTTGTGTGGACTATTGATTTTATTTGTGCATGATTTGTATCTGTACTTGTGTGTTTAATTATTACGAAGGACCAAAAACGGAGATTGAATACACAATCATAAAGTGTCATATCGAAAAAAAAAGGCACACTGTTCATTGTATCTAGTTTACACAAATCTCATACCGTATTTCATGCATTCCAAATTTATGACGACACACTCGACCTCGGATGAGTCGAACCTCGGATGAGTCGAATACTTTGGTCCGGTCCCTTCGACTTCGACACAACGAGGTTCGACTGTATTTAAGTCATTTAAATTTGACAAAATTGCTAATTCTTGGATACAAGAGATTTTAGAAATTTAGATTTATTTTATTTTTTTATCTCAATCTTTCTTTTAAAGAAAAATACAAAAAGATAAAAGACGCCGATTGAGTAGTTTTATGTGATCACCAACGGAAGTCTTAATCCCACTTTATACACATCCAAGCTCATCAGTGTAAATCACAATTGATTTAATTAATTTTTTTAAACATTTTAAATAATTTTTATAAACTTTAACAATGTATCACTAATTATTTATCATGGTGATGAAAGATAATCTTAGGTAAACACTCGTGGAAATAGAATGTCATAAATCAATACAGTGATCAGTGACCGGAAATTTAATTACACGCATATTGTCAGATTAACTCTTCAATCCATTTAAATCCGGAGGTCATGTTTTGACATATGTTTATTAGTTCGAGATAAATAATGAATTTTGAATGTTTTGTTAACCTTGGGACCGTAAATTTAGTTCAACTCAACTGAAATTTCAACTCATCCAATTTCGACTCATCAGGAGTCGAAATACATATATTATATGGAACAAAGTTCGGGACCATGAGAATACTTGACTCATCCGAAATTTCGAGTCAACCGAGTTCGAGACAACGAGAGTTAACTGTATCTAAGAAATTTAAAAGAAAAATTGATATGGGATGTACATGTTTCAGTAAAATCACTTCTTGTACTCCTCACCCATTTTCTCAACATTTTGGCTAATGAGACTGACTTGATTGGTTATAAAATATGAAAATGTTATTACTCAAATACTACTTTTTTTTCACAGAGTTGAGTTTGATTATAATAGTTTTTAAATTCATTGATATTTTCCACTTGTATCACATGTTTTGGAAATAATTCCAGAAATAGATTTCAACGAGACTGAAACATCAGAGGAGTACATCCTTAAGTAAAATTTAAAAAAAACTGATATTTTGTGGTACAGAGGAGTTATTTATCAGTACCAGCTTGACATTTTGTATAGTAGACATCTGTCTACTGTTGAAGATTGTTGGTTGATCTGAAGTTGTTTTGTTTCTTTTTATTTTGTAGGGTTCTTTTCCCATTTATGTATACTCGACATCTCCTTTCATTCATATCATGACACAAGATATATAGAAAGTTATTGTTATATTTTCTATGAGTTTATTATCATATTTATGAGTGCAGCTTTTGTTTCAAACAGTGTTAAAAATAATTGTTAAAGTTCAATTTTCTATATGTGTATTATATTTATTAGTGCAGCTTTTGTTTCCAACAATGTTCATGTTAAAGTTTAATTTTCTATATGTGTATTATGTTTATTAGTGCAGCTTTTGTTTCTGACAGTGTTACAATGTTCATGTTAAAGTTTAATTTTCTATTTTACACCTGTTGTATTTGTTTGTTTTAGGTTACATATCAGAATGATTTTATATTTTAATGGATTTTCTCATCTCCAATTCATTTAACATTTTTAAAGAAACAATTATTTTTTTAGTATCAGTATAACTAATGTCCTTGAAATATAAATGAAAATACATGTACATGCTCAAGTCATTGAATATGGTTTTGAAGATTCTTTGATCAAATAAAAAAAACAACAACTGCTGAATACTCTCGTATATCCTTTTTAGGGGGCATTTTTAAGTTGACCTTGCTATTAAAACATACTTGCTGTTATTGGTGTCTATCATTAGATATATGAATTTTAAAAAGATCTGGTTGGTTACTTTGCAGCAGACTTAGATGAAATCAAATTTATTTAAAAAGATGGTCCTTTATAGCCATTATAGTTAATTTAACTAATTATGGAATGAAATCAAATCATATCTGGTGTTATCATGGTTATGCCATTTTGACAAATAGGACAGATGGAATAAACCCCAGTTTTACATTTTTTCGTCAGAAAATATGTAGTTTGTTGCTACAAATATTATAAAATGGTCCTCTGATTGTCCTTTTGAATTTACTTGTTATGATTCCTATCCTCCAACCAAGGCTTTGACCATCTTAAATTAAAATTTGTTGAAAAAAGGTTTTTGAATTAGTAGTCTATAATTAAAAAAATATTATCTATCTTTTATTTGATAAAACAATTGATCCATTTAGATATTTTTGGATAAAGTGTTCAATTTAATAGCATGTTTCATAGATAATACCCACAATAGAAGTTTTTGGAAGGGAAATAAGATTGCCTCAAAAATATAAAGATTTTCAAGATCAATTATTTTGGAAACAATTAAGTTTCATTGGATGAAGATGTTTAAGACACCTGTTCATCATACATAATTTTATGAAATGAAAGAAACAATGCTTCATAAAAAAGTTGTACATTTTGTCTTTTGAGGATTACTATGAGCCCATCAGAGCCTCTCATTATTTTATGATATAAATGTCTGTAAAGAAGTGTGAATTGTGATGGGGCCAGAAAATGCATTAAAAGTTATGTATGATATTAGCAATTTATGTCTCCTCTATAAATCCTAGTGTGTTAATGATATTATCACCTCTTTATTATATATTTGATCTTTGCATTTATGAATCTCATGATGACTATTGTTACAATTTATTTTATTTTTAATAACAGAAATTTTGCTTTGCTTCTAGTTAATGTTTAATTTCTCAGCATTTTTTATAACTGCTTTTATATGCATTTTTTGATGAATTAATTTTTGTTTTATGTCTGATTTTGTGATAGGAATGGAGTTATGATTTTCTTCAACAAAAATATTTAATTCTGCATTTGTACCCAACTTTAAAAATATATCAATCCAACAAACTAAAAATGATAATAGCTTTAACTTGCTTTTTGTTGTACACTAACTGAAAATTATACATGTTGAGCACTAATGTCTTATGAAAATATAAAATCCATTAAAGAAGTAAAGTTGTATTTCAAAACGCCATTTGCAGTTTTAAACAAAAGAAAACTTAAAACAGTTTTTTCTTTTTTTTCTTCTTTTTGTCACTGTTCTTGAGGATAAGGGAATTAATAAGAAAAATAATCTGAAGCCATTAAAAATGAGATGTGGTATGATTGTCTTGTGTATTAAAACTTTTTGTCTTTAAAATTAATAAAAAAAAAAAAATGCATTAGTGATTCTGAATGGAAGAAATATGTAGGGTGACATAGAAGTTCTTATTTTAGAATAATCTGTATAAGACTACAAGTATTTAATTGTTTGTATAGTTGTGTGTAGGAAATATAAAATAGAGTGTATACTTGTGTGTAGGGAGTATACAATAAAGTGTATACTTGTGTGTAGGCAGTATACAATAGAGTGTATAACTGTTTACTTCATTATATGTGTTCATGGTCTTAGAATAAAGTCAACATTGCATATAATGCAATTACTGTCTATTGATGACCTAAATATGTGGTTTTATTGACTTTTGAAAAAACTGATATTCACTGAGGCTAATTGGCCGAAGTAAATATCAGTTTTTCAAAAGTCTCCAAAACAGTTTCAAAATATGTATTTTTATGATGTCAGCAAAACAAGATGTCACTCTACAAGAGCAAGCTTAACAGAATCAAATGCCTTCAACATTTTAAAGATGTTACCAAATTTTGATACATTTGTATGTGCATAGAAAAAGTTAGTCACACTTAGGTTGCAATGACATGATCAAAATGTTTGCTGTCATTGGAGAGTGATGTATTTTTGCTAATAAAAGTTTTCGGGAATTTGTTAGTCTTTAATTCTTTAAGATATCTGTTGCCAATCCATACAAAAGAGAAAATTGATAATGTGTTTATGAGGTTAAGGAGCAGTTGATGTTAAAGAAAAAATAACCAACTAGATGTTCATTTAAGACGTATTTAAGGCGTACTATTTGTGGTATTAATACTTGCATACCTTCCTATAGAGAATAAGCAAAGGCCACCATTTGTCATTGTGTCATCTGATTGGCCCTAAATGACATTTTCATGCCCCTGTGGCAAAATGTCAGGGAACATATTGCTTTACCCTGTGTGCCCGTCCGTCCGTCTGTGCGTCCATCTGTCCGGTCTTGTTAGCGCTCTCACGTGTACAATTCTTGCCAGATTTTTATGAAACTTATATCATAGGTTTATATCATCAATGTCTTAGACAAGTGGGAATTGTGGATGCTATTTACACCAGGTAAGATATCACATGGATTGATAGATACTGCATAAATTATGAAACAAGTAGCTGTAATACCTATCCTAACACAGATAAGATCTTGTGTTCCTTATGAGTCAGCAGATATCCTATTAGGGAATATATCACAAAGGTAACTTTAGGAAGATTGGTCTTTTTATCAAAAGGTAATAAAACTGGTTTTGAAGTTTTGTATACTGTGAACTAACTAATTTTTACGTGCTATTTTTTGCGTGACTTTGTGAATATCACCAACTTGAATCTTTTCTAATATAAATACATCAACAAAGTTATAGAAATTTGTGAAAATAAATGGATGTGAAGTTTAGTAATGGCTGAACCCGGGAATAAGTTGGATTACTTAACAGTATACATAGGGTAGGAAAATCCAGAAAATATTTGTTTTCAGCTGAGTATTAATAAATTCAAATACCTGCTCATACCAGGATCTGATATTCATGATTCCTAACTATATTAATGGCTGGATAATATACAAAAGAATGGTATTCTAAAGTGAATATTATCTTGATTATAATTTGTAGTATTGTGTTTTTGAGAAAAATACAAAATTCAAACTCATCAAAGAGAGGAAGAAATATAATTTTACATAAATCAGGTACTATTATAAAGTTACAAGAAAAAAGTAAAATAACAAAAATACCAAACTCCAAGGAAAATTCAAAACGGAAAGTCCTTTATCAAATGGCAAAATCAAAAGCTCAAACACATCAAACGAATGGAAAACAACTGTCATATTTCTGACTTGGTACAGACATTTCCTTATGTAGAAAATGGTGGATTAAATCTGGTTTTATAGCTAGTAAACCTCTCACTTGTATGACAGTCACATAGAATTCAATTAAATTGACAACAATGTGTGAGCAAAACAAACAGACATAATAGATAAAAATGTCAAAAATTGGTGTACAGCAGTCAACATTGTGTTATAACCTTAATCACTATAGAAAAAATAATTATTTGAACAAGAAAAACAAAATGGCATATAGACACTCTATAGACGAAGTACATAAGCAAAAATGAAAGACAAGAATACAAAAATGGCCATAGCACACAATGGCGGGATGTATAAATACCTAACCACGCCAAAAGTATATACCATAAATGGACTACAATAAAGGTTAAAATATACAAAGACAAATTAAAAGAACACCATAACACGTGATTAAGATGACAAACAATGTCAGTACCTAGACTAAACTTCAAGGCCATCATGTATTATTTGTGAAGTTGATATGGAATATTTATCAACAAGGTCTTGGTATATTCCGATGAACTTTTTAGAAAAAGGACCAGACGTTCTTTGACATAACCCTGGTTCATCAACTTTCTGCTCAGACACTGGTAACGTATTATAAAGTCTGAGTAGCAGCTGCAAGCTCTTGAATACTAAATGAGTTGGAAAATGTATATCCCATATGCGGGTGAAATAAGAATTGAAAATAGTTTTCCTAATTTTAAGGAAGATGGTAGTATAATCTCTGAAAATATTGATGCAGCCAAGCAATTTAATTATATTCTCTCCAGCTAAACGTATTGTGCATGCTTTTTTATATGATTATTAAAATGTTTGGAAATGAAAACACTGTAAGTTAAGAAATTAATGAGTGCATTTATAATTGCGAATCCTTGAGCACTGGCAAAACCTGAAAGCAAATTAATGCGGTTGCAATCCTTTTATGAAGGAAACATCTCAATAATTTCTAAATTTACAGTAATGAAATTCTACAAAAAATATTAGCATTTGTATATGTACCACAGAATGGGAGCATCAGATGAGATTAACAAAGGCAGGTGTTTATTTATGGCAGAGTTATAGTTCAAGCCTACAGAAATAATGTTAAAAGCTACACCAAGATCTTTGGTTAAACTGAATGAATAGAGCAGGGGTACCAGTACACATGATGGTGTAGCAATAGCTTATGCTACTTTGGATTGTTTTATAAAACAGGTATTTTCCATTTATAAAAAGATCTATTGTTAAGTTTTCCACCTGTAAAAAAAAAAAAAAAAAACACATCAAAGTTACCAGGCTTATAATTTTGAACGCCAGACACACATTACGTATAAAAAAGACTCATTAAAAAGTTGAAGAGCATTGGGGAACCATTTTAAATTAGATTCTGATAAAACCTGTAATATAATATCACATCTATTAAAGAGGCATTAGCTACGAGTTATACAAAGAATTAAAATACGATTTTTTTGGTTCAATCATTAATAAAAATGAAATAGTGAAGTAATAATTCGCTTTTAGCAGCCAGTTTGGTTCAATTTTGTTAAAATAAGCTAAGCAACATCGCTGATGAATTATGCAAGTGAATAATTCCACCTCATTGAATCCATATTCATGAGAACTTTAATTTAACCCCTTAGCTGGAGATGTTTTATGCATGTATTCAGCTTTTAAGAGGAAAAGAATGTCAAAATTGAAAGTGAAACAAGGATGCCGTTCGGTTGACTGATTCGATCCACAAAAAATGTTTCTTATATAGGTATGAAAATGATGATAAACATTACCTTTTAACCTACAATAAGAAATCAAACAGACCTCGAAAATCCATTGCTATCTATTTATATTTATATTTATATGGCGGTCGGTCATCTTCGGAGGTCATCTCGATGGTTAATTAGATTACGTCTAAACAAAAATACACACGAAATTCTGATATATATTATCGAATGCATGCATTGCTAATTGTTGATCTAAGACTTTTTGTAATTTGGATATACGTTTTAGTATGGTATATATTAAATATGAGAATTTGAGTCAAATCAGTGAACATGAATTTGTCAGCTAATGCCCCTTTAACATATCAAAATAAAATACGTGAATGCTTTTTTGCAGACTTTCATAATTTGAAATTAACTAGAATAATTCATGTATATAAATACAAAATATTGGTTAAAACACATGTTTCAGGGTACTTAATTTCAAATAAATGGTTTTTATTATAGTCACAAAAAAAATTCACAGTGTATTCAATTGAAATCTCTTGCATTAATATCATGTTTAAACCCAGTAGGACTAAAGTTTGTGTGATCATTATGCGAGAGAAATTAACTGCTTAACCACAATATTCATACTAAGCTTTACTTAATGGATGGAAAAAATTAGGTATATATATTGTAGGTTAAATGTTTGACGTTATACATGTCGCATTACCCAGTATTATCAAAACTTGAACAGATATATCCAAATGTAATGCATAATCATCACATGTCATTTATGGTTAACGAAGACTGAGGTAAAGTAGGTGAATTTTAGGCATTATACCACATTACATTGATGTGATAATACTCCAGTGAAAGTATTCTTAGTTACTGAGTGGGAATTTTGTAGATTTGTTAAAAAAAAGAAGATATTTCGCTTACCTGGTATATATATATATATATATAAATGATACAGTGCCACAAGAATATTGGTGTTGAATGGAAAATGTGCGGACAAAAATCTGACCTTCCTTATAATTTTTGATGACATAATTTTTTATATGCCTGTTTACAGGACAATAACTCAAAAATGCTTTTACCAATTTTCATGAAACTTTCAAATTTGTGAATTGTTTATATGTATTGACTTAAGCTCCCTATTGATTTTTATAAATTTTAGATTTTACGTTTCCGAGTTATGGGATTTTATTCACAAAAAAGGGGGATTTTCAAATTTTCGAACAATAACTCAAAAATGCTTTGAGCAGTTTTCATGAAACTTTGTTGACTTGTTTATATCTATTAAAATCAATTCCCTTTTAATTAGTTTTGTTTTTAAATTTCTGATATTACACTGAGAAGTCATTGAACTTTATTAGTTGATAAAGCAACGGGTGTATCATGTGCTCATGGTGCAGCTCTTTATTTGTCTATCCATAATAGTTTTCAAGAAAAAAGACAAAAAAGAAAAAAAAAAATGGGTTTAAATTATTATTAAGGGGCAAAAATTCTTGAAAGGACATTAATTGATGATTTAAATCATATTAGTAGGGTGCCCAGTCAACAAATTTGATCGGTTTGGGTTAACGGAATAAAACACGGCTATATTTTATATCATTGGAAAGAGGAGAACAAGCCTCGTCGAAATATTGATGTCGTCGTTGTCTACAATGGTTACGATTTTCTTGAATTTGGGTCAAAGGTCAAATCTAAAATTTCAAGGAAAACGTAGAGTCACGTTTAGACAGCTGGCCACCCCTACATATTTGCGTTTATAGCAAAATAAATTCGAATAATTCAAAGGATTATAACTAAAGTTCTATATTTAGGACTAATTTGATAATTTTATGTCCAAATATGGTTCGAGATTGACATTTGTACTTATAGGGTGAACATTTACAATTTTCATTCAGCTGTTAAATAACAGTGACCTTGACCTTCTAAAAGTTCCAAAATCGGAATTTTTACATAAGATTCGATACAAGTGATCTTTAGAGATGTTTTTTAGATATTAACATTTATAAGTTGCCCTCCCAAAATGTTATTTTTCCGTCTGTTGATAGAAGGTGTTCGTCATGATTTTCTGGGTAAATATCAAATTTTCTTTTGGTGAACGTGGAAGCACATCAACTAGTACATAGTTCCAAAACTGATGAATATTAACGCAGAATTGATTGAATTAGCAGGTCTGAGTATATATTTGCTTTTCAGAAATAAAAAACAAACTGCAAACGGTGAAAAAGGGGAGGGTTTATGTTACAAGTTATGAAAACAAAATGAGAATTAGAAACAGCAGGCTTATCATTCCATCTTACACACTTATACCAAGTGTACTGTTCATGACTTATCGAACATAAATTGGCCTACAGTTGACATGAAGTTAAAGATTATCTACAAAAGAAAGTTTTGTACAGCATCAATGTATTTTACAAACACTTGTAAACAACATCAATCTAATTAAAATATAGATCTCTGATTTCGTTATCCTCATTTGAGCTTATATATAAGAGCACGCGAGTTAATAAAGATCAGAATTTTAATAAGAGCGAAACAACATAGAAAAATTACCGAAGCTAGTAGTAGCTATTACGTTTCATTGTCTACTGTTAAGTTGAAAGCCCATCGACTAGGTTTAGGTAAGAGAGCTAATTTCAGTTGTTCTTTTTTAAATCGCATTCGACGCAAGTAGCAGAATGCGAGGCATACAGAATACAATCTGATGGTGGTGGCGGCAACACCGTAAACTATTTGTATAGCTTTATATTTCAGAGGGCAGAGGAACTGGATGATTCATACTTTGTATATAGATCCATTGTGTTACGAAGTTTCCGTCATATAATCATTATCCTTGACCTCATATTCATGGTTAAGTGACTGCTAAAAAACTGTATAGCTTTTTTCGTCATGTGAATGTCTCAATTATCACGAGTTCTAGGATAACTATATTTGGTTACTAATATATGGTATCCTTGCAAGGTCTTCCAGACCGTCAGACATGATTCACTTGACCTCGACCTAATTTCACGGATCAGTAAATAAGGTTAAGTTTCAGTGGTCAAGTCCGTACAGTCTCAGATAGTAGTGGGTTAAATATATTAGGTGTATGGAATGGTAACAAGGTGTACGTGATTTTGTGGCAGAGTTCATCTGACCTTACCTCATTTACATGGAACATTGAAAGTGTTAATTTTATGTAATACTTGTATAATATAAAATTGGGAGATGTGGAGGCAAGCAATTATAGGCAACCGTACAGTCTTCAACAATGTGAAAACTCATACCGTATGGTCGGCTTTAAAAGGCCAGTTATGAAAAAATGAAAGAATTCATTAAAAAAAAACTAACGGCCTGATTTATAACAAAAGCTAGTTTTACAGTAATGATGTTTATGATCATACTTTTCTCAGACTATTGATGACGTCCTTTCATTAGTTTTCAGTAAGGGAACACCCATTTGATTTCGAAAACAGGGAGGGAATGAGGATTTTGAAAATGAATTACTTAGCCTGGTATGAACTGAAATAATTGACTTTGCACAAGACAGGATGAGAATGAACACTCTTCAAAATGAAATGCAGGATATTTGAGGATATGAATGTGTACAAAAGTGAAAATAAATTTCGCGCCGCCAGCCCCATCCCTTTCTTCAGAATATAAAATGTTCTACCCTAACGGCGAGTACTTCATGTTAGTTGTTTTGTGCTTCATGCCGACTTGATAAGTCAAGCCATTTCAAACTGTTTTTCAGCAGATTTTTCTTATGCTGTGTTGTTATACCATTGTCCAGGTCAGGGAGGTTGAAGGATCACAAACATGTTTAACCTCTAAATTCTGTATATGTCTGTCCAAAATCAGGAGCCTGCAATTAAGTTTGTCGTTGTTGCTGTTGTATCCGTTTTTTTTTTTGGTTGTTGTTGCACGAACGGTGGTATATTTTTGTTGTCGTTCCCACCTAGTGGGATTTAGGTCGAAAACATCATACAAGACTTTTGATGTGCCATATTCCGGGTGTGAAACAAAACCGACCGATTTGATTCTTATACTACAATTATAACAAAATATTTATTCAATAAAAAGTTTAAAGTTTTGAAAACAGACACAAAACAGATTTCTCCGAACAAAATGACAATCTATAAAGTTAGCTGGCTATTCAAAACAAATAAATCAACCACACAACAAGCAAAAAGACAAATATTTTGAGTGACCTCTGTCCTTGTTAATGACCTAATAGTGTAAGCAACAAAATGATTAATGGCACGAGATAATCCGTGTTTAATCAATACCAAAATGTTGACTTAATTTGTGTTTTCATTGCTAATTTCTTCAAAACGATTTTTATTTCGTGCATGCAATTTGGCACACACATGCACTGTGTCTTATTGCTTAAATCAGAGTAAAAAATATTGTGATGATACACGTAATATTTTTGCTTTCGATGAAAATAGGTTAAATTTCGGGTAAAATTTTACTCTTACTGAAATGCTGAAATACTTATATCAAAATCACTTAAATACTTTCTGATTTCGTTATATGATATATTTTATATATAAACTATATTAAAGGTATACTGTTTTAACTACCAACAAAGAACGCAATAATTTTATTTTTCATGTTAAAGATTCCCCGTACAATACGGTATCTGGTGGTACCCTGTAAAAACACGAAATTTAGAAAATCGTGACCACGGGAACTTACGACGACAATCATGATTGTAAAATATAATGATTTTCCTATAATGTACAAAAAAATCAGCCGTGTGTTATCCGTTAACTTAAACTCGTTAACTAGAGGACTTTTTGACATTGGGCACCCTACTATATATATGTGTTGATAATTTTTGCTTTTCAATGTTTATCTATTATAGTTTTTAAGATTTTAGGTCAAAACACTTGATTTGTTAAAAAAAGTAGTTGAAGGGCAATTAATCCTTTAAAGAGTCAATTTACTAACTTGACCATTTTGCCTTATTTCATCTTGTTGATAATTTTTTGCTGTTTACAGTTTGTCTCTATCCTATTGTTTTTCACTAAAAATGCAAAAGTTTGGCAAAAATCATAATTTAAGGGCAAAAGCTCCTATAAGTACGTGACAGATTATTTTGCTCATTTTGACTTATTAGTAGATCTTACATTATGATCTTTTTGCTATAACAGTATCTCTCTGGGTGCAATCAACAGTTTTTTTCTATGATGTCATATTTTGAGGGACCATGCATAAGTGACCCTTAGTGGTGGAATGATTAATGAAGATACTTGTATAAAACTAGATATCACTGGAATCAGAATTTTCTCTAGTTTATAATGAAATAAAAATAAAGTGTACTTTTAATGTATTAAAAAAGTTCCATCCAGAGAACATGGGGAAAAAAGGCCTAATCTGAACATTAAAAAACTGAAATCAGGTCATGTGCATACCCATGAAGACATGATACAGACACATTTTACATAATCAAAACTGTATGAAATTCATAGGTTTTTACCTGGCCTTTCAAAAAAATCTCGTTTCAGGGTACGGTCTCCTGCTCCGAAAAGAGCTACAGTGGCTGCAAATAAGTTTTCAATTTTCACTGCCAAAAAACAGGATGTTTACAGTGTTGTCTCCCCTAAAAACATGTATATTTAATCTAATTTTCAAAATTATTTCAATCATTCAACCTGTCTTAATTGAAAGCTTATCAACTAATTTTTACAATCAAATACAAAAGACATGATACTTTTTCACAAATTAAGTAAATAAACAGGGGTTTCCCTCCATGGTTATTTTCAGTCAGGGAATAACCCCTAGTTTTTTATACCAAACTGTATAGCACCCTCTACCGTGAAAGTCATGGTTCTATAGTTTTCGGCAAAAATGCAAAAAAGTTTGAAAATCATCATTGACGGGAAATAACTGAAGATTTCGAGCATGTTGATTTATTTAATTTTGTCTTGCCTGACATTTTTGCCTTTACATTTTCTGTCTTATCAGTTATGGTTCTCAAAATAATAGCAATAAACTGTAGAAATTTGCTAAAAAAGGACATTTCAGGGACAATTGTTCCAAAATGAGTCTTCCCACTTTTCTGGAAATTTCTGGTTGGATAGATTATCAATGTCAGTTTTTCTCTAAATGATTTAGACTTTGAAATATAAGCCAAAAACTGTTGTATTACACCATTGTTTTATTCAAAGCAACACTGGTCATGTTTGTTGACAAATCAACATCTTAGATACAATTAATAAACAAGACATACCATGGAACATTTACACAAAATTTTGTTAAAAACTGTTCAGGGTTTCTGATGAAAGTTTTTTTAAAAGGTAACGATGACTGACGGATGACTTTTAAATGTTATTTTCACAAATTTATTGTCAGTTTATATAACAATTTTTTATGTTTTCTGTTTATGTAAAGGTGACGCAGACAGCTCCAATGCAGTTACATTTTTGTATCAGCTTGTCAATGGCTGTGATCGGAAAAGTTATGGATTAAATGTGGCTAGACTGGCATCAATACCTCAGGACATTTAAAATATTGCAGTTAAAAATCTCAGGAGTTTCATAATTGGCTCGTTATGAAGAGGTAATACTGGCTGTATAACAAAACAATCCAGATCTTTCACACATGTAGAACGTTCATTAACATACTTTAAGAAAATGCATATAGGTTTATTGAAACGCCTAAAAGGTTTTTTGAATTAAAAAAACAAAAGTTTAGATTTCTGACTTGGGACAGTCACATTGTTGTCAATTTAATTGAATTCTATGCGACTGTCATACAAGTGAGAGTTTTAGCTAGCTATAAAACCAGGTTGAATCCACCATTTTCTACACAAGAAAATGCCTTTACCAAGTCAGGAATATGACAGTTGTTGTCCATTCGTTGATGTTTTTGAGCTTCTGATTTTGCCATTTGATTAGAGACTTTCCGTTTTAAATTTCCTCGGAGTTCAGTATTTTTGTGATTTTACTTTTTACCTGCCCAAAAGGTGTTTCATTAATATCGGAAATCATCTAAAGTCAACTTTGCCTATTTAGAACGAAACTGAAAAAAATACATAAATCGCCATGGAAAATGTTTAATACTTTTGCTTCAATGTAAATATTCACATATATAAAACATTCATATATATAAACATGTATAAAACCTCGTTCAGACGGTGAAAAAAAAAAAAAAATATCACACAAAATCATTCAAGTTTTAGATAATTAACGGATGCTTTTTTGGTGGAACATGGCTGTATCTATCCGTTCTTCAGGCTGCTTCAGCTAACGATCTTCCTTTTTTCATCCAATAGAACAAAATGTTTTTGATTTCCGAAATCTTCTATTAACTGTATTACAATCATGATGGAGGAGTTTACTTTGTTAATAAAAAGGGAAGTTTTCATGATTGGAAAGGGTTACATTTGATATTTGTTCAATTCTAAGTCTCGAATATAAATAGGAAATAAAACATCAAAGGTGGATGTAATTATAAATGTTTTAAATTCGGCTGAAACGTGTCAATCATATATTATTCAGTGGAAGAACACGTTTGTGATTTGTATTTAAGACAGACTGGAGGAATCGGATTTTCAATGTGCGTTATATCTTGTACCTTTACAAGACTTGTCATTCATATTATTCAAGACTTGTCATTCATATTATTCAGTAGGACACATTATTCCCACTCTAAACAGACAAGAATACTCGGACGAGTGGACAAGCAGTAGTATTTTTAAGTTTTGTGATTTAATACCAAGAAAAAACCCACCAAAATTAATTTGATACTCAGTATGTTTCCTTGAAAATAAACATATTCTCATTCCGTCTGAAAATAAAATATGAATTTGGAATACAGAACATTCAGAAGTGTGAATGTCATAAAATTTTGTTATATTAGAAAAAGGTATTGAACGCCATTGTAAACGTGAACCTGTATACGTTAGACCTCATGGGACGGCACCTTACCATATACAGGTGAAATACATGTAGCTCTGTAATACCTAGAAATGTCAAGGTAAATAACTTCCTATACAGAATGTACCGTGTCAAAGAAATTCTCACATTTTAAGCATGACTATTCATGAATAAAGATGAGTTCTGGGTGGGGACTAGAATTTTTTCTCAACTTATATCACTAGACTAAAAAATATTTCTAATTACATCCAGGAACAAAATTCTTTTTGTAAATTCATAGAATACTCCATAATATCGGCTACAGTACTTAGTGGACAAGCAGTATTTTTAAAATTTCTTATGATTTAATACTAAGAAAAAAACACCGAAATTTATATTTCCTTCAAAAATTACATATCCTCATTAGATCTGAAAATAAAATATGAATTTGGTATACAGAACATGTAGAATTGTGAATGTCATAAAACCTTTTATCATAAATAGGTATTGAACGCCAATATAAATATAAACCTGTATATACGTGAGACGTCATGGGACGGCACCTTTCCATATACAAGTAATATACATGAAGCTCCGCTGAAATACCCGAAAAGGCAAGGTAAATCACTACCTAAACAGAAGGTACCATGTCACAGAAATTATCAAATTGTAAAGCATCACCAGTCATCTTTTAAGAGGTGTCCTAGGTGAGGTAAATGGTTTAAATTCTACCTAACATTTTTTTCTCAACTTAAATCACATAACTAAAATTTTATTTTTAAAATACATCAAGGAACTAATTTTGTTTTTTGTAAATTTACGTTTTCATCTGTAACTTTCGATAGCAGTCAGTTGTTTTTAAATTCCCTATTGGGAAATTCATTTTTTTTAAGTAAAATTAGAATCATAAATTGACTCTACAATTAAACAATGTATATCACCTACCACTCCTACCCAAATCTAAAAAGTGGAAAAAAGATGAACGGTAAGTCACATCAAATTCAAATATTGAAATATTTTGTTGTTGTTAACCAGATATAAATATATATGACAGAAATAAACTTGGAATAGATTTATTGTGTGTACTATGCAACTGCGGCTATACGCATTTTCTAGGGAGTTGAATACCCACTACGAATCACAGCGTACATGTACATTTTTCTAAATGACTTCTTCCATCATTTCAACCAAGAATGACAAAAATATATAAAATGCTATAGTTGGTGAGACTTTATTTTCTACAAGATGTGTGTATTTCTTATATTTTTATACCAAATGTGTGTATTTTCCCCCTACAACATTTGAGAAATTTTTCGTATACCTGTTCCTATGATGAACAGAAATATGCTAAATGTATGCAATTTATATGATTCTTTTCTCTCTTATATGTATATATTATATTGTGACTATCTATAGTTCCGTAACTTTCTATCTGTATAAACCAATGACAGACAAATGCATACATGTTTGTGAAATAAATTTATATAGGCAATGTTTTCAAATTATTGACAACGAGTATATACTTACATTTTTCCAAATTTTACCCTAGGAAGTATCTAAATAGATTTTATTTCCTCAAATCTTTAGCTGGAATTATTTAGATTTTAATAAATATCATTCTTTACACCAGAAATGTCATTCAAAAACAAGTGGTAGTAAAATTGTGAACAGGTATGAGTTAAGCAATGACTAGTATATCACTGTCGGACACGGGGAAAAATGTACACATGATGTATACTACATCTGATAGTTTTTAATGGAAAGTTCCAAGCGTGTACACTGATACGCTCTGCAGTGAAGCGATGTATGAACCTGCATTATTTAATTGTGTAATTAAGAGGTTTTTTTTAGCCCGACAGGAAATCGCTTGAATACCTGGACGTGTCACCTCACAATACCTCTGGCAATAATTCCTTTAGCCATGCTGATGATCAAATTAGAGAACGACTAAATAAATGTATTGCATAAAAGACTTATGACCAAACTAGATTTTTGAAAACAATTTTACACGGAACACCGCTAGTTAATTATGACTGTAAACTTTGAGAGAATCCATAAAAATAATTCCCCAATATATTTACTTGTTTCATAAACTTATTAGAAAAATAACAGTTTAAAATCGACAGACCATAGTTTTTAAGAAAAAATAGATGTCCAATCGGCCGACTCTTTTTCTTAAACATTGTTCCGTATCAAGTTAGTTTAAAAGGTTTGCCGATAGGTAGTACAACGTTACCATGTTTGATATAATTCTATTTTTAGGATCCTGGAAACTGTGATTGCTTTTGTCATTACCTTGTCGGGTTAAAACAACCGTACGCCTGACAAATGATTTCGACACTGAATTACGACTACGTTAGTCCCTACTTGTTTTGGTACTTTGTGGTTTATAGATATCACGTGGTATTTTACAAGGAAGCCTTCAAGATGGCTACATGTAAAGAATTGATAATCTCAATTTAAAATCGATGCTGATCTCTTATCTAGGGGAATAAAACATTGATATTTATGAATTTGTGTTTTTTTTATACATAATGAACATGATATCAATTTTTTATTTTTTTGCAAAGTTTCCCGTTAAGTTTCTTTTTAAAGACCCCAAGACATTATTTGCTTTATCAATGATGTTGCTAATATGGATATCCAATGACATGTTATTGAGTAAGGTGATACCAAGATATTTTGCTGTGCTGACGGATGCTAAAATATGACATTTCAGTACATATTCGTGTTTGTATGGTGACTGCCATCTTGTTACAGTGAGGGAGTTGCATTTTCTGAGTGGAATTGCATACCCGAAGTTTGTTCCCTTTAGCTAGGTCAGTTTAAGTCATTTTGTAAGATGGTACAATCTTGCTGATTTTTAATTGTTCTGTATAACATACAATCATCTGCGAACAAGCGTGTTTTGATGTTAGTGTTGAAGGTAGGTCATTTATGAAAATCAGGAAAAGTATTGCATCCAAGACTGAGCCTTGAGGCACCCGAATGACCTCAGGCTTTTGACTAGATACCTCCCCATCAAGGACAACCTGTTGCACAGTCTTGGGTCCACTACTTTTCCTGATACCCATTTCCAGGTATTTCCCCTTATGACATAATTATCCATCTTCCTTAATAATTTTTTGTGAGGTAACTTGTCAAATGCCTTGGAGAAGTCTAATATAATTAGATCTGTTTGTATGTCATTATTAAGGTTACTTAGTAATTCATAACTTAATGTAAGAAGTTTTGTTTCACAGCTGCGTTTTGCTCTAAAACCGTGCTGATTGTCCACTAAAATGCTATGTGTGTCCAGATGTTTTAGGATGTAACTTACTACAATGTGTTCTAAGAGTTTGCAGCTTATACAAGTTAAGGAGACAAGCCTGTAGTTACTGGCTAGGTATTTTTCGCCTTTTTAAAAAGAGGAATTACGTTTGCCTGTCGCCAGTCTGATGGTACATCCCCTTTCAAAAAAGATGTGTTAAAAATGAAAGTAAGATGTGGTGCAAATTCTGATGCAAGTTGTTTTAGCATGCGTCCTGGTATTTCATCTGGACCTGTAGCTTTAGATGGATGTAGATTTGTTAGTTTTTCTATACCATTTGATGCTAAATGTATTTCTGACAAAGATAGATAGTTGGTATTTGTTCTTTATCATTTTCAGGTGTAAAACAAAGTGATATTGTTTATTGAGTATTTCAGCCTTTTGTTTTTGTCATCTATCAGCATGCCCTCACATCTTAACTGTGCAACTACTGAACTGTCTTTTTTTGGTGGACCTGATGTAATTCCAAAACTTTTTCTGTTTTTGAAAAGTTTCTAAGCTTTCGTCATAGCAAATGATGTTTTCTAGATATCCAGTAGGCTTTTATTGTCACTTTCTGAAGTTGTTTCTTTGTATTACTGTACTGTTTAATTATTTTATTGTGTGAGTCTGTTTTCATTTTTTGGAACAATTTATTCCTTTTCTAATGAGTGATTTTATCTCGTTATTAACCCACGGTAGTTTCTGTTTTGTGTTATTTATCATTTTGGTTGGAATTGACTCTTCCATGGTTTTCAATACCATTGTTTTGAAATTATCCCAACGTTGATCCATTGTGAGTTATTCTATGTTTGCAATATTGTTAAGATCTATGTTATTTAGTTTTTCTTTAATTTGCTCAGTATTTGCTTTGTTGTATAGGAATACTTTTCTAGGTATTTATTTTGCCCTTCTAGGTTTTAAATTGGATTCGATATATACAATTTCGTGATCAGATATTCCAGGAATAACTTCAGTTTTATTTGCTAGGGAGCTGTTATCAGTAAAAAAGAGATCAAGTATGGTCTGTGATGTTTCTTGTGTTGGTGTTGTTACAACTTGTTCTAAATAGTTTTCTTGTTATATGCCAATTAGTTGTTGACATTGATTTGTATTGTATGCCTTTTGTTTTATGGAGTAATTATTCCAATCAATCATGATTAAAATCAACACCTACGCCTTATTCTGGAAATAGATTTTCATAAGTGTGTTAAACAGTCCACCTCGTTTTTATTATGAGGTTAATAAAAAATCCCTACGTACAAATCAGGTGATCTATCATTTGCACCTTGACCCACAGTTGTTCACTAGTGTCATCAGATTTAAAATCAGGTGGTTTTGAGCTGAGATATTTGTCAGATATAAGTATTAATACCACGCCATGAGCAACTGTTTTACAGTCTTTTCTGTATACAATGTAACCTTGTGGGAAAACCTCAGTAGAATCTATATCTTTGTGCAACCATGATTCATTACCAATCATAACGTCTGGTTTAGTTTTCTCAATAAGAATTTCAGTGTCACATTTTTTACTCATAATGGACTGAGTGTCAAAGTACCACTGTTATTCGTAAGGGTAAGTCTGATCTTTTATTTCGTGTATAATTGTATGACTGTTTAGATGTTTTTCGAAAAGGAGAAGATGCTGCTGATGGACTATACTGCCATCACCAAATGATGAATTAATAGATGAATCAAAATTACATGTATTTTAATTCATAACTATTGTTGTATCAAATAGACATGTGGAGAAGTTTTGTAAGCCACATTGGTCACATTCCCATTGTGTATTTTTTAAACCCTGATAAACAAAAGTACTCATACCTATGCATTCTTTATGATACAATTTCTCACATGTGTCACAAAAAACACCTGCAGTTTCCAAGTAACTGCTCCATTACATGAGCCACATGGATATTTTGGTGGTTTAGAATATACCTTCTTGACTGATTTGGTGTTTAACTTATTCACAATTGTTTTTGTGTCAGACGAGATTTTAGGATTTTAATCGTTTGCAGGTCTGTCTGTGTGGTTTACATGTAACTGATTGTCAGTGTAGATTCAGTTACTTAATGGTTCATACGTGTTTGTGCATTTAAATGGTGTTAAGGTAAAGATACATGAGAAATTAGACATTCCGCAAAGATCGTATTCACATGATAATTTTGTAGACCCTGATAGATACGAGTGTCCATGCCTAAGCAGTTTTGTGGAACTATTTATCGCAAAAGGTCCGCAAGTATTTTGGTGCTCTAGGGCCAAGATTTGGTTCTGGGGAATTAGGGATTGGTAATAAGAGTGCAAAAAGGTAAAGCAATGCTTTCTTGTCAGGTTTAATTTTTTTTTTAGATGGTTTTGAATGACATAAATTGATGTTGTAGTCATTCTAATATATATTAAGGTTGTTTTGCCTTGCAAGTCTGAAAGATCGTACTTGTGTTGGTAAATTTTCTTCAGAACTCATTCTGTTGTTAGTGTATATCTCCACCTTTGGGAGGATGCTCTCTACACCAAAACAGGTTGCTAACAAATGTATGGATAAGTAAAATATGATAGGTGTCTTTAAAATCATATTCCATATATGTAAGTGTGTCATTAAAGCTAAATAATTGCAGGCTGTTATTGTTTGTGCTTGTATTGTTTATGAGGTAAGAGGCGCAATAATGTTAGTATCGAGGTTAATTCCTACTTTGGTTGTTAGTTATGCTCACGCTGAGCGACTCAGCGTTGGATTATTCCTACAGAAGGAAGCCAGGTCTAATGCCAATAACCTCTATTCAGTCTGTGTCTTTGGTTAATGATAGACCAGGACCCAAAGTTCTTTCAGTATATTTTCATCTGTTTGTGTTACAAGAATTTATTTTAATCTTGCCTTTGTTTACTTCCAGTTTTCTGAAGCCTCGGGTTTAAAGGTTGAGCTTTGCTAGTGTGATATCGCTTGTGTTTACATGGAAGAACCAGTCCACATCTAACAGTATGCCTTACAGTATCTCTGGTCGAGTGACGTCACGAAGACTTTCTTCAACTTCCGTTACACGATATTCACCACGTTTTTTATGCCGTCTGCTAGATGCTAGGCTAGATAACTGTTTTTACATGCCTAATGATATTCATCAGACACCAACAGATTATTTCAGGTATTCTGTCAGATACATACACACCTTGAAATTACTTTCGTACCATATCGGCACGACTGTGGCATCGTTGACATTGAATTTAAACTTTTTGCAAGCAAGGCGGACTGAAAAGGGCGCCTTTTGTACACACTTTAAAAACTTTTGATGCTTCATGACGTGCGCATTACCATACATTTACTTCAGATTGATTGTCGATCAAATTGCATCAAATTTTTATACTTTTGAACGTACAGATTCTTCATATTTCAATTTTTTCATTTGATAATGTTATGGTTCTGGTTAATCGCCATAACGTCTTTCTTCACGGAAGTCATTTGTCTGCCTTTATCCGAATGCGCAGACGCAAATCGGAAATAATCTAAATACAGTAAATTGGTTTTGTATTTCATTCAAACTGAATTTAGGCTTACCATGTTTAATTATTAGAGGTGTGTATACTCATAAATATTTATGAATTACAAGTTATATACACCTTATAATAATAAAAAAATATACAGTATATCAGCTGTAAAACCTGTATAAACCGGCCTTCTATGGGACTATGAAAAAGGGCCGTTTTGGACAGTGAGTCGGTTTATTCAGGTTTCCGTTTTGACAAGAAGTTATTGTCTTGTGACGTCAGATATTTTGTATGTTAAAATTCTGTCTCATTGTAAATTGTAAACTAATAAATACAAATACCAACAGTTATTAAACGTTATGTTGTGATTTGTGTGAAATTATTGTGGGATGAACATTACAATTAGTGTTCCCTGCCTTTAATTTCACCATTTAACTACGTACAATCGTTGTTTTGAGTTTTTCTTATACATTATTGGCTTTAGAAATTTAAGAAATTGGTTGTCCTCCAAATTCAAAAAAAAAAAAATATTTTAACTTTTTTTTACATATCCTCGTATGTCAAATCGACCATGGTAGCATCAGTCTCCGATTCGTTAGTTTCACTTTCACTTCGAGTTCATTGTTTTCATTTCGCATCAGAATCCTCGCGTTGTTTGAATTGCTCAACGAGAGTTTTGTTTTACTTCCAACGTTCATTTCCTACGTTAGTATTGCCGATTAAAAAGAAAGAATTTAATCAAACGAAATTTCATCATGAAACATTGTCATACAATGTAGGATACTCTAACCCGAATAATTCATCATATAAACTCGACAATGGAATGTCGTCATCCGGGTCTTCTTCACTATCAGGGTCATTGTATCGGGGTTCACAACAGGGAACCCAGCTTTTCGGAAACACGATGTAAGTTTCTTACTCCGCGATTTAAAATTTTTTTTATCAAAGTTACAATGTAAGTTCTACCCGAGATTTATTCGGCGTTTCTTTTCGTTTATTCTAATTAAAACTTAAAAGTGTTTCAACTAAAAAGCTCACTACTGTCACACGTAGAAGCTGTGACTTGATATTTATCTTAACCTGAGATATAATTTAGTAAATATTTTTCGTCTGGGGTCAAACGTATACGTTTTGACTTGAGATTTATTTAGACCGAGATATCACTTGGTGTATTTTCATTGTCTTGGGTTGCAATATATTGTAATTTGAGGTATACTCAAATGTGACTTGAGATTGAACAAAAATTTTTGGCGGACAAGAAAACAAATGCACAAAGAGCCACTGAGATGGATAGTAGGGTGAAACAAAGTGAGAAACGCATTGACCAGATATTCAATGGTTTGTTGCATATATGAACAAAAGGAGGCAATGAAAAATAATGCATAAAAAATTGGAGCAAGATCTCAATCCAATAGTCTGAACACAGAATTGACCAGAAGATAGATGCCAACGATAAGTGTTTAGCAAAATTAACATCTGACAAGTTTAATGCCTTAGCACGACGGATGGACAAAATGACTGCGGCTTCGGACGAGGCGAGTGCAGTGCAATTTAAGAGCGCATTCGAACAGCAAGGATCATTTCAGCAGATGGCATAAGTAGTGAGGGAATTGGTAGACAAGAGAAATGAAAAATTCAAACTCTCCTTTATGGATACGCCAGTCAAGCCAAAAGCTGAACCCAGTCATAATACGACAAGTACACCAGTAATGTACAACAAGCTTCCTGCATTTGGGCCTTTCGCCAATTAGTTCACTTGACCAGACAAGCAGGGATTAAAAGCAAGTTTGCTGTCACTACCGAGTGCAAAAGGTTATGTACAAGGGCCATCGGCCCTGCACGGGACAGTCTCAGGTGTGCTACCACATCCTCTACTCAAAAGCGTGCTAGAAGGTGCTGGTACTGAACAAGGATCTCAAGATGTCACCACCCCTCAACTGCCACCTATACATCATTCTACGTTGGTAAACCATATGCTGCACAAGATAAATATTCCAGTGGTACACCATCAAAAACAGAACCAGCTGCAATAAGTGGGTCACATGCAGTTCCGTTTGTGCAGAATAGAACAGCTATTTATAGCAGTACTATTCCTATTGAATCCATGATACGGCAACCGCTATCTACATTTATGACACCTGTTTTGACAGCGGTAGCATCAGCTCCTGGGTCATTTTCTAGTGGAACTATGGCAGGTCGTCACCGCAGCAAAATTAACCAATTGATATGTCAAGAAGGCGTTAGCGAAAGTAAAAGGAACGAAGCCACAGTTCTTCGTCATATTCCTCTCTTGATAGAGAGTTTTCAAGATGCCAATATGAAAGTTTTTACAGGAAGAGGATTTCTAACTTGGGAAGCATTTATCTATCAATTTGAAAGAATTGCAGGTAGATGACAGTGGGAGAGTTGACAGAAAGTTTGCCGACCTCAGCAAGAAGGACGAACCTGTTTCAGCAAGACGTCAGTTGCAGTATGTTAGGCAGCAGGACGGTGCAACACTTGGAGAGGTCGCTGAACGTGTCCATTTTATAGTAATGGACGGTTATTATAAATGTGAGAATTCAGTCATCGATCAAATTAGTACTGAGGCATTCCTCAGAGGTTGTAAGGACAAAGAGGCTGCTCGTCACGTGATAGAAAGGAACCCAGTGTATATCAATAAGGCATTGAAAATTATGAAAACGTCTAGAACAAATCAGAAGGCTGTATATGGGTCAAGAAGTCCAAATTTTGTCCATCGACAGGTATCGTTTGCGGACGGCGCTATATAATTAAATGAAAAAGAAAGTACAGCCCATTGTAGAAGGAAGTACAAAACTTGACTCAACTTGTGACCAAATTGACAGCGGTAATGCTTTCTTCGGATCAACAGACACGTAGAAGATTTCCTGAAAGATACAACCCACTTAAGTTCAATGCCTATTGAACACCTACACCGCCTCCAAATCAAAGGTCATATAGTCCTCAACGGCAGCGTTCGCCTCATCACGACCAAACACTAGAAATCCAGGCTATTTCAGACAACGGTCCCCTTCACCTGGCGACAGAGCAAACCATAGCTCAACCTAATCAACCGAATCGTTAAACGCCAACGGGCCGAGCCGGTAGTCCAACACTCGACTCTTAAATCGTATGGCAAAGGTACAATAAATCAGAATAGAGGCACGTGGCTTCGTCTGATATTGTTATAAGACGTAATATTGGAAAAGTTTGGCAGTAAGGGGAACAGTGGTTAAACAAAATGTTTAAAAGCATGATTGTTGATACTGCAGCTATAATAACACTCGTCAACGAGAAATTAACGCCAGAGGACATAGAATGTTTTGAAACAGTAACACTACGTGGTCTGGGCGAGCAACTGGTTATTTACAAGATTATAAGAAACATACTCCTGAATATTGATGGGTTAGAAATAAGATGGGACGTGTGCAAGGCACCACTTACAGACAATCTTATCCTGGGTCTATATATTTTGGACACACTTGGTGCAGTTGTAAACCTAAGCACTCAATCAATACCGCAAACGACCGAGTGATACCTGCATCTTTCGTTACCGGCTCTGAGGAAAATGCTACTCAACAAGTCTGCATTTAGCGTACAAGCGAAGGACGCCTCTTGGATTCCAAGATCTTGAACAAAAACACCTTGCTAAGATGTAACAATCCGGTGTGATCGAGCCATCGTTTTCTGAATGGGACTCAGCTCCAGTGCTGGTTAGGAAAAAAAAACAGTACACTGGTGTATAGACTATAGGGCTTTTAATGAATGTACAGAAAAAGATTGTTTCCTATTCCCCTATTCCCATTATCGTTGCTTGGAATCACTTCAAGGCACAACCACGTTCTGTACCTTTGACCTCACCAGTGGTTATTATCAGATCTAACTGGAACCAGAAGACTGAAAGAAAACGACGTTCATTACAAGAAGATTGTCACTCAGATTCATCACTCAATTTAAACATCCTTACCATATGCTGATGCTAACCCATGTAGCACCTTGGCACCTGAATACCTCCCTGAGCAGTTAACGATATTTCAGTAAGAGGATCCTTCTGAATAAAATTGACTTAATGTTCAGTAGTGTAATGGTTATTTTATGAATGAATTCAGTTAGTGAATAATTGTTATGCTTGCCTATATTCATGGATTAGTGTTATTATAATTTGTAAATTTTGTAATTTTGAATTACTATATACATTTAATTAACAATTGAAATACCTAGTTTAACAATTGAAAATATAAGAGAGCAGATTAAAAAACGTACTAAATTTAACATCTATCAATGTGATAGTTTCAGTTTGAAAAACATTTTAAAACAATAGTTTATGTTATAACAATTGTTTAAACGGAAATGTAAAATTAGTTAGTTATTTTGAATATAAGTTTACGCCTTATCTTCAGGAAATAAATTTTTAAAAATTTAGTATATTGTTAAAAGAATTCGATTAACTTAAAGCAAGCCGTAGGTCCTTTCCATGATAGGAAGGGTTCAAAGTTTAATCAAATTTTATGTCGGCCGCCTCAAATTTTGAAAATTTTAAATGTTCGCCAATCGGGTACTTAAGTGGGTTTTGTATCACGCTTTTGTTTTCCGGTTAAATTTTTTCCCGATGATTTTCTACTTATATATTTCATTCGATAAAAAGGTTTAAACAACCAATTAAATTCAAAAATGATCAAAAAAATTTGCAAAAAAATTTCGAAATGAACTTAATTGCTTTGCACAAACAAAAATTAAAGTGCTTTTTAATGACCCTATGTTATAAATATAAAATGAATGGACAATAATCGGTTTAACAATACCAAAATTTGACTTAATTTCTTATTCAATATTTAAATTTTCTAAGTTTGAGAAACAACAATCATTTCTTAGCAAATGAAATTAAAATTTCTACTTCAAATGTAAAAAAAATTCAAAAATTTTTTTATAATCTATTTTAATATTAAATATTAAGTTAACTTATTAATTACAATAAAGTTCTTTAAAAAAGTGCTTAATTTTCTGTTAAATTCCCGTAATTTCTTGTTCCCAAAACCTTGAAATTTTTGCTTCGGACTTAAGAAATATGTTGTAAAAATAGATTTCTATAATTTTACCGTGATTTTTGTCGAAAAATGGCTTAATTGGTTAATTTTTATAAATTTTTAAATCTTATATTAATTTTACATTAAAATAATTATTTTAAAATATAATTAATTATAAAATAATTTTCTGATTTTCTTACCATTTGATAATTTCTATTTAATTTAAAGATCTCAAAAGGCAAATTATCATTAACAAAAGCAAATACTGAACAATTTTAATCAAATTTGATTATGATTATTATATCCTAATTTTGAATAAATCAAAGTTTATGGAACAGATTTACTGGGTTTAATGAAAAATAAAATGTACTTAATTGTATTTTATAAATTTTTTAAAAAATTAAAGTATTTCAGGAAAAGAACAATCTGGCATTAAATAAACAGGAAGATCATTAAATGATAAACAATTTACTAACTTTGAATTTGCATAGGTGAAAATTTTTGGTAATTTCTCACAGTGTGCTAATTTTTCAAAATAAATTTTAAATTTTCTAATTTAAGTTAATTAAGCTTATTTAATATAAAAATAATGTATTTTAAAATTAATAAAAACTAATTTAATTATATTTTTCAAAATCTTAACAAGGTATGGTTTTTCCGGAATATTTTTAGTACCATGAAATTTGAAAATCGTGATTAGGCATAATAGTTCACGATCAAATATTTTGTTAATTGAATTTAATTTTTTTAATGTCTAAAATTGCTCCGTTTCCTTACTAAAACATCAAAACTGTAAAATGGCTTTTGGAATTCTGGGACATTACAAAATTGTTTTCTTTAAAATTTTGGTTTATGTTTACAAAATTTGTTTTTACGTTTTGTTTCAAAAACACTGGATATTTTTTTACAAAAAAGATGTTAAACAATTAATCCTCCTAAACATAAAATTTTCAAATTTTATTAAATTTAATTTATGCTTATTTAAAATCTTTCAATAATTTTTTTCAATAAATATATTTTTCTTTAGTAAAAAGGTTCATACATTTTTAGTTGCAATTATGGAAATTTAAGGCCCTAGTTATAAATATCTTAAACAGTTAAATTCTTGGTTTATATTTGCTATATAAATTTACAAATTATTAACAATTAAATAAGATTTCAAGTGTGAATTAAAATTTGTTTGATTTTTATACATTTTTGTAACTAATTTGATTGATGGGACATAATTTAATATTAATAAACTAGAATCAATTTCAAAAGAATTTTCCAGTAGTAAAATGAAGTCATATTTTCTCAATTTTGCTTTGGAATAAGTTTTCATTCCGAGTTTATATTTATTTAAGGCCTTTTTTAACGAAAATTAAGTATTTGCATTGCTTTACCCAAAAAAATGTAGTTAAATCAATTTTCATTAATAAATTCATAAATAAACTTTTAAAACCTTTCAGCCTGGAAATTTTAAAATAACTTCTTATTTAAATATTAAAAATTTTATTGGTAATAAGTTTTATTTTTCTGCAAATCAAGGTAGACATTTTATCATACATTTTGTCATCATTATCTATAATTTTTTTGCTAACATTTTTTCAATAATACATTAAATTTGATTAAATCTTTAACTAAAATTTAAATGGTTAATAAAAAAATGGAAGTTTCAACAAATTAATTAAACACTTATTTTTTATTAAGCAATGAAAACCTAAATTTTCAAATTGATTATTAAAAGTTTATTTGGGAACGTCATCATTTTTCATGGAAATTTATGAATTTTAACAGATTTGGAGAATGAACAGGTTTTAATTTTTGATTTTACATTCAAATATTAATTTGTCTTCTATTTTCTTAACATTTTCCATTTAAATAAGATTCTCAAATTTAAGTCAGTAAATTTTTTGTTTAAAAAGAATTCCCAAAATGTTCATACGATCTTTCCTTAAAAACCTTTATAAGTGAAATAATTTTTGTAAATTGAAATTATAAAATTTATATAAGAAACTGTAAAAACCACTTTAGTGTCAAAAAAACAAAATCATGGGTTTGTTAGTTAACACTTATATAAGTAAAAAATTTACATCCGGAAAATTTCCTTTTTTTTAGAAATTTTCGGCTTTTTCTAAGAATTAAAAATTTTTAATTACTAAAAACAACAATAATTTGAAATTATTTTTCAAAATTCATATTAAGTTATTTATAAATTTTAATTTTAAAGTCATGAATATAAATAGCAAATAATTCCAATATAATTATTATAGTCTGAAATCTTGAATTTGGTAAATTACGAAAAGTTGTAATTATAAACAGACTGAAATTAATAAGCAAATTATTTAAAAAGGTTCATAATTAAAGGTAATTTAATAAACTCCTCTTAAACAGCAAGAATCTTTTAAACAAAACCATAGATTTTTTTAATTATCACTTAAATTTCTAAGTAAAGTTTTTATAAATTTTTTAATTAATCGTAAAATAGTTAATTTAAAATTAAAAATGTATAATTTTTTTAATTAACCCATTTCAAAAGTTAAGTTTAATAGGGAACTTATTAAAAGTGAATTTTACCTTAAAAATGTAAATAAATCAATCGAATACCCAAATCTAAATTGGAGAAATGAATACAACAAATATGCAAATTTTTTGTTCTCCAATTTAATATATTAAAAATTTAATTAATTAAATTTTTCATGGGATTTTGTTTTAAAAATTTTCTTGATTAAACCAATTGATTTTACTATTATTTTCCTAAAATTTTCCTATATAAAAAAATATTAAATGTATGAAATAATTTGTTTTTAAATTATATATAATATATTCCTATATTTATATCCGTATTTCTAATCATGAAAGAAATTCCAATCAAAATATTTGAAATCAATTTAATATAAATTTAAATTATGAAACAAAAAATACTTTCCAAAATCATAAGAAAGTATTAAAGGTTTTTTGTTAATGGCTGTTAATTATTGTTTAAATTACATTCTTTTCTACAAAATTATCCAAATAAATTGAAATAGTTTTAAAATCTTGAAAATTTTTTAAAAAATGTAACATATTATGAACTGTTTACTAAGTTAATTAAGGAAATTCATGGATGAAATTCATTTATTTTAAAATTCCGAATATATGAATTATAAACTGTTAACCTAATTTTTGTAATTAAAAGTTTGGAAAAAAATGGCTAAACTTCCAATCAAATATTGAAAATTTTAGAACCAGTAAATAATTAAGAAAAGACAATAATTTATGATAAAATGAAACGTTTACCAAATTTTTTGAAAAACAATCACTTTCTAAATTTCTTAATATTAATTCCAATGACAATTAATTATATAAAATTTAAATCGACATTTGCCAAGTTTTATTTTTAATTTGCCGATTTTTTAAAATTTAATACCAATGTTTAAATTTTTGGTATAATAATTTTTTATAACAATTTAATTCAAATTGTAAAAATTATTAATTTAAAACCCTAATATTGAATATAAATATTATTTGAGTTTTCATTTAAATTCAACTGTATCAAGTTGAAGCTTAACGGTAATTAAATTATAAAATTTTAAATTGCTAATTATATCCTAATTTAAAATAATTTATACCAGAATTTGTGTTCTAAAAATTTACATTTTTCATTTTTGGAATCTATTTTTAAAAATTATTTTCTGTTTAACCAGTGTCTTAAAGGTATTTTTTAAAGTATATTTAAGATTTAAAACTGGATTTTAAATTTACTACCATGGGGTTTTATCTTGTTTTAATGAAAGTCATGACATATCGCTCTGAGTGAAGTGGTTACCCAATTTTTTAATTTTTAGAGTTTGGAAAAACGATTTAAATTTAATTTCCCACATACTTTTATTTTTAATAATTTATTAGGAAAGAAAATATTAAGATAAAGACTTGTGCAATAATTGAAGTTTTGAACTAAAATTTTTATCAAGGTAATTTGAAACCCATTTAAAAATTTTATATATGTTAGATTCTTATGACAATTTCAATACAGTTAAAACAATTTTTAGAAGCAATCCCGGGAAATTATTTCGTAACATTTCGGTAATCAACTTATTAAAAGGTTTCAGAATTGATAAATGTACCATTTAAATTCTTTTTAGAGGTTGATATATTGTTTGTTTACCTTTTAAAAACAATTTTTCCCTTTTTCCCAAAAAAATTTTTTTTTTTAATTTTAAAAGGAATTTAAAAATTTTGTTTTAATTTAATTTTTAAATTTGTTTTTAATCCCTTAGAAAATTGAGACACATTCTTCTCAAAACGCGTGTCAAAAGCGCCAACGAAAAAATCATCAAAACCTAGGAAAACATCCAAAATTACAAGTGGCAAAGCAGTACCTGAAGATGAAACTTTTAATAAAATCAATGAATGTATACTGCAGCGACAACTTAAAGAATAATCTGTAAAAACTAATAAGAAAGCAACAAAAAGAAAAGAAAAACCAGTAACAGAAAAACAAACAAAGCCAAAGAAATCAAAACTAGAAAAAGACTTTAATAGTCAGAGACCTTCAACATCGGGAATGGTTTCTGGCGTTCATGGGCCACTTATAGTTAAGGACAGCTGGGAACTAACTATGTTGCATCTAAAAATTAAAGATACCCACCCTCCTTAAGACATTGCATTTCACTAACCATTGTCAGCTGGGCTCAGTGTGACCACTGGACACATCTACGCAACTGTTCACCTGTAACTGTTGTTCGGACTAAATCAAAATTTGTATGCCTTCATTGTGACAGTGACAAATAAATATCTTACAAACATTTTTGTGACACAAACAGCTGAATTCTATCATGGGCATTTGAATAAATCAAAACTAAACTTTGCAAATTTATTTCAAAGTGGTCATTGCTAATTTTTAATTAGTTTTGTTTAAATACATAAAAAAAATAAAAAAAATTCAAAAATTCAAAATATGTTACTACCAGTGATAAAAACATGTGTAAATTAATGTTTCTTCTTTTTTTCATCCACTAATAATGTGATACATGTCTACCATACCATACTTTTGAAAACTATCGAGAACTGATGGCGTAGTGCTCAACACGTCATAAACGTGTAAAAATACAAATGTTTTGTTTTTGTTCTGTGTTTCACAGGAAAAGCTGCATTGTTTTTTGGGAAATAAAGGCAAGTTTGATTTTTAATTATACGTCAGTTACATCAGACGTCAATATAGAAAATAATGTTCCTTCCACTTGAGATTGTGAAACATCTAGTTTTAGATATCTTCCCTATAGTCATGTCCTTACAGGAGACCTCAACATCGTCGAAGACCGTGAGGTCATAACTTTTCTTAAGAAAGGACCGAAATATCGTCCTCCATCTAAAATAGATTGGAAACAGTGTCGTCAGGTCATTAAAGACGCTCTGTCTGTCTACTGTAAAAATTGGTGTAAACGTGAAAAATCTGTTAAAAAATCTCTAGACAGTCATTTGAATAAAATTATGAATACTGTTAATATTCGTATATCTCATTTTGAAAACAATTCTGAAATTGGTAAAAGGGTCCATGATATTCCCATTTCCAGAATAAAAAATAAACTCCAAGTACTCGCTAAGCGGTTTGTGTTCGTACCGGCAGACAAAGCAGCAAATAATGTAGTGGTGGTGTGACGCATATACTACACGGAAGTTCTCCAAAACGAAATTACAAATTCATCTTCATTCAAGTCCGTACGCTCCACAGAGAGTCAAATTGTAAACAAGCATATCACTGCCAATACCCAGCTTAAAGCCTCTTCCGAACATTTGAAAGTCCCTACTATGTACTGGTTACCTAAATTGTACAAAAAACCATCTAAATTCAGTTTCATCTCCGCATCTAGTAAGTGTTGTACTACCAATCTATCAGTGCTTCTAACTACCTCCCTTACTACTATCAAAGAACTTGTTATTAACTTTTGTAATAAAGCTTATGAAAATAATGGTATTAATTATTTTCGGAGTGTTAAAAATTCTTTTGGGGTTTTAGATAAAATACATGCTTTTGATGGTCCTTTTAATTCTGTTGACAGTTATGATTTTTCTACTCTCTATACTACACTTCCATACAATCTTATCAAGAAAAAGTTTTCATATTGAATTAAATGGTCTTTTGAAAAATCTCATTACAAATTTATTTGCTGTAACTCGTTTAAAGCCTTTTCTGTAACGAAAAAGGAAAGTATGCTAGTTACACTTACTGGAAATGTGAAGATATGATTGAAGCTTTAAATTTTCTCCTGGACAACATATATGTACGTTTCGGCGATAAAGTGTATCATCAAGAAGTAGGTATTCCTATGGGCACTAACTGTGCCCCTTCAATAGCAGATTTATTCCTGTATTGCTATGAATCACAGTTTATAACCAAACTCATTAAAAACACGTCATTGTTACATTTGGTTGATACATTCAACAATACCTTCCGTTATCTAGATGATATTGTTCGTTAAATAATCCGAATGCTCTAAATATACTACCGAAATTTACCCAATAGAACTTAATTTAACTAACATAAACAGCAGTAGTTGTCCTTTTCCGGATTTGGACATTTCAACCTCTAAAGGAAAACTCCATACGAAAATTTACGATAAAAGAGACAATTTTTCATTCCCTATTGTTAATTTTCCTTTTTTAGACGGCGATGTTCCTTTGGCTCCATCATACGGTGTTTATATATCCCAACTCGTTTGTTTTGCCCGTGTGTGTAGTGATGTCATAGATTTTAACGAACGTAATCAATGCATCACTGGTAAATTATTAAGTCAGAGATGTCGTTACCATAAATTACGTAAAACTTTTGCTAAGTTCTTTCATAGATACAAAGATTTGATTAGTAAATTTGGCTTTACCTGTAGAAAACTGATTAAAAACAGTATTTCACATCCTAAATTTTACGGTAATATTGTACTTAAAGCGCCGAAATCACTATGTGATCCGTGTAAACTCATCGAACCTTTAAATAAACTTATTAGTAAAGGTTATCTTACTAATGTTGTAATTAGATCTTTGAATATAGTTTACATTGGCACTAATATCGATTTTGTCATCAGCAAATTAAAACATAACTAGATTTGTACGGTAACCTTTTCTCCTCATAAGCGTCTCTATGCCTATTCTCTAATCTTCTGACTACCCTCTCAGTTCCTTAATCTTCCTCCGTCTACGGTTACTCTGACCTTGTGTTCTCTCTCTTATCCCAGATGTAATCAATCCAAATCTGTCCTTTCCTATGCTGTAAATAATGGACGTCATTGCTTTTATCTTTCAATCTACATTTCCTGCTACAATTGGTTCTAGGATGTTTTCGAGATCTTCATCGAAAGCTTTTCAAATTACTTTGTCTGCTTTTGTTGGCCACTTGATATTACCTTTCCTTTGCTCTAACTCTTCTCTTCTGACTGTTGGTTCTATCAGATATATCTCTTCTGCGTCTGTAAGTTATTCTATCTGTATAAGCTGGTCTGTTTGTTCATCCTCACCCTGGGTCACATGGAGGTTATCATCACTGTGGTTTGCTTCCTGAATGGTCTCCTGATCCGTTTAACCAGTTCTCTCTGTGCGTTGTTTGCCGGAATGGGCAGGCACATATTTCATTCTACTTCGATGGAAACTTCTAGCATTCTTGCAGACTTTCCCACAAAAACATATACATCTGTTGACCTTGCTCGTTGTCCTTTTCGGTTCTTCAGTCGTATCCTAAGTCTGTCCTATAGACTGTTCATCCTCCCTCGCTCTCGCACAACCTCGAGGGTGTCTTAATATGTATTGGTCCAAAGCGTGTAAAATGGGTTCCCCTTAACAGGAGATGCACTGTAGCCTGCCAAACCTAATGCCCCAAGTACCAGTCTCTCCTGGCTACCTCCTGTCTCTCCAGGTCGCCACTTTTCTCTTCACAGTCGTCAAACTTACCTGGTAGTCACTGGGTTTCCAGAACGTGATTACCTTGTAAAAATCATAAGAATGCTGATCCAGTTCCATCATCAGGTGGAGTCCTCCTTCCTTGGCTGTTTCGGCGCTATTCCACAACAACCCCCAGAGTAGCACCGGCTCAGGTGATCAGTCTGAACCTGAAACTGGATGGCTTCCATTGCTCCCGATACGTCAGCCAGTGTAACTGCTGCAACGTCACTGATTGATGTTTACATCATAGTTGTTATAAAAGTCTCTAATATCATCAGACTGTAGTCATTTCCTTCAGCCTGTAGATGTTGCCTGTTTTGGACCAATTTAAAAAATTACAATAAGGAATGCCAGAGCTATATGTGTACTAATATGGGGCAAGTAGTAAAAGATATAAAATTTGTAGTCTAGCTTCAAAATCGTACCTGACGACACTTACACCTAATAACCTCTTTTCTTCTTTCAAGCGTACTAGTATTCATCCATTTAATCTACAACTTTTGATAAATCAGTATTTAAACCTTCCGAAGCATTACCATAATTGACTACAAAACCTGAGCCTATAATTTTGACATTAAAAATTCTGTCACTAATATGTCTGATGATAATCCTGAAAATACAGTCGTTTACACATTGGTTTAAACTGAACACGTTGAAATTGAACATGCTAGCCAGGAAAATGAAAATAACAATCCCTTAGAAAATTTAGACACATTCTTCTCAAAACGCGTGTCAAAAGCGCCAACGAAAAAATCATCAAAACCTAGGAAAACATCCAAAATTACAAGTGGCAAAGCAGTACCTAAAGATGAAACTTTTAATAAAATCAATGAATGTATACTGCAGCGACAACTTAAAGAAAAATGTATAAAAACTAATAGGAAAGCAACAAAAAGAAAAGAAAAACCAGTAACAGAAAAACAAACAAAGCCAAAGAAATAAAAACTAGAAAAGGACTTTAATAGTCAGAGACTATTTTAAAATTTAAATGGTTTCTGGCTTTCATTGGCCACTTATAGTTAAGGACAGCTGGGAACTAACTATGTTGCATCTGAAATTAAAGATACCCACCCTCCTTAAGACATTGAATTTCACTTACCATTTCAGCTGGGCACAGTGTGATTACTGGACACATCTACGCTACTGTTCACCTGTAACTGTTGTTCGGACTAAATCAAAATTTGTATGCCTTCATTGTGACAGTGACAAATAAATATCTTATAAAACTTTTTGTGACACAAACAGCTGAATTCTATTATGGGCATTTGAATAAATCAAAACTAAACTTTGCAAATTCATTTCAAAGTGGTCATTGCTAATTTTTAATTAGTTTTGTTTAAATACATAAAAAGAAAAATTCAAAAATTCAAAATAAGTTACTACCAGTGATAAAAACATGTGTAAATTAATGTTTCTTCTTTTGTTTATCCACTAATAATGTGATACATGTCTACCATACCATACTTTTGAAAACTATCGAGAACTATCGAGAACTGATGGCGCTAAACACGTCATAAACGTGTAAAAATACAAATGTTTTGTTTTTGTTCTGTGTATCACAGGAAAAGCTGCAGGTTTTTTTTGGGAAATAAAGGCAAGTGTTTAATGAAATAATACAAACAAACATATTTATTTATTAGCTGTACTTGCGATACGATCAACTTGTTTGTTATGTTATCGAGAATCGATGACACCAGGATACTCATATAAAATGAATATTTGGTACATAAATCATGTTTATGGTAGTCCAAATAATTATGACGTCTTAAAAGGCTATTTTAATTTTTTTCTGTGACGCCTTCCTTCGTAAAATAGCTTTTCAAGATGTCATAATAATTTTGACTACATTCATGGGTATTATACCTAATTCAGATTTTAACAGTAATTTGAATTTCAGGATATTTACTGAAATGACGTACATGAGAAAAGTCAACATTGTACCATTAGTCCCACGAAACAAGTGTTCTACCCAAGCAGTTTTAGCATCTCGGCTTTGAGAAGCTATTGGTTTTTGCTAATATGCTGATATGCTATCAATTTCACGAACATGCAAGCAACGTGCTAACTATTGAACTTTCATATCTATGTAATATTACATGATATTGATGCAAATGGTCAAAATTAAATATATGACCTTTAAATATATGGTTCATAAGTGTTTCTCGTTTCTCGTTTTTTATATAGATTAGATCGTTGGTTTTCCCGTTTGAATTGCTTTACACTTGTCATTTTGGGACCCTTTATTATGCTTGCTGTTTGGTGTGAGCCAAGGCTCCATGTTGAAGGCTGTACTTTGATCTATAATTGTTTACTTTTACACATTGTGTCTCATTGGCACTCATACCACATCTTCTTATTTATATTTAATTGTTATCCCCTTTTATTACATATTAGAAGTGGGAAACCTGAAGCAAGACAACTTGCCCCACTGCAAAATCGCCCCAGATCAACTTGCCCCACTCTTGTTTACCTACTTGCACCACTATTGGAAATGAGTTAAATCACGCTGAAATTAGGCCTGCCAACTCGCCCAACTAGCATGACTAGGGAAAAGAAGTCATATCCTTATTTATTATTATGTAATTGTTGTATTTATTTAGGAATAACTTTTTTTTCAATCTGTTTAAAAATAAAAATAAAAACAATACTTGATGTAGCAATGCTAAGCAAGCTTGCTTATTTGCATAATAATGGTAAGGGAACCAGTTAATTATATTATAATGCAATATATTATCTTGACATTTTAAGGATTATGATTTAACAGCAATTTGTTTTTATAGTAATTAACGGATTGGTAACTTTTGTCTATGAATTAAGCATAAAACTAACAAGTGATCAGTGACATATTTTGTTTTAATTAGTCGGGCGAGTTGACAGGCCTTTATTCATCGGGATGAAACTCTTTTCATACATGTAAGTGAAACAATTAGAAGACCTTTATTCATAGGGATTCAACTACTTTTCCTAAGTGGGGCGAGCTTGCAGGCCTGAATTCAGCTTGATTTTAATCTTTTCATAAATGGGAAGAGTAAGTTAACATAAGTGGAGCGATTTGGTGGAAAGTGAAGGGAGTTGGTAGAAAGTCGAGGCGAGCTAGTCTGGGACGATTTGGCAATGGGCCGAGTTGTCAAGGATTCATTAGAAGTAATCCAGTGCGATAAGATAGGGTTTAATTGCACTTGAGATAACTGTCTGGGTGTGAAAACTGCAAGTAGACAATTATGACATGTGTATAAAAGAAAATTAATCAAAGGGTTAACGTAGATCGGGTGTCATCTGTCATCTTGGATTGTAAAATAGCAGAACACAATTGTTCTCACCATGGAATATTGTATTGACAGGAAAACAACAACGCCACTTCAAAGGTTCCAACTGCATGACTGCTTATCTTTCGATAGCTAGTTCATTGGTTTAAGATTATATGGAATGTTAATTGACTCTCTGCATGTGATTGATCAAATTACTGAAACTTTTCGGTCATTATCTTCTGAAGGAAATATACGAACAGACCGGTTGTTGTCAGATATACTTACGAAGTAATCGGAATAATTCACTCGTTATATTCCCCTGCTCTGCGATGGCCACTTACCTTGCGGCTGGATTTATTTGATGTTACTTACGAAGTGACAATTTGCATGTTCTGAAGTTATCTAGACACTCGTTCAATATAAAAATAAGGATATGAGGTATGATTGGCAATGAGACAACTATCCAGCAAAGTACACATACAGTGGATGTAAGCAATTATAGGCAACCGTATGGCCTTTAAAGATGAGAAAAACCTATACCCTATAGTCGGCTATAAAAGGCCCGACATGAAAAATATGAAACACTTAAATTGAAAAAACTAACGGCCTAATTTATAACAAAACAATTTATGAGAAACAAATATGACAGACGTGAACCAACGACAACCACTGAACTACAGGCTCCTGACCTGGGACAGGCACATAAAGAATGCGGCGGGGTTAAACATGTTTTTGAGCGTTCGACCCTCCCCTAACCAGGGCCAGTGGTGTTACAGCACAACATAAGAACAATCTATAAAAATCAGTTGAAAAGGGCTTAACTCATCAGATCGATACAAAGCAGAAAAACATCTAACAAAAATGTGGCAGGGTATTTATACAACCCTAACAACAAAATACACAAAGAACAGCTCTGAGAGTACTCGAAGTTAGTGACAGCTAGTTCAAAACCAATAACAAGTAATAAAAAAATCATGTATCTAAAACTAAAATATCAGTCAGTACATATCAAACATCAAATGGATGTGTACTGATGTACCGTAAAATTGACATCTAATCTTTTGACCTCAAATTGTAAAATTATATTTTATCATTTTGATTTACATAGAAACTATATATATACACGAATGCAAGTTCCTAATTCTAATTTTAAATGTGAGTTGATTTAATACATTATATAATTTTGATGTAACTATTCATGAAAGTTTGACAAAGTTCTTGATGACTGAAAAACTTAAATGTAAGGCTAAATTAGAACGTGAACTGTAATCACTACAAACCAGTAAAAGTCTGAAATGGCCTATATCTGTATTCGACTGTTCTGATTTTTACTCGACCAGTCTGAATTGGTCTGAATTTTACTTGATATTACTCGACCCCAATCTTAACCACACTCGACTGTACTGATTTGTTCTTGACCCTCATCTTTGCCATTGAAAAGGTCTGAACTATTACTAGACCAGTCTGGAACAGTCTTAACCTTTTCTCGACCTGTGTTCGACCAATACGTGTCCAGTTCTCGACCTATTTGTTTCAGTCTGAACCATACTCGACCAAAGGTCTGAACAATACTCGACCGTCTGAACCATACATGACCAAATAACCTCAATTTTATTTAAATTTTAACTGTCTAAATAACTTTCTTTTTAACTGACAACAGCCACAATAAAGTAAAGATATATATAAAAGCAGATTTTTACATCCTTACATGATTATTAGATTTATCAAATCGAGATAGTCAAATTATCTAATTTTAAAGTAAAAAAAAAAGATTTTCTTTTACCTGAAAAGACATCTGTACTAAGGGTAATAAACCTTGTTAAGGTGCTTCTTGTTTGGGATGTGTTTTTTTTAACAAAATTTGATTCACCTAAATTTAAAAAAAACAACATAGGTTTCATGGTTACATACAATAGTTATATAACTATCTTTTTAACTGAGGTAACAACAGCCAACAAAATCAATGAAATTGTTTAACCTTATATCAGAAATATATCTATTCTTATATTAATTTGGATATATATCTAAACGGGATAAAACATTAAAGAAATGATTAAAATTGTTCCTCTGATTAGGGTAAACTATAAAGTAATACCTCGTGCTTGGGACACACTATTTAAAAAGATCATAACTGGCCACAGAGTAATGAATTTTAAATAACATCCATTGAAAATTAAACAAGATCCTGTTAAACTTAAATCACAAGGCCTTTTGAATTCACTAGATAAATAACACACGATTTTAAAGAAAAGTATGGTTTCTTTTTTCCTGTAAAACACAACTGTACTGAGGTTCTTAAACCTTATTAAAGTGCTTCTTGTATGCCATTTCTTTAACTTTGACAAAACTAAATTAATCAACCTAAACTTTTACTTTAAAACACAATTCCTTTTTTTAAATTAAAAAGGTTATCACGGATTGCTATGGGAGTTCTATAATATTAAATTCTTGGTTTTACAAAACGAAGGTGTCATTTTGAAATTTATTTTAAGTTGCTTTATATACAATAAATAAAATGTTCCTGCGTTATTAGATAAACTCGACTGACACCATAAATTTATACCAGTCTTGAGTTAGTGTTAAAAGTTTTCCAGTAACCATAAAATATATCTGAAACATTCAAAAAATTTTGATTACCATTTAAGATATTTGAATAATGGTAGAAAGTTCTAGTATTTTTGAAGTACATAATGCAATGTGAACATGATATCATGTATATAAAATTCATTTAACCAAAAACTTAATTTATTACATGATATTTTTGTAATCCGACCAGAAATCAATTCCTTTGATCATCTTATTTTTTTTTATTTTAAAGGTTATATACATTGTTTATATGTTTATATGTATATGTGTTGATGAATATTGTGTTGATGATTATATTATGTGTATTGTGAAATTTTGGTTTCAATGCTATATTAAATACATTTTGGATTTCAAATTGTTGATCAAATTTCTATCCAAGGGAAATAGCTGTTGTTGAAAATAGGTCCTAAATTAATGAAATACAATAGATAGATACAGAAATAGGTCTAGGTTGGTTAAGACTTGGTCGAATATGGTTCAGACTGGTCGAGTATGGTTAAGACTCGGTCGAGCATGGTTCAGATTTGGTCGAGAATGGTTAAAACTATGTCGAGTATGATTCAGACACGTATAAAATGGTTAAGTACTGGTCGAGTAAAGGTCGAGAACAAGTTCAGACTGCTAAGTATGGTTCAGACTACAGTCGAGTAGTATCAAGTAAATTTCAGACGAATTCAGACTGGTCTAGTAAAAATCATAACGGTCGAGTACAGATATAGGCCATTTCAGACTTTTACTGGTTTGTAGTGAATAAAAGCAAGAACATTTATCAGAAAATTCGGAAAAAATGAAAATGAATATTTTCAAAATATTGCACTGGATACTGTCGTAAAAAGCCTCCGTGTCCAAATTTTATAAAATTCTTGTGGCAAAGTTATTGATGTTTAAAAAATTAATCTTAGACTGAACCTAAAAGATGACGCAGGCACTACTGCAGACGTCAGAATCTAGGATCACTATGTCTCGCTTTCGCAACATAAAAGGAAGCTGATCAACTCACATTATTAATAACTATTTGAATAGGAACTTGCATTAATGTATATACATGTATAGTTTCTATGTTAATCAAAATGATAAAATATTACTTTGTACAATTTGAAGTAAAAAGATAAAACGTCAATTTTATTGTACATCAGTATTCTCCTCAGTATTTTAAAATAGCACTATGGGTTTGAAGTAACAGTTTTCCTAAAATCATAAGCACCATAATTATAATAAATTCTGTTATAAAATCTATTCAAATAGAACAGTGGTCCCATGGTGCTTGCAAGGTCTTTGGGAGAACTCTGGGCAACACATATTCTTTAAAATCTCGATATATATACAAAATGGCAAATAATCCTGTGTTACATTTTAGAGCTTAGCCTGCAAACAATGCATAGTCTGAAAATATTCTTAAGATAAACCTTTTGGATCAGAAGGGATTCATATTCTGGAAAATATATGGCTTATATTTTCTATACCTAAAGTTAAGCATGTGTACTTCATTCTTTATTTTGTTATGTACATGTTACAAAAAACATTTGAAGATCCAATGATACATTATCAGTACAAATACAAAAGAACAAAACGAGAGTAAAAAAATAACATGGTAAGATAAGATAAGATGAGATATTTCATTGGTATAAAATCCAAAATTACAGGACTGTTACCATAGACAATAAAAATTGGGTATAGATAAACATACAAATATATATCTGTCCACATTTATAAACATTATATATATAAATTTATATATCCGCTCCATAATTAAAAAGAAAACATTTTTACATTAATATATGTATCTAATCTCTGCTAAGGATGTGGTACCTCAAAGTTATTTATTACTCAATAAAGTAAATCTAGAATTGTGCATGTCACCAATAGATTTTACAATAATTCTTATTATATCATTCTCGCCAACGGTATACACAAATTTAAATCTTGCTTCAATAGTCATATTAAAAAGAGGAACTATTTCACTAATTTTACAATAAACGCCTTTTTGAAATAGTATCCTGATTTTCCAAAACATGTGAAAAATTTAATGTAGCATGTAACTGTTCAATCTTTCATGCAAATCCATTGGTTAATTGCAGGTTTGAACTATATACATCTTTAAATAAACAATTATTATCAGATTTTATCACATGTAACCAGAAGCCACATGGTAGAAAATGGGTAAACACATTTATACATGTGATTTATATTCACATCCATGATCAGACAAAATGTCAAATAAAAAGCATGATTAATATTACTGTGGATTCATTATTATTCGTTGGATACCAATTTTCGTGGATTTCGTGGGCACAGTCAAACCATGAAATTAAATATTCAACGAATGATAATTTTTCTATAGGTTTGTATGCAGACTTCAGCAAAACCACGAATATGCAAGTTTTCTTAATCCACGAAAATTGGTACCCACGAAAATAAATGAATCCACAGTAATAGGCTTTACTTCAATTTTTGTCTCGCCTGCGACGAAAGTTGTTTATATTTCAGAGGGTAGAAGACCTGTCTTGATTTCATTTTCATGGTTCAGCGACTGCTCGAAAAAAAAAACCATTTTTTGCAATGTGAATTTCACACTTATTATGAGTAATAGGATAACCAACTACTTTGGATTTATTATTATTCGTTGGATACCAATTTTGGTGGATTTCTTGGGGACAGGGAAACCACTAATTCAAATGTTCAACGAATTGAAAATTTGCTGTATGGTTATATGCAGACTTTTGGAAAACCACGAAATCAAATATCCGCGAAAATGCAAGTTTTCCTTAATCCACGAACATTGGTACCCACGAAAATAAATGAATCAACGGTATATTTGGTATATGGGTTCCTTGCAACGTCTACATATCCGTCAGACAGTGTTCACCTGACCTTTATCTCATTTTATGGATTAGTGATCAAGGGTAAAGTTACGTGATTAGGTCCATTTTTCAGATACTATAAGCAGTAGGTCAATTATATGTGGTGTATGGAATGATTGTAAGGGTTACATATCAGTCTGGCAGGTTTCATCTGACCTTGACCCCATTTTCATGGTGCATTGGCCAAATCTTAATTTTTGTGTTTTGATCTGTTTTTTTTACAGTACAACTAAAACGAACAGGTGCCCAAAATCTAAACACCGCAATTATTCATGGAGTCACACCAGGAAACTCCGATATCCCTCCCTAAATTCGTGGTGGAAATTGGGAGGGTTTCCCCAATAATCGCGTAAATTCGCTACATTTTGTTTATTGTGATAGCGACATCTCTCCCAACACAGTGTAACACGGTGTCACACCGGAATTAATTGCCCTAATCTATGCCGGCTTGCGACAGTCAGGGTATTTGAAATTTCTTATGTAATAAACAATTGTATTTCCTGTCTATATTTTGGGGGCATCGGTGGCTGTGTTTTAAGTAGTCGAACTACTGTATCACTAGCCTGTCAGCGCTGGGGTTGTGAGTTCGAATCCCGCACGGGAACAGATGCACATGACTCAATCTTAACAGACTAGGATTGTCAGTTTTCTATTTACTTTAAATCTGTCAGACTACTTCTTATAGGAGTTATTGCCCTTAAACATGTTAAATGTCAAATTTTACCATTTTTCTTTTTTTTCATTTCTTCATAAGCAAGCCTATATATACAATGCTTCTTAAGTCTATATGACTGGCTGAAAATATGAATGAGCATAACTTTTGTATATTATATTATATCCATTCAGGATAATAAATTATTTATTCATATACTGTATCTTCAAAAATAAAAGAAGATTTTAACTAATGATTGTACCATCATACATTCATAAATACAGATCATGCAAATTGTTCATACTAAGAAGTTGAAAGTACAAAAAAAAACAAATAAATAAAGAAGTCATATATACATACATTGTATAACAGTAAATATATATTATACATGGGGAGATATTATGGACTTACATATATATATATAGTCTGATAGTTGAAAATGTTCATAATAAGAAGTTAAATGTTGGTTAATATAAGCTATCTATATCTGTTTTGCAGGTCTTCTTAAGTATTCATTCACTGTAGGGATAATAGCGTCTTTCCATGCTCTTGAGACAGACAAGGAAGAACATTTTTTAAGAATATACCGTTGTATAACTGTCTTCCTGCAATGTGGTTCGGATTTGTTTCACTTTCCCCGACCTTGATAGTAATATTGTAGTCTGAATTGCTCAGCGGTGATCAGTTCTGGGAAGAGGCGATCTAACAGTTTTGTAGGTCTGGATAGTTTCTGTGTTTCGACATAAAGTTGAGATCACTTTCCGGCACATCATAAAATGGGTAGGTTTCTGGATTCGTAGACACTGGCCGGGATTGGTAGATGGAAGTCTGTAGATGAGAAGTTGAGTTACCCTGAAGGAGTTGTATTAGTCATTATTACTTGCTGGTAGTTTCTAATTTCTGTTTGGTTTTTTCTTCAGCTGACAGACTTTTGAAGATGCCATCAATCTTTCAGTCAGGAATTGGCCTACGATGTAACGGAGTACTTTTCTCTGGTGTGTCAAAAGGTATAAGTGATGTTGGTGTTGAAGGTTCAGGGTAATTAAATGTTGGTTGACTGGATTGTCTGGAAGTTAGATGGAAATGACTGTTGAATAGAACTGTCTTGATCACCTGTTGTTTCAAATGGGATTGTAGTTGCAACAGGACTAGATGTTGACTGGTTGTATGGAAAAAGGATTTGATGCATGTTTAGGCTGGCTGGTGGTAGAAAATGAATTAAATGTGGATACAGATGGATGAATGGTTGATGAGTGACTATAGGTTAAAAAGGGATTTGATGGTTGACTGAGCTGACTGGTAATAGCAAAGGAATTTGCTGACAATACAGATTGGTGAGTGGTGGTTTGCTGCTGGTGTAGAGGACTGGTGTTTAACTGGCTGAAGTGAACAAATGGCTTTGTAGACCCTACTGGCTGGTTAGTTGTGACAAAAGATTGTGAAGGTACAGACAGTTGTTATGACAGATTTTTTGATTGTGGTTCCTTGATGATGATTGCATGTTGGTCTGTAGTTGCTGACTGAGTTTGGTTGGTAAACAACCGTTGAGGTGAATGAGTGGTAGCTGAATGACTTGCAGTTGTTGAAGGATGTTGCATATTAATAAGTTGGTTTGGTTTAATATGTATTATAAGCAATAGGTCAACGATATTTAGTGTATAGAATGATTGTAAGGTGTACATGTTGGTCTTGTCGGTATCATCTGACCTTGGCCTCATTTCATGGTTCATTGGTCAATGTTAAGTTTTTGTGTTTTGGTCTGTTTTTTTTTTTCAATTACCATAAGCATTAGGCGAATAAGGGTCCAGCCATGCCTTAAAACTTACTTAGATGCATCGGTGTGTCTGTACTCAGAGTGGATTTTGTGGTATAAACATGGTCATATTTTTCAATGACATTTTTTTCAGAGAAAAGTGCCTGTGATTTAGTATATGGAATATTTGTAAGGTGTTCATGTCTGTAGGAGAGGATTTATCTGAGCTTGACCTAATTGTCATGGATCTTTAAAAGGTTAAGATTATGCGATAATTATAGGAAAATCTTTATCTTTAAGACTGAACATCAAATCAATTGTCAGTAAAGCAGGCGAGACATTTCAGCGTTTGCACTAAATTAAATGATTTGATAAGTAAATTCCTAAATGTCTAAGTTTTTCAATTATTTATTTACTGAGTACAGAATTATAAAACTTTTGATTCATTATCTTCAGTTTCTCTTCACTGAGGTTGAAAGTAATATTTACTTTTGGCCTCTCCATTTTAGGATTTAGATCACGTTACCAATGGATGCTGACAGAGTCCTCCAGAGCCTTGGAAATTATGGTCGTTTCCAGATCTTAGTGTTTCTTTGTCTGTCCTTTGTCTACATGAGAGGAGCATGGCCTGTCCTGGGAAGTATATTTCTGGGAGGGGTACCAGATTATTCTTGTAAAGAGCTTGCTGATAAAAATAAAACTGTTACATATGGAACTTGTGATGTCACTCTCAGTATTGATGGACAGAATACAACTGAATCTTGTCCTAATGGTTGGAAGTATGGTAATGAGTTTGAAGAAACCATAGTGACAGAGGTGAGTTTTAACATGCTACTAGTAATACCGTTATTTTGAAATCCTTTAAATTGTTTATGTTAATCTTTTTCAATGTATGTTACTGGTGCGTGAATATTTATGCAGGCAGTTATCTGTCAGTTTTTCTTTAATGATTTTATTGTTTACTGGTGTTTATTGCCACTTTCAGCACTCTTGGCTATAGTTGCCAGTTTTTTATTGATTGGGGAAGTTGGAGTACCCATTGAGAACCACCGACCTGAGGCAGGAAAACTTGCATTTTCGTCAATTAAAATCGAATGCACCTGTCTTGAGCTGGGTTCGAACTCACAACCTCAGTGTTGACAGGCTAGTGATTTCTATAGATGAACTTCTTAGAACACTCAGCCACCATTTTTCATAAAAAAGGTTAAAAGTTTAAAGGTTGAAATTTTACCAGTATATTTTCAGGAATAAATTTTTCTTTCTATCTTCAACAAACATTAAAAAAAAATTGAAATGAATATAAACTATTTGTTTTGTTTTTTTACAGTGGGATCTTGTATGTGATAGAGATTATTTAAACGAGTTGTCCACAACAATTTACATGGTAGGGAATACTATTGGGGCTACCTTCCTGACTCCACTATCAGACAGATTTGGAAGAAAGAAAACAATTTTGGCACTTCTGTTGATACAAGCTGCCATTGGTATTGGTGCTGCTTTTGCTAATACGTATATTTTGTTTACGGTCCTTCGATTCTTTGTTGGAATGTTAAACATGGTAAGAATAAGGTGCTGCAATTATGACTGTGGATTCATTTATTTTCATGGTACCAATTTTTGTGGATTGATGAAAAATTGTTATTTTATTGAGAGTTGATTTTGTGTTTTTGCGGAAGTCTGCTTACAAGCGTATAGATGATTTGTACTTCGTTGAATATTCAAATTTGTGGTTTACCTATACGTCCGAAATCTACGAAAAACTGGTATCCCATGTATAATAATGAATTCATAGTACTTTTGATAAACCTGCCTTTATTTACTTGACAGATTCCAGGTATTTTGAATAATATTTTGAAAAGAATAGGTCAGCAAGTTAAACTTTAGCAATAACAATGAGAATGCTCAAATACTCAATACTGTTGTAGAATTTTTCAAATTTTATTGCGAAAGAAATGATACTTTTCCACAGATTCACTTGAAGGTTACCTGTCGATTTAAACTTTTGTGAGTTCATCTTATAAATAGAATAGCTATTGTTCTCTGTGGAGTTCATTCAACAGGACCTTTAAATTTCATCTAAGAGAAATCCATCACTCATTGATTAATTTACCTGAACAAAAAATTTTACTTTCAATGATGAAAATACATGTACCTATACTAAATAAGGACACACAAAACTGCATGTGATGTTGTATTTTTTCAATATCAACAATACATTTTCAATTTGTTCAATATAAACACTGATACAAATATTAAAAGATGATTTCTGACAAAATTTTCAATATTGTACCTATTGAAATTTTGTGTGTGTGTGTGTTTGACAAATAAAAACTGGAAAAAGGCCTTCTTACATGTATTCTTTAACTGAACAACCACAAAAAATGCCAATTTAGTTGGAACAATGCACAAATTTTGTCAGAAATAAACTTTACTTTAATATAAGTGTTTATATTGAACAGATATTTGAATCAACTAAAGAAGATAATGTTTTGGTCAGGTAAATTAATCAATGAATGATAGATTTCTCTTAGAAGAAATTTAAAGGTCCCAATGAATAAACTACACAGAGAACAATAGCTATTGTATTTATTCAATGGTTACTAACATCTGGTAGTCCGAACCTCTCGTATGAACAAAACGTCCATATATTTAAACATGTATTCGAGTTTATTAAAAGGTCTGAGAGATTTCTTTTCATATGGTACTGAATAGTGTAATTGCGGTACATTCACATCATCATCCTCATTACTTATTTTTCCGTTATTATTGTTTCATCTTTTTTCAATAGCTAGACTCGTAAAGTATTGTATATTTTGAAATATTGCATGCTCATATTAATATTGTATTGTTATCAATGAATGATAGATTTCTCTTAGAAGAAATTTAAAGGTCCTAGTGAATAAACTACACAGAGAACAATAGCTATTGTATTTATTCAATGGTACAAGTGAACTGACAAAAGTTTAAATACCTTGACCATGTGGAGATGACTCTGTGGAAAACTTTCATTTGGTTCTCAATAAAAGAAAAACCACATCAGAAATTTAAGTTCTATTGACATATTTCAATGCAACAGTTATAACATCTGAAAATATACACAGTTCTTCTTTTAAATGTAACTAAATTATCTTAAACATTTAAGTTTTGTCATCAATTATTATCTGTTACCTGTCACAAGATATATTAAAAAATCTTTAAAATGATTGGGTCAGTATTGTCCAAGCTTGTCAAATTTCAATATTTTCATAAGTAAATGATTATATTTACCAATGGAACAACTATGCATTTAAACAAAGACACAACACAAAATATCTACCTTTGAAATAAATACTCATATGCTTGATAATACTAAATATATAGGGCTTTTACAGAAATCTTTGTATTTTGGTATTAGAAGGCAATTTTATTAAATTGGATGACTTGTTCTGTATCCTTGGGGGACTTTTGTATGTTGAGGACACATATGATAACGAATAAGATAGTTTTTGTTCTAATATTTTGCACTCAATAAAAATAAGGTCTGCTACCCGCATTGGCAAGAAATGAGAGAGAGCGTTCATATCATGCCGGATACGGAACAACCCTTTCCGATTCCGGAATGATACAGATACCAGACTGTGAACTAGCAACCCTTATTTAATAACGAAAATTATGAATACAACATCCCCGCCCCGAAAGATAGAATTTTTTTTTCAAATTTCGTAATGGTTGGTTGTTTCACAGACGGAATACAACATTGTAATCATGAACAAAAACATAGAACATGCCGAAAAGTCATACATAAAAAATACTAATGAAATATCAAAACAACTAATGAAACGATTTAAACATGTTTTCTTTCTCCCAAAATCATCTCAAACTGTCGCGACTACACCCAAACATTCATGTGTACCTATTGTATAGAGTCAAGGAAAAATATTGCAACTAATGCACCAAATATAAAGTATAGTGTAATAGAGATCCGGTATTTAAATATTCAACTGGATCCATCGATTGAATAATAAACGTTGCGATTTCTCAGCAGGAGACCATAAACTCCCCGTTCGCTTGTCTACACACACATACGACATCATTTAAAAAAATCAAAGGTTTTCGTTCTAAGCAAATCATTACATCTCCTACACCACTTTCTGACTCGTTCTTACAGAGATAAATATACACAATTGCATTTACTTATAAAAGCTGCTTAAATGAAAAGGGTAGCAGACGTACAATCATATAAACACACAATCATAAAACACATCTATCAATAGTTACATAATGAATAAAAGCAAATGTTCATTAAATGTTATTTAAGTCATAAACTGTAAATTTCCCATCCTAATCACAAGTACACTACTCGAAATTTACTTTGGCGAAACAGTTTTCAACAAATCCGTTTTATGAAACACCATTAACTTCATTTCAAACGATGCTCACATATGTCATAAGATCGGCAGAATACCACACAAGGGCCATTCTAGCATGACAATCCTCTTAAAGTATTGGTCTGTAATTTTAATTCTTAAACGTATTTACAAAAAAAAAAGTCGATGGTTATTGGCGATACAGTTATCACCAAACCCTTTCAATCCAAATAGAAGAAACAAAACATTGAATAGAAATACCACGCATATTGACTATATATATATCATTGAACTTTAACAACACTGTTGCAAATTAAAATTAGGAATATTCCACGTAATTGGCCACACAGTTATCAACAAGATAATACATAATGTAGACACAATATTCTAAAGGGCGATCAATCGAAATTACTTCACCAACGGCTGCGGCCGTGAAATTAACAATTCTTGCGCTTTTTGTGATAGTTGTGATACCGTCCTCCATTGCGCATTTTGTGAGGGTTCACCTACTAATTGAACTAAATAAAGGAATGACTGATTTCCATTCTTTTTCTTTGCCAAAATTCGTTTCACCTTTTCGGATTTGACATCTGTTGAACTTTCAATATCATTAGCAGTTACGAAGGTTTCGTCTCTGAAACGCAATGGTTTGTTAATTTTCCTTGTAGACCTCCTAACATGAGGCTCACCTCTGTCAACACTATCGGACTGCTGTTTTGCAATATCGTCATCCTTACTAGAACTGAATTCATCCGGATTACAAAAGGAGGAAAATTAGAATTTGAAAACTAATAATTTTAAATTATCAATTGGTGACTATGTTTATTTACAACGTGAACCTACCGGTGTAGGAAGAAAATTTCAGCCAATTTTTGATGGTCCGTATATAGTTATTAACATTCCGAGTTCACATCTTATCAGACTCCGCGATCGAACAGGGAAAAGAAAGCTGTCAGACCCCGTACACATTAACAGACTGAAAATAGCGCATATCCGAGCACCTGATCCTGAGCATTGTTTAGCGCCTTCAAATGTTGAGAATACCGAGCCGGAAGAAATCAGTTCCAGTAAGGACTCTTAAATAACCTAACTGCAGGATTAAATCAACAAATTATAAATTATATCTGGCAAAGAAATCTAACTAATACTGTCATTAATTGCCCTACAATCAAAATGTAAAATATAGTAAAAAATGTTCTTTTTTTCAGCCTATAGCATTAGCTACATATGTTATGGTGACAGAATTGTTTCCTTCTAATTTCCGTTCATATCCATCAGTTGCTGTCAACTGTTCCTGGAGCATAGGAATTATGGTGTTGGCTACGTTTGGATATTTTTTGCGAGATTGGCAGACATTACAGCTAGTCATTACCATACCTAATTTGTTAACTATATTTTTTTATTGGTATGTTTTAATTTATAATTAGACTTATTAAGATGTTATCTCTAAAGATAACTGTTTTCCCTTTAAAAACTCATGGCCCAGATTTCAAATAAAGTCATTAAAATCTCTTTAACAAAATTTTGGGGATAAATACAGTACAATATGAGGTTATCATTGCAATATTTCATGACTAATTTGCTGTGCTTTCATGAATGTTGCAATAAAACGCACCCAAGCTCATCATTGAGCGAAAACATTTGGTCTGGTGTTCCTGCCGTATTTTGCACCATCATTGGTGCACTCAAAAAGTTGTAAATAGGAGATTTATTTTGCCTTATTGATTCATTTTAAATGTTGTATTGGACTAAAAACTGTTTGTCTTTGGTTAATTTTGTTAACATGTAGATTATTTTATTCTGAAAAGTCAAAAGTGTTGTATCTGTTAATGCTTATTGTGTTAAGAAATAAATGATAATAGTGCTTGTAAGTTTAAATGTTTTTGTATTTTTTCATTTCTGAAAAAATTATAAACAGCCATCATATTTTTGCATAAGTAGAGAAATTTCTTTTGGAACAGGTTTATTCCAGAATCTCTTCCATGGCTTATTGCCAAGAAAAAATACAATGAAGCAAAGAAAGTGACCAAATGGGCAAGTAAAATCAATGGTATACCTTTCCCTAGACATTTGTTCGAGGAAGCTGGGAAAGAAAATGAAGAATCATCAGAAAAAGGGCCCCATAGCAGTGAAGTCCTAGTAGAATCTGATCATAAACAAGCCTATACATTCCTAGATCTGTTTAGAACTCCTGTCATTAGAAGATATACAATTATTACATTTTATTTATGGTAAGTATATATATACCAGTAGTTCTAGATAGATTTTGTTTTAGGACGGTTACTTAACTTGTTTTTACCAAAGTATCAGGAAATTGTGTGGAATTCACTTAAGATTCAAATGTACGTTGTAAAATTTGATTGATTGATTGTAGGTTTTAACATCACTTTCAGCAGTATCGGTTATATCATGATGGCCAGTTTTATTTATAAAAGAAGTCATATTGCCCCTGGAGAAACCTAGTCAATTAAGACTGGATTTGAACACAACAGCCACATGCAGGGTTTGAGCTCACAACCTCAGTGTTGACAGGCTATAGGTACAGTACATGAACTACTTAGACAAATTGGATAACATTTGAGGTAAAATGGAAGATGCATTTTCAGACTGGTGAAAATACTTTAAATTGGAAACAGGGAACAAGGTTTGTTTTTCTTCTTCAAATTCATTTTTATATTATACAGATTGTTTTCACAAAGGGAACTCAATTGTTGCTGATCTGGTGGCATAAAGATGGCTTTAATGCTTTCATAATACATGCATATTAGATTTACTTTTTTATATATAATTAGAACAAACACTGTTGCAAAATGTTGACTGTGACTCCATGAAAACTTTTCTTTAGTAAAATTGTTGAATGTTTTAATTATTGTAGAAAGTTTGACCTTGATGACCACTTATATATTTCAGGTTTGCTAATAGTATCAGCTATTTTGGGATATTATTTGCCACACCTACTTTACATGGGAACCAGTTTCTCAACCTTGGAATAAGTGGTGCAGTGGAGATACCAGCACTAATAGTTTGTGTGATAGCCATTAATTTGTAAGTTTGAAAACATAAACTAGAAGATTTCATCTGTTCGTTTTAGGTTTTATATTTTTAGCTTTTCAAACTTGTCTTTTTAACCAAAACTGTTTTGGAAAAAAAAATTGGAACATAGAATGTTTTGGTGAGTTCTTTTTCAATTTGTTTTAATTAAATAGTGAATAATAATGAGAATGAAAATGATAATTTTATGTGGATCATTTGAACGTTACAACTTACAATGATTTTACATTGATGATTGTTTCTGAATTCTATTTGCGAATGTGAATATATATTGTAATTTGTATAATTCATAATAAAATATTGTTTACACTAACTTTGAATGAAACTTCAAATAATGATAAACTCCTTTTTATAAAAAGGTATTTGTTAGCTTTATCATTTTTATTTTTTGCTTATTTACAGATTAGGCAGACGAAAACCACTTATATGTTTCATGTTCGTGTGTGGTATTATGAACATAGTTACAATATTTATTCCAGAAACGACAGGTATGTAGAAATTGAAGACCACAGTATAAATGTTTATGTAATAAAAAGTCATTTTATTTATTCACATTTTAAGGTAGAAAACTAAGATGACTGTAATATTTACTATTATTAGTCAAGGCCAAGTCAATTTATGTAGAGAAATTTTAAAGAAACTGAAATTTGGAGTAAATGCCTAAATTTCGACTATATTTATCTCTAAAAGTAGCACACGATGGTATAGTTTTGATTACATATTTGCATTGACGAGGTGAAAAATAGTTTGTATGCAAATTTTCGTAAAAAACACTGTGGAATCAAAACCATATCATATGCCCTTAAAACACATAGGTATTTAACCCTTGCGTTGTAATTAAATATTGTGAATTAAAGCAAAAATATGTGTATATATTTATACATATATATTTATATGAATTATGTTTTATAACCACCAAGAGTAAACCTTATAGTTTTGCCATTACTTTTTATTTATAGGGAAACATTGGTGCAGTTTTTATCATTGTATTGTATGAATTTCTGACTATTTTTAGATGATGGTACTGATCTAAAGCCACTAATTATTACATTAGCCATGGTAGGAAAGTTTGGTATTACTGGCTCCTATTCAGTTACATATCTGTATGGAAGTGAGATCTTCCCAACAGTTATCAGGTACTCTTAATCTCTATATTCTTTGAATGAAACTGCCTGGAAAGAAGATAGTTCAAAGTTTTATCAATAAACCATGAATATCAAATTTTATACCATGTCAGCTCATGCTATAATGGTCAGTGTGAGTTACAGCTCATAGCAATCAACTGGAAAATTAATAGCTTTCAAACTTTGTGCTCTGTTCCCTTTTGTCAAATAAGTATTGTCAGCAATGTTAAATACATGTTAATTTCACTTATTGAATAGTGAACTTGTTGACATGTTTAAAAAGTTCAAAGATGAATTTACAAAATTTATTTAACATAAGGTTTCAGTGAAGATGTATACTTATGGCATATTTATTTTCATTGCAGAAATCATGCAGTTGGTATAGCTTCACTGTTTGAGAATGTTGGTGGAATAGCGGCTCCATTTATAGTTTATGGGGTGAGACATATTGAATATACAATACTTTGGATTCTTCATTTATTTCCCCTGGGTAATAATTTTGTGGATTTAAGAAAACTTGCATTTTCATGGACATTTGGATTCGTGGTTTTGCCAAAGTCTGCCTACATTCCTATAGAAAATTTATAATTTCGTTGGAAATTTGAATTGGTGGCTCACCTGTACTCACGAAATCCATGAAAATTGGTAGCCGATGAATAAAAATGATTCACAACAGTATCGATCAGGGCTTCCAAAAATATTTGAGGCAACCGGACATTTTATGTCTCTCCGATTTTAATCCCTTAAGACTTGGCAAAAAAGGCAATCATGGTAATCAGTTGGCCATCATATGACCAATGATCACCATTAAAACGATATTAAACTTTACTTTGATATCAATTCGATGTTCTGACGTATACTGTTAAATTGACAGTGCATCATTCGAAGTGTGCAACATCAGCGTACTAATATCTGCCTAAAACTCTTTATTTGTGCAAAATTACGTTATCAAAAACTTTACTTTCGTTTTTAAAAAGCACATTTTCCTAATACCGGATGTTGACTTGACAATAGTAAAACACAGACCAGAGACGGATACGTAAAATCCGTGTACGTTGAGTTCAAGGAGATCTTTCCACGTTATTTCTCCAAGAAAATACTCGAAATGAACGTTAGATAAAGGTATCAATGATAATTTTAGCATTTTTGAAGAATTATGATGCATAATTAAATTTCCCACCTACGCACACGCGCACATGTGTACTAGTTCAAAAATCGTGGTTCTGACGATTTTTCGTTCAAAACCTTATTAAATATTTCATCAAATCATATTAGTTTTGCAATAGTTTTGTGTTATTGATGAACAGCATTTTCTCAAAAATCAGTTCTTATTTCACTGTAATTTTTTAGGCTTACAGTTATTCTTTTTAGCCTTATTTTATCATTGATCATCTTTTGAAATCTAAACTTTACCTTACAACTTTACTGTGGAAAAAGAAAATCATGCAGATGGTAAAAACAAAGCAATCCGAAACATTGCATTGAATCAAGAATACTTAGTAATATTGAGGATTCCATCATCTTTTTAAGAAATGCCACTGCAAGCTTTGGTCCGTTCAACAAATTTGGAAAAATAATAAAAAGATATCACAAAATAACTACTGGCTTCAGAACCATTCATTTTACTCAATGCGTTCCTTAGCTTGAACAAGTATAAATGATGATAGTTTAAAAATTACATCTTTATCAAAATATTGTACCGGTCAAAGTTGAAAACAAGGGCTCTTGGTCACAAAACTGAACTTAATACTCGGAGAACAAAATTTGTGCTCGAAAAACAAAATCCAGTATTTGAGTGGTTGAGTTCTAAAAGAGGGACGAAAGATACCAGAGGGACAGTCAAACTCATAGATGGAAAACAAACTGACAACGCCATGGCCAAAAATAAAAAGACAAACAGACAAATAATAGTACAGATGACACAACATAGAAAACTAAAGACTAAGCAACACGAACCCCACCAAAAACTGGGGGTGATCTCAGGTGCTCTGGAAGGGTAAGCAGATCCTGCTCCACATGTGGCACCCGTCGTGTTGCTTATGTTATTACAAATCCGGTAAATAGTCTAATTCGGTAAGTCACATTCGTGAAAAGGGAAGGGTATTGTAGTTACGACATAAGGAACATATCCGATATCATCTGTGAAACGGTTATTCCATAACGGTCAACCAACTCGTGATGGCGTCCGTAAAATTTACGAAGGGATGATTTCAACTTCACCATTTTGAACTCTTGGTTTAATAGCTTCCTTGTGAGCAGCAATCCTCTATCAAGGAAATCATGATAGGAAACACAAGCCCGGGAATATCGTATCAATTGGGAGATATATACTCCATATGCAGGCGCTGCTGGAATGTTGCTACATAGAAATGGAAAGTTCACAATTGGGAAGCTGAAATCATCTCTTTTGTCGTAAAGTTTTGTTTTCAACCGACCCTCATTGTCAATTTCTAGATGTAAGTCAAGATATGAGGCAGACTTAACTGTATCTGTAGTATCCTTTATCTCTAGTTCGATGGAATAGATTCGTTCAACATAGTCACCAAATTTTGTATTATTTAGTGAGAGAACATCATCTATATAGCGGAACGTAGAGTTAAAGGATATTGCTAACTTCTTATCTTTCTTCCTAAGAAGTTCCTGTATGAAGTCAGCCTCATAATAATAAAGAAACAAGTCGACAAGAAGAGGGGCACAATTGGTTCCCATTGGAATTCCGACAGTCTGTTGAAAAACACGTCCTCCAAACGTAACAAATATGTTGTCAATCAAGAAATCAAGCATCTTGATAATGTCAGTTTCAGAGAATTTTTTGTTTGAATCAGAGTAATTCTTTACAAAGTAGGATTTATCCCTCCCCAAGACAAGATACTTGTATCTACGTTCGCCATTCTTTTTAATGAAACAAAGTAATACCTACTCTATCAATTTGTCTTTTAGTTTGGAATGGGGAATACTTGTGTAAAGTGTAGAAAAGTCAAATGTTTTAATACTATTGCAAGATGAGACTTGAGTATGCTACTTGTACCAAAATTTTCATGACCGCAAGGCCAGACTTATCAAAAACTTTGACTATTGTATATTGAATTTATCTTACAGGCAACATCTTTAGCAAAGTTTCCACTGATAGTATTTGGTGTGTTGACAATTGTTGGTGGGATTTTAATATTCTTCTTGCCAGAAACACATCGGCGACCTCTACCTGAAACTATAGAGGAAGTTGAAAAAATGACAAAAGAAGTTGTCTATGACAAAACGATATATCACCAGGCCATGAGTACACAGTTGTCTGGAATAAGAGAACAAAACACACGATTGTAATTGTTATTTACAAATCTAAGAGGTTAACTGTTTATTAGAGAAATCATTTATTTGGTTATTGTGGGATGTAGACAACCGAAGTTTGTATTGTTGGAAATTGTTCCTGTACTCTTCAAACGCATATTACATAGTGCTATCATCATTATATTGTCACTTGAGTTTTCAATCTTGTTCACTCATACTGGTGTTGCTTAAATACAGTAATTCTTTAAAGATGCGAGTTTTCCATCATGATTTCTGGACAAGCATTTTCATTAAATTTACCACTAATAATAATGTTATAGAAAGAAATTTATTCGAAAAAGCTTTCATGATATCTTTTTGACGTTGAAACAAATTTATTTAACTCCTATATTTAAAACAAATAATTTGAATAAAAAAAGTGGGGATTCTTGATGAGTGAGAAATAGGAGTGAAAATATGTATTTATCAAACATACATCAATTATATTTTACGTATTTGCCATTGCTTAGTATTATATTCTATGCATTTACTTTAGTCCCATATGATTTCGCATGTGTCACTTGCCAGCAGAGTTGACACAATACATCACTATCTGTTACCAAGTTTGTTTTTTTTTTCTGTGTTATCTACACAGTTTTGTTATCTGACGACCCCTCTCACAACACCCGACATTAACCTACAAAATAAGCATAGACTTTTAAACAGGAAGTGAATTTTGACACTACTTATTTTAGATGTTTATCATTTTACTTTCTGTGAATTTCCATCAGCCAAAGAGAATTTGTCCATGTTTTTTTTTAAAGAGAGATACACATCTCTTTTTTACAACTCAGTCTAAGTTGCTTAAGAAAAAAATAAGCAAAATTGCAAAGATTTTTTAAAGAGGTCAAAATTGTTGTCGTTTTTAGCATACAAAAGGACAGCCCCTAAAAGTGTTTTTAATCCTGTGTATCATTACCTTAGTTATTGTGCAGGTTTATCACTGGGGTTCCACACTTTTTCATTTTGACAGTAAGCAGAAATATCCTAAATTAGTAAATGAAAAAAAGGACCATACCTCACTGTCTTCTCTTAAATCTCATGTAAATTATCATACGTTATTATTTTCCTAAAAGTATGACTTGACAGTAAAATGTAAAAAGAACTAATATTTTGTAGTACTGAGAAATAATTGATATGTTGTATAGTAGACATTTGCCTTTTGTTGAAGAGTGTAGGTTGATCTGAAGTTGTTTTTGATTTTTTGATTTTGTTGGTTTCATTTATGTATTCCCCACATCTCCTTTTATTATATATATCATGACACAAAAAGATATACATAAATTACTTGTTATATTTTCTATAAGTTTATTATTATATTTATTAGTGCAGCTTTTGTTCCCAACAGTGATGCATTTTATTGTTAAATTTCAATTTTCCATATGTTTATTATCAGATTTCTTAGTGCAGCTTTTGTTTCCATCAGAGTTACAATATTTATGTTAAATTTCAATTATCTATTTTATACCTTATATTTGTTTGTTTTAGGATATATATCAGAATGATCTTAAATTTGAATACATTTTCTCATCATCAATTCATTTAAAATTTTTATAGAAACAGTTAATTCTTTGGAATCAGTATAACTTACCAGGTATGCCCTTGAAATATAAATGAAAATACATGCTCAAGTCATTGAATATAGTTTTGAAGATATTTTATCATGTAAAAAAATAGTGCCGAATACTCACAAATATCCACTTTTGATGTATTTTAAAGTCTTTACTAAGTAGACTTGTTGTAATTGGTGTCTACCATTAGTTATTAAGTTAAGAAAAGACCCAGTTGGATACTTTGCAGCAAACTTAGTCAAAATCAAATTTATTTATAAAGATGGTCCTTTACAGCCATTATAGTTTCTATGACAATTTTTATAGAACAGAATTAAAATCATATCTGGTGTTGATGCCTTTTTATACGACCTCAAAAAATTTGCGCTCGAATAATGCTATCATGTCCTCGTCGTCGTTGTCGTCCGAAGACACATTGGTTTCCGCAGTTTAACTATAGTTTAAGTGAATGGATCTCTATGAAATTATACCAGAAGGTTCAATACCACAAAAGGAGTGTTGGGGTTGATTTTGGGGTTGTGGTACCAACATTTTAGGAATTAGGGGCCAAAAAAGAAGCATTTTTGTAGTTTCCGGACAATAACTTGTGTGTAAGCGTATGGATCTCTCTGAAATTGTACCACAAGGTTCCATATCACAAGGAGAAGGCTGGGATTGAGTTTGGGGGTAATTGCCCCGAACGTCCAGGAATTAGCGGCAAAAAAGGGGTAAAAAACAAGCATTTTTCTAGTTTTCAGACAATAACTTGTGTTAAAGTTTATGGAACTCTCTGAAATTGTTCAAAATTTCAAAAAGTTTGGGGGTTCAAAAGTATAAGGGGGGATTTTTTCCATTTTTTTTGGGGGTTCATATTTTTTTTCTTCAAAATTTTTGAAATTCAAATTTTTTGAAAAAATTTTTTTAGGGGGAAGGATTCTTTTCCTTAATTTTTTTGGGCGTTCATACTTTTTTTCTTCTAAGATTTTTCAAAATTTCAATTTTTGGGTTTTTTTTTCATATTTTTTTTTTTTTTCCCAAAAGTGTTCCATTGTTACATTGATTATTTCTGATTTATATATAAAAGCAACAAATACTGATTTGGCAGGAGATACACACCAAACAGGGTGTGTAAATTATTATATATAACAGATTAACTAAGTATTGTGCAACAGCACAGTATTGCGCAATAGCAAGAATTCTTCAATTGAAAATAAATACAAATCTTTTTACCAATTTCAATGGGATTAAATTAAGTCTTTAATTTTTGGGGGTTCTAACCTTGTATTACTATTTTGGATAATGGGCCCCATTTTTAAATTGGTCAATATTGAGGTCCAAAGGATCCAAAATTAAACTTTGTTTGATTTCTTTAAAAACTGAATTATTGCAGCTCTATGATATGCTGAATCTTATTGTGCAATTAAATTTTTTATTTTGGGCCCTGTTTTCAAATGAGTCCATATTAAGGTTTGAAGGGTCTAAAATTAAACTTTGTTTGATTTTAACTAAAGTTAAATTTTTGGTGTTTTTTTATATGCTGAATCAAACCATGTTGTTAGATTTTGGATATCAGACCATACTAGGTAAATTAAATGTCCCATTTCAAATTTTTAAGATCTTTGACCACATTTATTTTGTGTCAGAAACCTATATTATATCAAAAATTTTATCACAATCCAAATTCAGACAGTATCAAGCTTGAATATTGTGTCCAAACTTGCCCCAACTGTTCAGGGTTCGACCTCTGCGGTCGTATCAGGCTGTGCTCGGCGAAGCATTTTATTGACAAATAGGACAAAGGGATTAAACCTCAGTTTTGTATTTTTTTCTTCAGAAAAGTAGTTTGTTGCGACAAATATTATAAAATGGTTTTGTGACTGTCCTTTTGAATTTGCTTGTAATGATTGCTATCTTCAAATCAAAACTTTGACCATTTTAAATTTAATTTTGTTGCAAAAAGATATTTTGGAATCATATATAAGTTTAGAATGAATAATTGAGGTACTTCTCGTTATTTAAGAAAAACATTATCTTTTTAGAAATTTTTGAATAAATGTTCGATTTAATCTTGTGTTCCATAGAAAATACTCACAATAAGAAGTTTATTGGAAGGGAATAAGATTGCCCCACGAATATAAAGATTATTTTAGAAACAATTAAGTTTCATTGGATGAAGATGTTAAAGACTCCTGTGTATCACCAATAATATTTTATGAAATGAAAGAAACAATGCTTCATAAAAAAGTTATACATATTTCCTTTTGAGGATTACTATGAGCCCATCAGAGCCTCTGATTATTTTTATGATATTAATGTCTGTAAAGAAGTGTGTATTGTGATGGGCCAGGAAATGCATTAAAGGTTACGATATTAGCAGTTCATGTCTCCTTTATAAATCCTCGTGTGTTAATGTTATTTTCACCTCTTTATTATATATTTGATATTTGCATTCACGAATCTCATGATGAAAACTGTTACAATTTATTTTGTTTTTTAATAACAGAATTTTTGTTTTGCTTCTAGTTAATGTTTAATTGCTCAGCATTTTTTATAACTGCTTTTATTATGCATTTTTTTGATGAATTTGTTTTTGTTTCATGTTTGATTTTGTGATTGGAATGGAGTTATAAAAATATTTAATTCTGCATATGTACCCAACTTTAAAAAGATATTAATCCAACAATCTAAAAATGATATTAGCTTTAACTTGCTTTTTGTTGTACACTAACTGAAAATTATACATGTTGAGCACTAATGTCGTATGAAAATATAAAATCCATTAAAGAAGTAAAATTGTATTTCAAAACGCCATTTGCAGTTTTAAGCAAAAGAAAAGTTCAAACAAATTTTCATTTTGTTCTTCTTTTTGACATTGTTCTTGAGGATGTAGGCATTAATAAGAAAAATGATCTGAAGCCATTAAGATACCCTATAAAAATAAGGAGATGTGGTATGATTGTCTTGTTTATTTATACTTTTTTGTCTTTAAAATTGATTAAAAAGAACAATGCAACGTTGATTCTGAATGTAAGAGATATGTATATTGACATAGAAGTTCTTATTTTATAATAATCTGTTTAAGACTACAAGTACTTTAATATTTGTATAGTTATGTGTAGGGAATATACAATAGGGTAACTGTTTACTTCATTATAATTGTTCATGGTCTTAGAATAAAGTCAACATTGCATAGAATGCAATTACTGTCTTTTGATGAGGTAAATATGTGGTTTTATTGACTTTTGAGAAAAACTGATATTCACTGAGGCTAATTATCCGAAGTAAATATCAGTTTTTCAAAAGTCTCCAAAACAGTTTCAAATATGATTTTTTGCTCTAAAAATATGAATTGTGTTCTAAACAAATGATGTCAGCAAAAAAGAAGATGTCACTCTACAAGAGAAAGCTTAAAGGAATCAAATGCCTTCAACATTTTAAAGCAACAGCTTTCACTTGAGTAATGACAACATCCATGTTTGATCTTCTGTTTAGCAATATGTTTATATGTGCAATTTCTAAACTTAAATGCATCCAAAGAATGCTTTTTCATGAAAAATCACTTTTTGTGTTAAATAGTTCTTACATTTGATGTTAACAACATTTGATACATTTGTATGTCATTCAAATTACATATGCATATATAAAAAAGTTGACATAGTCACACTTAGGTTACAATGATATGATCAAAATGTTTGCTGTCATTGAAAAGTGATGAATTTTTGCTAATTAAAGTTTTGGGGAATTTGTTAGTCTTTCATTCTTTAAGATATCTGTTTCCAATCCATACAAAAGAGAAAATTGATAATGTGTTTATGAGGTTAAGGAGCAACTGGTGTTAAAGAAAAACTAAATAGATGCTCATTTAAGGGTTATTTTTTTACTAGGCGTACTATTTGTGGTGTTATTACTTTCATACCGTCATCTGATCGACACTAAATGACATTTTCGTGCCCCTGCGACAAAATGTCAGTGGGCATATTGTATTTTACTCCTTCGTCGGTCCATTCCAAATAGATTTTATGGTTTGCCTGGATTACTCCTCCTACAGTTTTCAAGTTGGAACTTTTACACTATGTAATTTGTAAAAACATATACTACATATTGCATATTATCAGGATTTTGATTTTCTTGAAATTATCCACAAATGAAAGGTTGTTGAACTTTGTCATTTTTTGGTAAGAATTGGCATGATATGTCTGGCCAACTCTTCCCACAGTTTTCAAGTTAGAACTTTTGTATTATGTAGGGTGTAGCACATATATAAAAGATCTACATGTATTTGGAATTTGAATTTTATAAAATTTTGTACAAATGACAGGCTGTTTAACTTTATCATTTTTTTGTAATATTTAAGCATGCAGAGTACATTATTTGTACGGCTAATTCCTCCTACAGGTTTGAAGCTGGAACTTACATATTATGAAGGGTTTATTTACTAAAGGTGTTCATATCATCAGTATTTTTATTTTATTAAAATTTTGCACAAATGATAGATTGTTGAACTTTATCATTTTTAGCTCACTTATTCCAAAGGGCCATATGAGCTCTTGCCATCATTTTGTGTCAGTTGTTCGTCCATCATCTGTCATCTGTTGTCTGTACACTTTTTAAAAAATCTTCTCCTCTAAAATTGCTCACCATATTGTGACCAAAGTTTGACTGCTTCGTCTGTTGGATGTGAACTATAAAGTTTGTGATTTTTTTTGTCCAGATTGATCAACCAACATGGCCGCCATGTCTAAAAATTAGAAATAGGAGTCAAACAGCAATGTTTTGCTTATATCTCTAAAACTGAAGCAATTAGTGGCAAACTGACAGGTAAAAACAGCATAACAATTCTATCTATCCCGAAAATTTTGGAAAAATTTGTCCACCTGTTTTGGAGTGATTGTCCCTGAAATGTAGATTTTCAACTTTTTTGGACATTTTCTTTCCAAAAACTATAGGAGCTAGGTTAAAACTGTTAACTGCAAAAATGATCAGCATGACAATATGTATCCACCCTAAACATTGGAAAAAATCTAAATTCTCATTTGGGAGTTATTACTCTTAACATATCGAATTCTTCCAATTTTAGCAGTTGTTGGCTGTTATCATGAAAACTATAGGAGCTAGGTATGAAGTAAATCACAAAAGGATCAGCACAAAAAATATATCAATCCTCATTAATCAGAGAAAATTATGTCAACCTGTTTTTGAGTTATTGCCCTGACACATCCATTTTATATTCACCTGGCGCGAACATCCATGTGAGCTTTTGCCACCACTTTGCGTCTGTCGTCCATCGTGTGTTTATTGTCTGTCATCTGTTTCCGTTGTCCATAACTTTTCTTTAAAAATCTTCTCCACTGAATGCTCAATAGATTAAAACCAAGGTGTGTGTGGTTGATCTGTAGGATGTCAACTATAAAAGTTTCAGATTTTTGTCATGGCCATCATGTTTAAAAATAGAACATAAGGGATCAGTCTACAGCTTTGGCTGATATCTCTAAAACTATAGCAATTAGAGAAAAAAACCTATTGTTAAAATGTTCAGCATAACAAGTTCTACCTACCCTGAAAATTTTTGAAATATCTGACCACCTGTTTTGGAATTTTGCCCTGAAGTGTTGATTTTTACTTTTTACATTTCCTTGCCACATTTTCGAAAACAATAGGAGCTAGCTAGATTAAATATTTTCCTGGGCAATCGAACAACATTTAAAGTCAAATATTGCATTTCAGCATCAGGTGACCAAGAGAAAATTATGACCATATCAACAAATTCTATCTTTTAAACTTAATTTGTAAAAAATCGAAAAAACAGTACCACAAGATGTAGTCACATTGAAAATTGGAGAAATCTAACCACTTGTTACGGAATTATTGCCCCCCTTTCCCTTCCAATTTTTAGCAGTTGTTGGCTGTTGTCACGAAAACTATAAAAGCTAGGTTAAATGTCTTAATTGAAACTCTAAAGAGCCTGTGTCGCTCACCTTGGTCTATGTGCATATTCAACAAAGCCTAGGACACTCTCCAACATTGTAGACGGAGAATAGATTTCATGACATAAAAATCTCTGTTTTGTTGATCTTGTATTGTTGATAATTATTTTTGTTTAGTTTCTCTCTATCTTCTTTAGTTTTGCTCAAAACACAAAAGAGGGTAAGAAAAATCCTCATTTAAGGGCAATTACTTTTATAAAGAGTGACAGTCTACTAACTATATCGGCAAAATTTGACTTGTTAGTAGATCTTGCCTTGCTGATCATTTTTGTGATTTAAAGTGTCTATTTATCTATTATAATCTTTATTATATAAGGCAAAATGCATAAATGGTAAAAATAAAAACGCAAAAAAGGGTAAAAATCGTCACCAAAGGGTAATAACTCTAATAAGGAGTCGACTGACGATTTCGACCATTAGACTTATTTGAAGAACTTGCTTTGCTGATCATTTTTGCAAGTTAAAGTTTCTTCTATGTATTATAGTTTTCAAGTTCATAGGCAAAAACGAAAAAAAAAAATAGCAAAATTTGTCATTTAAGGGCAATAACTCCTATAAGAAGTCGTCTAACAGTTTTGACGTATATGGACAATTGGTAGAGCTTAACATTCTGATCATTTTTGCTCCGTCAGATTTTCTCTATTTGTATTATGTTACGGTTTTCATAATAATAGACAAAACTTGCATTTTTTCCCTATGTTCTATTTTTAGCCATGTCGACCATCTTGGTTGGCAGGCAGGGTCATCGGACACATTTTTTAAACTAGATACCCTAATGATGATTGTGGCCAAGTTTTGTTAAATTTTGGCTCAGTAGTTTCAGAGAAGATATTTGTAAAAATTAATAGACGACGACGACGGACGACGAAGGACGACGAACGCCAAGTAATGAGAAAAGCTCACTTGGCCCTTTGGGTTTCTGGCTTTTTAAAAACTATTGGAGCTAGATTAAAAGTGTATATACAAAATTGATCAGCATGACAAGATCAGACTTCTCTGAAAATTTGACATCACAGAAATATAGTTTTTTACTGTTTAATTTTTGATGTTTTGACTGTTATCTAAAAAAAATAGCACATGTAGAATATGATATCATTCTCCTAGCAGAAACGCACATAGGTTATAATACCCCCTCTCTATACCAGATGGTTTTAAATACTACCCTGTTTGTCGACCCATTTCTGGTAACGGTAGATATTTTGGAGGTATTTCTTAAACAGGCTCCCAAGCCTCATATTTCTTTGTTAGTTAACTCACAAAAGGACTTTCAGTGGATGAAATTTGATAAATCTTATTTTAACTTTAACCATGAATAATATTTATGCTTAACATATGATCCACCAGCCCAAATTAATCCATTTATACTAAAAATTTGTCCACTGATATACTTCAGTTGTTAGAAAAGGACATATCACATTCTAAGTCTAAGGGAGATGTCATACTTTGTGGGGATTTTAATGCACGTTGCGGAAATCTATCTTCCAATTAGTAATGACGATTATCCAGTTGATTTCAGTTTGAATGTTAGAATTAGCAGGGATACAACAGTTGATACTAGAGGTAAAGAGCTGATTGAATTATGCCTGGGTAACCAAAATTCGCTTTTTAAATGGTAGAACTTTGGGTGATTCTTTAGGAAAATATACATGCTATATAATCACATGGGTACCAGTGTCGTCGAATATTTACTTGCTTCAGACAGTTTGTTGAAAAACATTTTGTATTTTAATGTTTCAACTTTTAATCCAACTTTAAGTGACTGTCACTGTAAGTTATCATGGAAAATTCTTAGCCATCATTTCCTTGACATAAATCCACAGCAGGATTCTAAAGTTATATATGGGTAGTATATAAATTAAATTCAAGTGGCAGGAAAATTCTCCTCAGGCCTTTCAATCAGCTCTGCAAGATGAAGACAACAAAAATCTTATTTCACATTTTGATAACAGCTCTGATATTAATGAGCTTGCTGTGAAACTTAATGAAATTTTGTTATCAGCCTCTGAAAAATGTTTGAGGCGACCTATTTCATAAAAAAAATCAAGAAAAAAAAATACAAATAAAAAGTTTTTTGATATAGACCTTAGAAAAATGAGAAAAGATGTTGTATCCTATGCAGATTTATACTCAAAATATCCAAATGATCCTTATATTCATGGTAGATTTTATAAATTGTTGAGACAATATAACAAAAGCAGAAAGTATAAAAAAGAAAATTTAGAGAAGACATTTTAAATCAGTTAGATAATTTGGAGTGAAATAATCCACAGGTCTACTGGGATCTAATTAAAAAATTGAAGGAATGATCATTTTAAGTCATTTTATTCTTTTAGATTGATTGATTGATTGATGGTTGCTTAACGTCCAGTGGCAAATATGTCATGCATGTTCAGGACGATAATTCTGTAGAAAATAGATTCAAAAGCGTAATGAATATATCGATATATCGAAACATTAGTAGAAAGTATTAAGAAACACGCCATTTCATCTGAACTTGATTTTGCAATAACTAATACTGAAATAATTAAAGCTATATCACAGCTGAAAAACAATAAAGCTTATGGTTTGGATTTTATAACAAATGAAATGCTAAACGCAAGTGCTGATAGTTTAATTCCATGTTAAAGAAAATTATAATTTAATTTATGTGTTAGCACAGGTGAATATCCAGAATGCTGGGCTGAAGGATACACTTTACCCTTTTTAAGTCGGGGACCCAACTGATCCCTCAAATTACAGAGGCATCTCAATTACATGTACAATTGGTAAACTTTTATTACAATCTTAAATTAGACTTGACAAATATTTATTACAAAATAGTCTTATTACTGAGTTCCAAACTGGCCTTGTAAAACAGTCACGAACATCTGATCATATGTTTTGCTTAAGAATCTGATTGATTCAGGTAAACAATTGTAAGCCTGATTTTAGAAAGGCGTTTGATTCAGTGATACATAGTGGTATTAAATATAAACTATTACAGATGGGATTAGGAGGAAAGTTTACAACATTATAAAGAAAATGTACAATGTAAGTTCAACTTGTATAAAAGCTGCGGAAATTTTAACCGACTCATTTGGAGTTAAATTAGGGTACGACAAGTTCATAACCTAAGCCCTAATCTTTTCGAATTTTTATAAACGACTTTCCATCATATATTGATAATGAGGCTGATGATCTGACCCTGGGTGATACTAATATTAACTGTATAATATATGCAGATGATATTGTTTTGCTCTCTGGCACATCAGATGGTCCTCAATCTAAATTAAAAATGTTGATAAGTTTTGTTCTGACTGGTGCTTAAACATAAACACCAATAAAACAAAAAATTAGTATTTAATATGCAGGGTAGACTTATCAAGGAAATATTTACTCTACAGCAACTCGAATGTGTACAGGACTATAAGTATTTAGGTCTTATATTTTCTGCTTCAGGGTCTTCTCTCATGCAAGACAGGAATTGTACAAAAGAGTCTAAAAGGCTATTATTAACTATGCAAAGATGTTATTCATTCACATCCAAAAGTACTACCAGTCAACATTTATTTGATCATATGATCTAACCTATTTTGTATATTCCTCTGAAATTTGGGGTACGTTTAACCCAAAGACACAGACATTTGTTTCGAGCCATGGGAAGATCCACTATCAACGTATATTTCCTAAATATATGTTGATAGTGGATCTTCCATGGATAAAACAAGTACCTGTCCTAAATATACGTTGATAGTGGTTCTTCCCATGGATAGAAACAAGTGCCTGTGCAGAGTAGTAAATTAAGAAATGGTATACACCTAGATAAAATTTATTTAGATCTTGAACCAGTTAAATTACACATGAACATAACAAAATTTATTTTGGGTGTTAATAGAAAGAGCAGCAATTTTGCTGTACTATCTGAATTGGGTAGACTTCCTATTTATATCAGTCCTGACAAATGTGAAAACTATTATTTTAGAATTGAAAATATGCCTGCAGAATGTCCTGCATACTCTAAGGATAGAGATTTGTTATTTGATGTGATATTTAAAGAATGTAAAAAAAATCACTCCTTAGATATGGTTAATAAATTTATCTGGTTATTAAACTGCAAGTCTATTAATATTTTGATACAACTTAGCTATTCTTATCAAAACTGAGATTTATCATAGTGTACACATGATTTGCTGATTGAAGTTGCCATACAGTTAAGAGTGTGAGAAAGTTTCAAAATTGTAATATTAGGGGTTTGGGAGATTTAACTCCAGCAATGAGTATAGATAAACATTTATTATGTAACACTGTGACACTGTTAGTAATATTTATAATTGTCTAACTTTAGTATACTAGTGTGCTGTTCTTCTTTATTGTATTTGTAATTGTAACTTTATTGTCATATATGTATTATAATGCATATGCACATTGCCCCTTGAGGGTTACCTCTTATGGAAATAAAATATCCTATTCTATTCTATTCTGTAGATTACAAAAAATATTAGCAAAACAGAGAATAACTGTATTATGTGCTTAAAAGTCCTTATAAGCAAACTAGCGATTTTGTTCACCAGGTGAGCGAAACAAATACACGTCTGACAATGCTACAGCTATTTATAATTTCCGGAAATATTTACAAAATCGTCACGGAGTTTGATCATTGTTACACACAACATGTAACTTCCGGAAAAATTTGCAAGTGCGGCAAAATATTAAATATGAACTTCTGATTATTTCTGAAAACTCCTGTCATGTCCAAACGGAAAAGTATAAATCTGACAAAGCTGAAATCAAAATTAGACGAAAGCAGACAGGCAACAATTTCCAAATTCTTTTCGTCAAATACAACCGACAACAATACTAAAACATTGAAAAGTTATGAGCCTGAGGTCCAAGTGATAAATATAGATGATTCTCCTGTAAAATCTACGGATCCAAGAAAGGTTATACATTTAAAGTTTGTTTCTATGCTCTCAAATAGGTTATGATTGACAAGTGCAAATTCTAGGGAAATTACAAATGTTACAGTTATTCTGTATTCTGTTACTAGTAAGCTGTAACCCATAAATACATGTATGTTCATGCATGATTTTGATGATGAGTGGAGACTATCATAGTAACTTAGGATACAGAATAACAGTTATACAATATTCATGTTTGTACTTAACTTTATGAGGGCCTCAAGTAAGATTAGTGAAAACTAATTGGGTTACCCTCTTTAAATAAAGAATATTATTATTATTATTATTAATATTCAACATAGTTGCCAACTGACATGATATTCACGTGTAATACACGCTTTTCAACGGTTTACACGCGAGGATTTTGTCACATGGCGTGTACAAGCGTTGGCCACTTTACACGCAATTACAAATTTTCGTTGTTTTGATTTTTGGTCGTTAGTGATATCGCGATTCTTGGGTTTTCATTATTAGACAAAAAAACGAAAATTTCAAGTAATAGTATCGTCGCCATTGTTTATTTTTCTGTATGGACGAACAGCAAAAGCCATAAGGTAAGTAGTTTGTGATTAGTTTTACGATTTTCTTTCTTTCTTTCAAATTCACTTAGGGAAATGTCGACAGAAATAGTTCGCTTTCAGGACCTGTATCGTCGTCTAAAGAGCTGATTGCTAGCGAAAACAATGTGTACGTACCAAGATAAATTTCAAGATTTATAAATTATATTTGGGAGTTCAAGTTTAAGAGTAACGCATTGTGCACCCTATGTTGCAATCATAACAATACATGTGAGAGGAGAACTACAATGTAGCGATTTGATTAAGCATTCAACGTGCTTAGTGGTAATCAAATAATCAAATACTTTTCTTTTCAGTTTCAAATCTAGCCAACAGATTTCCACAGGCCAAAGGGATGGAAATATCACGAAACTGTTGGATCAGTTCTCATAGTACCAGCTGTCTTCTGATGATCTACCCAGTTTTGACCAGACAAAAGCCTCAGAGACAATAGCAACATATATAGTTCGTTGGGAGCAATGGCAAAGATAATAGACGATGCGCTAAGTTTTCAGGGACCATACACATTCAATATGAATTCGGTTCCTTACTTGGAAGAAGAAGAAGAAGAATAGATGACATTTTAGATGGCAAAAACGTTATGACACTCTTTCAAAGCTTGATCAAGCTATTTAAGTTCAGCCAATTATCAATACTGACTGTGAGAGAACATTTTCAATTATAAAGAAATCTACACTGAATTCTGATCAGAACTCGACAATGATATATTGTGTGCCTTGTTATCAAGTAAATGTAATCAATCTGGCAGTTGTTTTGAATATGTGCCTAAGCCTAGGGTGTTGCTTTAAAAGCAGCAAAACAGACCACTGTTGAATACAATAAAAGTTTACTCTAGAATATTGTTTTATTATATATTAACATGATTAACAAATATGTATAATCATGATAATGTCAAATTACGAACATTGTTCATATAAAAGTCTGCATCTTTGTCGCGTTTTCACACGCTTTTGATTCTCATTGTCAGAGGTTGGCAAGTATGATATTCAATAACAGTACATTATTATGATAAGTTAGTCCAAATAATTACATGTATACTGTTTTGAAAGGAGATACAGATACACTGTATAATATATTAACTGAAACAAAGTAAGAAGGCGTCAGAGTAAAAAACTAAAAAAGCCATTCAAGATGTCAAAATAATTTGGATTTATAACAAGTCTTGTAATACTATTCATCGCCTTTAATTTTGTTAATTTAATTATTTTATATAACAGGTTGGGAAGGTCTTCATAATGGGTACTATCCCCATTTATGCGTATTATACCCAAAATCGGGTATCAATTATAGTGAGAAAAAATCAATTTTGTATTTTATCATGATAGCTGTGATGGCGCAAATATTCAAATAAATGGCAACATTGTTTATTTAAGACTATAGTTCAAATGAGGACTGAATACAAAAATAATGGCCTCCAAAAATCCTAGGCTTCTTTTTGAAGGCTGTTAACTTTTATCCTGATGATATTTCAGTCATGGTGTCTTTAGGCAAAATGTTGTCCTTATCCAAATGTTTGTGCTATGACAGAATATGTCTGTAAATCCAAAATTTATTATTTATCACTGAAAATTGATACCAGTTTTGAGGTATATAACCCATAAATGAGGATACAATACACACAGAGAGGACATATTCTCATACTCCTAAGTTAACACAGTGTCACCCTGTAAAACACAGATTTCTCTCCCAAAAAACTCCCAGTAATTACTCCCATCTGGGAGGATTTTAAGACTTCTTGGTTTCAGGTAAAAGTAATAAAAATCAACAAAGCATGACGATGGTCTGACATTGACAGGTAATTATAGGTCAACTATTCTAATTACTTCATCCTATTGAAATATTTATCTTTAAGTTTTATTTCTGAAATAATTTAAAAGGTAATGAAATGAAATACATTATCAATAATGGCTTGTTTGATTTGTAGTCAGATTAAAAAAAAATTAATGATAAAACAAATAATAAATGTCTGTAAAAAATTGAAAATATAGATTTCTTCCTTTAGTTTTCATTCAAATTTAAAAGAAAGATTGAATAAATTCAGTAAAACATGTCTTAAATTCCAATAATTATAATCATCTTATATAAACATGTGACATTTAATATTTTCTATATAAATTTGATGTACTTCAAATTTCACAAATTAATGTATAACAACAAATGTTTATTGTAGTCAACAACTACTGGCACACTTCAAAGGTAATTATAGCAATAGAAATGACATTGTGTTGGGAGGAAAGACACCAACATGACCAAGGTAATAAACAATTAAGGAGTTTTAGGGAGGAATTACTCTAAGTTTCTCCCAATTTCCTCCAAAGATTTGGAGAGAGTTGCTGGAGTTTCTTGGTGTGACACCAAGTATTTACACAGTGTTTGGAGTATGAGAATCAGTACTCTCTGTGTGTACTGTAGTACACATTTATGAGGATTCTTCCGAAACCTGTATAACAGTCTGAAGACAAACCACAAAATGGGATCTCTGGTTTCATTTAAATGAACATGGTACCAATAGAATTAGTCCTATAACATAAGACTTCTTAGGTCCATATCATTTGCTTTGATATGGACCTATGAAGTCTTATATTATAGGACTACTTTAGATGGGTACCTGTTAAGTGTGAAATGAAATAGAAATGGAAGAAAACAAAACGTAACGAAACAGTGCAAAACGAAACGAAATACAGCAAAACGAAACGAAATAAAACAAAATGAATAATTTTATTTTATAATTTTAACTTAAATCATGGCCAAATGTCTTATAATATAATATGATTGTGTGTTGCAAAGTTTGCAGGCATCTGAATTTCAAATCAAATAAAACAGGCAGAGGGGCGAACGTTTATTTTCAGGGGGTGAGGGTCGTACATATTGGTGATAACAGCCTAAGTGTTATGTTATCACATGTCGTTTTGAATGATAAAAGTTTTTACAGTAAAATATTACCTTAGAAAGAAAAAGGAGTGGTACACCTGAGTTAAATTAGATAAATGCATGGGACTGTATTTCAGAACTGGGATATTGTGGACACGCACGTGGGTCTCAATCTAGATGAGGGGATCTATGACTAAATGAAGTTATACACAGACATGCCGCTGGAATGGGTCCCCTTTTTTGCTCACCTGGCCTAAAAGCCAGGTGAGCTTTTCTCATCACTTGGTGTCCGGTGTCTGTCGTCCATCGTTGTCGTTAACTTTTACAAAAATCTTCTCCTCTGAAACTAAAATGTACTGGACCAAATTTAACCAAACGGCCACAATCATCATTGGGGAACTTAGTTTAAAAAATGTGTCCGATGACCCGGCCCCCAACCAAGATGGCCGCCATGGCTAAAAATAGAACATAGGGGTAAAATGTAGATTTTGGCTTATATCTCTGAAACCAAAGCATTTAGAGCAAATCTGACTAGGGTCAAATTGTTCATCAGGTAAAGATCTATCTGCCCTGAAATTTTCAGACTAATCAGACAACCCATTGTTGGATTGCTGCCCATGAATTTGTAATTTTAAGAAAATTTTGAAGGTTTTGGTTATTATCTTCAATATTATTATAGATAGAGATAAACTGTAAACAGCAATAATGTTCAGCAAAGTAAGATCTACAAATAAGTCAACATGACCAAAATGGTCAATTGACCCCTTAAGGAGTTAAGGAGTTATTGCCCTTTATAGTCAATTTTTAACAAATTTTTGTAATCTTTTACAAAAATCTTCTCCTCTGAAACTACTGAGACAAATTTAACCAAACTTGGCCACAATCATCATTAGTTTAAAAAATGTGTCCGATGACCCCGCCTACCAACCAACATGGCCGACATGGCTAAAAATAGAACATAGGGGTAAAATGCAAGTTTTGTCTATTATTTTTGAACCGTTATAAATAGAGAAAATCTGAAAGGAGCAAAAATGTTCAGAATAATGAGCTCTACCAATTGTCCATATATGTCAAAACTGTTAGACAAATTCTTATAGGAGTTATTGCCCATAAATGACAAATTTTACCATTTTTTTCATTTTTGCCTATTATCATGAAAACTATGATATTTAGAGAGAAACATATTATAATAGATAAATAAACACTTTAAATCACAAAAATGATCAGCAAAGCAAGATCTATTAAAAATTCAAATTTTGCCGATATAGTTAGTAGACTGTCACTCTTCATAGGAGTGATTGCCCTTAAATGAAATTTTTTTTTACCCTCTTTTTTGTTTTGAGCAAAAACTAAAGAAAATAGAGAGAAACTAAACAGACTAAAAGATCAGTAATACAAGATCAACAAAGTAGAGATTTTTGTCATGAAGTCTATTCTCGTCTACAATGTTGGAGAGTGTCCTTTGTTTGATATGCACATACACCAAGGTGAGCGACACAGGCTTTTTAGAGCCTCTAGTTATACTAAATTATATTAATGGCACAAACTGAATTTCACTGAGGTTAAATATCAATGGGTCAGTAATTTTCATCCTCCGAATAATAGTAGATGTTTTATTTTATTCAAATTAAGATATCAAAACTTGTACTTGGATGGAGAATTGTCTCATTGGCATTCATACCACATCTTATTTATATTGCATAATATGTGATTACAGAGAAAATTATGAATGGGTCATGATTTTGCCATTGGAAACATATCAAGTGTCGTGATTTTTTCTCGAGGTTTTAATTTATGAAATTTGGGTGTTTTCTCAGCTAGTGTACTACTGTACCCAAAATCCCATGTTTAGATTCGACCCCACTCCCCGTGATTTAGAAATAACCATCATTAAATGAGAGTGGCTAGAAAGATTTTGAAGCAAACTTTTTCAATCCTAATATTATTGAAAATTAATAGTTTTGGGCTTAACGTTGGGGAAGTTTTTTTTATCATTTGCGGTTTTAACCTAGGACATAAATAGATATGATCGTGCCACTTATATAATCCCCCTACCTTTTTGCCCTTCCACCCAGGAATTTACCTTCACATACTGTTGCACCAAAATTAAACACAGAATGAAAATAAATAATTAAATCTGACCTTATAAAAAAAATCTGATTTCACCCCCAAAATATTGAGAATTAAAGTTTTTGATGCAAAATACCACCTTTTGAAGTTTTCAGTGAGAAAAAAAAATCTTGTATAAAAAACCGTTGCGCGACCAATTTTTATTCATTTGATTTCAAATCCTGGAAAAATGACGGAGCAGATTGACTTTAATGAAACAATCATCTATGATTATTTGTTCCATATGGGTGACTCACGGCTTAACGTCAGCCTGGGAGAAAATATTTCATGTCCACGACAACATACAAAATTTATGTAGAAACCAACATTACGATGTGTTATGTTCTTTACATGTAAATATAAGCCAAATGTAAACCTGTTCACACAAAACAGTCCACAGAAAAACATTCTAACCACGCAATCATATCCTGATAATCCCACTTTTCGGACCCATATATATCAGTTCACACAGTCTTTCCCTATATTGGTACATATAAAGACATTGAGCGGGGACATTTAGTTGAAATTGTGAAAAAAAATATTTTATTTCGTTTCGTTTTGCTGTATTTCGTTTTGTTTTGCGCTATTTCGTTTCGTTTTGTTTTGTTCCGTTCCGTTTCTATTTTGGTTCACATTTTACAGGTACCCACATTAGATTCAGAATTGTCACTGCTTTATTTTTGTTTTTGTTTAAATTTTTGTTGTGTAGCGTTGGCATTTTCTGATGAAATAAACACAAGTGTTATTTGCTAAATATTTCAACCTAGATAAATTTAAAAACAAAATATTATACATATCAGGGATCTGCATTTACTTTTTGATCAACGATATTTTTCTTGTCCAAAAGAGAAAACCTCTTGTCCAAATTTTGTACTTGCTTGAAAAAAATTTACAATGCTAGTATGAACACAAAATCAGTTCATTGTGTTCAGGTTTTCATTTCTTCATAAGTGTATTAGAAAAATTACAATACCAGATACTAGTAAAACAGCTCAATATCATGAATATAAGAGATCAAGGTTGTTGAATTTTACATTTTTATACGACCCCAAAAAAATTTTGCGGTCGTATATTGGTATGACGTTGGCGTCGTCGTCGTCGTCCGAAGACACATTGGTTTTCGCACTCTAACTTTAGTTTAAGTGAATGGATCTCTATGAAATTTTACCATAAGGTTCAATACCACAAAAGGAAGGTTGGGATTGATTTTGGGGTTATGGTACCAACAGTTAAGGAATTAGGGGCCAAAGGGACCAAAAATAAGCATTTTGTAACTTCCAGACAATAACTTGTGTGTAGGTGTATGGATCTCTCTGACATTGTACCACAAGGTTCCATATCTCAAAGGAAGGCTGGGATTGATTTTAGGGTAATTGCCTCGAAATTTTAGGAATTAGGGGCCAAAAAGGGCAAAAATAAGCATTTTCTAGTTTCAGGACAATAACTTGTGTGTAAGTGTATGGATCTTTCTGAAATTGTACTACAAGGTTCCATGTCACAAAGGAAAGCTGGAATTGAGTTTGGGGTAATTGCACGAAAGGTTTAGGAATTAGGGGCCAAAAGGGCCAAAATAAGCATTTTGTAACTTCAGACAATAACTTGTGTGTAAGTGTATGGATCTCTCTGACATTGTACCACAAGGTTCCATATCACAAAGGGAAGGCTTGGATTGATTTTGGGGTAAATGCCTCAAAATTTTAGGAATTAGGGGCCAAAAAGGGCAAAAATAAGCATTTTCTAGTTTCAGGACAATAACTTGTGTGTAAGTGTATGGATCTTTCTGAAAGTGTACTACAAGGTTCCATATCACAAAGGAAAGCTGGAATTGAGTTTGGAGGTAATTGCCAAACGTTTAGGAATTAGGGGCCAAAATAAGCATTTTCTAGTTTCAGGCAATAACTTGTGCTCAAGTGTATGGATCTCTCTGAAATTGTACTGCAAGGTACCATACCTCAAAGGGAAGGCTGGGATTGAGTTTGGGGGTGATGAATCATAAGGGGGTTCAAAAATTTGGGGGATTTTTTTTTTCCTTTTTTCCTTTTTTCCTTTTTTTTTTCTTTAAAATTTTCCATTTTAAGTTGGTTATTTCTGATTTATATTTAAAAGCAAATAATTATGATATGGCAGGAGATACACACCAAACAGGATGTGTAAATTATTATATAAGTATTGTGCAATAGCAAGAAATTTTCAATTGCACAGTATTGCGCAATAGCAAGAAATCTTCAATTGCACAGTATTGCGCAATAGCAAGAAATATCCAATAGCACAATATTGCGCAATAGCAAGAAATTGTCAATTGTACAGTATTGCGCAATAGCAAGAAATATTCAATTGCACAGTATTGCGAATTGCAAGAAATATTCAATTGCACAGTATTGTGCAAAAGAAGATACTTTGTATAAATTGCTTATTTCTTGACCAATTTCAATGGAGTTTTATTCTTGAATTCTTGGGGTTCTTTAATATGCTGAATCAAACCGTGTATTAAGTTTTTGGATTTTGGGCCCGTTTTAAATTGGTCCACATTGAGGTCCAAAATTAAACTTGGTTTGATTTCATCAAAATTGAATTATTGGGGTTGTTTGATATGCGAATCTGACCGTGTATTTAGATTCTCAATTTTGGTCCCGTTTTCAAATTGGTCTACATTAAGGTCCAAAGGGTCCAAAATTAAACTTAGTTTGATTTTAACAAAATTGAATTCTTAGGGTTCTTTGATATGCTGAATCTAAATATGTATTTAGATTTTGATTAAGGGCCCAGTTTTCAAGTTGGTCCAAATCGGGTCCAAAATTAAACTTTGTTTGATTTCAACAAAATTGAATATATGGGGTTCTTTGATATGCTGAATCTAACCATGTATTTAGATTTTTGATTTTTGGGCCCTGTTATCAACTTTGTCCACATTGAGGTCAAAGGGTCCAAAATTAAACTTTGTTTGATTTCATCAAAATTGAACTCTTGGGGTTCTTTGATATGCTGAATCTAATCATGTATTTAGTTTTGGATATTAGACCATAATAGGTGAATGTCCAATTTAAAATTTTAAGTTCTTAGACCACATTCATTCTGTGTCAGAAACCTATGCTGTGTCAAATATTTAATCACAATCCAAATTCAGAGCTGTATCAAGCTTGAATGTTGTGTCCATACTTGCCCCAACTGTTCAGGGTTCGACCTCTGCGGTCGTATCAAGCTGCGCCCTGCGGAGCATTTTATTGACATTTTATAGGAAAATTTTACCCAGTTTTAAGATGAAACAATGCATGAATACTGCCGAAGTGATTGCATTTTACCTTTAATACAATATAAATAAATTTGGGGTATTTGCTTTCTTCTGATTGGTTAAAAGTATTACTTTTATTTTCAATGTTGTCAATTTTATGGCGACACGCCCACTTTTACGGAACTACTTTTTATTTTCATACGCCAACATGTGTGTACGTTGTTATTGTTAATATAAATAATATAAAAGTTCTTTGAGCCTTATTTTGATAGAAATTTATTTATAATGAATGGCAATAATTTATTTTGAATTTATTGAACCATAAAATTAATTTTGACTCTTCATTTTACATAATCCGCTTGGATTATTCAATGTGAAGAGTCAAAATTAATTTTATGGTTCAATAAATTCAAAATAAATAATAGCCATTCATTAAGTATGTGAATATATTAGATCAGTACATTTCTTCATTTAAATGTAACTATATTCAATCCCATAAATCAATTTTACAGCATTAATAGCAATGTTTTATCATTAATTTTATATTACCTTAATTACACAATCAATTTTTGTTAGAGGCTTGTAAGAAATTCCATCATTTTGTTATGCTGCTTTTCAAAGAGTACTTTGATGTTGGTATGTTACCAATAACCACAACTGAAAACTTTGTCAAATATCCTTGTCTGGTTCTCCAGGATGTGAATGAGTTATAAAAATATGATATAATAACATTCAGTCTTTATACGACCTCAAAAAATTTTGTAGTTGTATATTGGTATCACGTTGTCGTCGTCGTCCAAAGACATTTGGTTTCCAGACAATAACTTTAGTATTAGTAAATAGAGATCTATGAAATTTAAACACAAGCTTTATAACCACAAAAGGAAGGTTGGGATTGATTTTGGGGGTTATGGTCCCAACTGTTAAGGAATTAGGGGCCCAAATAAGCATTTTTCTAGTTTCATGACAATAACTTGTGGAACAGTGTATGGATCTCTGTGAAATTTTACCACAAGTTTCCATACCACAAAGGGATGGTTAGGATTGGCTTTGGGGGGTTATGGCTCAAACCGTTTAGGAATTAGGGGCAAAAAAGTGAGAAAAAACAAGGGTGTCCTGGTTAATGGACAATTACTTAAGTACAATGTTGTGTTTGAATTACCTCCCTTACACTGCTTTTAAATTATGTATAAAGAAATGATGTATTGTCTTGAGGTGATTAGCTGTCAATTTTTTTTTAGAAGTTACTATTTTAATAATTTAAAAATGCTGATTAAGGTATATAAATTTAAGCCTTGATTATGTATGTCATTTTCTATTTTAAGACTGTTATGATGTATTTAAATGGGTTATTATGGATGCAAACTCCATTGGAAATTTGAATTGAGATTATGACCATATCTTGAGGAAAGAATTTTTTTGGAAAAGGGGAGGTTAAAAAATTGGAAAGGAGGGGACAATTTTTCTCCTCAAGATTTCAGAAATCAAAAGAAAATTTCTTCAAATATTTTTTTTTTTAAAGGAGGGGAGGGTTAAAAAAAATTTTTGTTGAAAAAGAAGGGGGAGTAATTTTTTTTTTTTTGTGGGGGAGGTCAATTCACAACAGCATAGTGTAATAATATTATGATATTCTTTAAATTAAAAGTTGACAAAATAATGACAGTACATGTCAAGTTTTAACCTATTTCCAACTCTTTTTCATTAATAAACCTTAGTTATAACTAAACAGCAATCCTTTTCAATCATAGCCTGTTAGAAACTACAACTGTCATTAGTTATAAAATTGATGAATAGAAATTTTGTTTTAGATTCCTTCATTCAGCCAAAAGAAAAGACCTAGAGAAGAAAATGTTTCTGAAGGTGATTCATCAAAAAAGAAATGTTTAGATGTATCAGCTGGTAGAACCAATGGAAATATAGCTCCAAATGATGGACAACAACCAGAATGCTCTTCTAAAGTTATCTTAAATGAATCAACAAAATTGAAACTAAAACAATTTGAACCAGATTTAGACAGAGAGAAAACAGAGATTAGCATTGAACAATTTAAGAAAGGAAATTTGAACACAGCTAACAATGCAGCTAAAACCAAGAACAATCATAGTGATTCTGATAGTGATGAAGATGTGGTAATCAAAGATGATCGCCTATCAGTGTTTAGCCATACATCTCAATTGTCAACCCCTAGTAAAGGGAAGTCACCACTCAATAAACAGACAAAAACTAAATATACACCACTGGAGCAACAATATGTTGATATTAAGAATAAGTATCCTGATGCTTTACTGTTGGTTGAATGTGGTTACAAGTACAGATTCTTTGGAGAAGATGCAGAGGTTTGAATATTAATCCATATTTAGAAGATTAGCAAAAAACAATGTTTACTAACAAGATTATAAATACTGTAAATTCAGAAATTATTGTGAAATGTGCAACAGGGTTATAATCGCAATAATTCAAACTCGCATTTTGAATTTTTTTATATGAATTAAACAGGATTTTTCTCAATATCGCAAAAATTAAAATCACATTTTAGTCTAAAATGACAAAATCGCAATAATAAATGCACGCAATAATTTCTGAATTTACTGTATACATGTATGTATTTGACCTTACAATACACACATTTGCCCCAAAAATTAAGGTGGCTAGTTTTGTTTATGTACATGTAGTAATATACAACCTTACATTGTTTGTGGTTATATATATCTTGTATTTTTATGTGGACTTTTGTATACTTCTGTTCTACACATAAACAAAATGTATCACTGTTTTCTGACATTTGCTGTCATATTTTTAAACCATGCATAGATTTTAAATGAAAGATTTTAGATTTATGGAAATAAAAACCTTCTCTGAAACCATTTGACCAATTTGGACCTTACTTAGTTGGAATGATTCATGGTGTTTTTCTTTAACGAGATTATTATATGACAGTAAAAGAGAAATATAGCTTTGAGACAAGAAGAAACATTCTTGCTCTTTTCATTCCAAAACCCATGTAATGAATACAATTATGATATACATGTATATATAGGAATATAATATTCTCATATCTCTTTGTGCAGGTAGCAGCAAAAGTACTGAAGATATTTTGTCATCTGGATCATAATTTTATGACAGCATCCATTCCAACACATAGATTGTTTGTTCATGTAAGAAGACTGGTTTCTGCAGGATATAAGGTATGGCAAACTGCCATATAGATGGTAGTGTATATTAAGTGCTCCGACTAAAACCCAAATTGATTTCAAATAGAAATTAAATATGGTATATGGGTTACTATATGTCCACCTACTACTGAAATTTATTTTGGTCATAATTGAAGGATTGGTAGTTAAGAGATTTGTTTATACTGTAAATTCAGAAATTATTGCGATTTTTTAAAAGTACAAAATACGACAGTATCAGGTTTGCCATAGAAAAAAACTCACATTCAGAGCTATGAGAAGAAAAATATTTGCAGTCGCATTAACTAGATTTCACATTTTGTTAGAGGTAAAAATTCACATTAATAAATGCACGCATTTATTTCTGAATTTACGTTATGCTTACAACTAAATTCACATATCAGGATGAAAAAATTGTTTTAAAAATGACTGTAGACTGAAATTACACTTGTTTTAGTTGATAGATATTAACATTTAGTATATGGTTACAGAATAACTTATTATTACAGGTTGGTGTTGTAAAACAAATGGAGACAGCAGCTTTGAAAGCAGCAGGTGACAACAAAAGTGCACCATTTACCAGACAACTACAGTCATTGTATACCAAGTCTACATTGATTGGAGAAGGTGGATACAATTATTTTTTTTTATATCTGTTTTCTAATGCTTTTCACTGTGAATGAAGCTCAAGTTTCTACTGTGTGGTCAAACTTTCAATTGGGTCAGCATAGAAAAAAAGAAAGCTTCTCTGACATTATAATGCAAAAAGAAGACATTTTAGGCTTTGCCAAATGACAGGAAATGCTAAGAAAACATCAGAACAAAAGATTAACATTACTAAACTAACTTTGATATAACAGGATATACTACCATCTTGTTTGTAACATATTGTGTGAAAAGAAAAAAAAGAAGCAATGCATACTTAATGGTATTTATGGTTGATTAATTTGAAATGTTTTCAGAATGCATTTCCAATTTCACATAGTACATGTATATGAAAATATTGTTGAAAGATGTTAATTCCTAAATTTTTGCACATCTGCTTTCATAAATTATTTTCAGATGTAAATCCTATCTCAGGGGAAATAACTGGAGAGGCTACTGTTGAGGAGCAGACATCATTTCTGTTGTGTGTGTATGAAACACCACCAGATAAAACTAAACAAACATGCATTGGAATTCTGGTATGTTGTTGGTTCAGATATATTTCAAATTTCTACTTGAAATGCCTTTCATTTTAATCTGGAATTAATCTTTTTGGTAGGCTGTATATTCCTTTTATAGATAAATGTTTTTTTCGTAAGGAAAAATCCAGTTATTAGATTGGTGAAGTACAGCCATGCAATAACTTATGAACCATTCAACTAATGATTTTCAAATTTTAGTATGTTGATACTAATGACAAAATGGAGGTCAAGTTCGATATTGATGATTTTCTCTCTACTGTTCAGGAGTTATGGTCCTTGAACTTTTGAAAAATGACACTTTATGTTGTTATTACCTATAAACCGTTCAGCCAATGCTCTCAAAATTTTAATATGCTGTTGCTGATGACAAAATGGTGGTCAAGTTTGATAATGACGATTTTTAGTTTTGCTGTTCTGGAGTTATGTTCCTTGATACATTGGAAAATAGGCATAGACTGTGGCAGGTCAAAAAAGCCTGAAAGCGCCATTCAGAATACAGAAAACCCAGTTTGCTGTCAATTTGAGAGCTCATTCCTTGTAAATTTAAAAAATACTGAAAACTTTTAAGCATGCTTACACAATTTATTATATTGAACCAGGTTAACTTTTGTTTCAATTTACACAACACATTTTTATTAAGCAATTACAGATACATATTTAGTATTGATACATGAAATTCAAAATAAAAACATCTGTTTTAGAATCTTCTGTTCATTTTCTTAATAATAAAATAACCTTATACATCCAACAGGTTTGATAACATTTTTTTAAATTTTATTTGTATTTTATAGAATGTATCTTCAAGATACATTTGTGTCAGTTATAAAAAATTGAAAAAAATAATAATAAATTATATTTTTATTTTCCTAGGCTGTTCAGCCTTCAACTGGTGACATTATTTATGATTGTTTCAATGATGATGACACAAGAAGTGAACTGGAAACCAGAATAACCCATGTACAACCAGCAGAAATACTGATACCTTGTAACCTATCTTCAAAAACTGAGAAAATGATCAAAGGCATTATAGATATTAGGTAACAGTACAAGAGAATGTTAACAGTCCAGATGACATTCATGGGATGTACTTAGTTAACATTCAGTTGAATATGCAACCTTGTGAATTACTGTGTACATGTATATTCAAAACAAATTTAAATTTTCTCATAAATAATTGACTTTGTAACTGATGAAATCCTTAAATTTCATGTATGGACAAAAATTGACGTTTTATCTACCTAGGTTGTACCTACAATCTGAAGTCCCTTGTTTACAAATGACCTTTTTTAATTTGAGTTGCCACTGGATAATTCTTGTCCTGTTATTAATTTGCTAGTTTATTTGTTGAGTGATCAGGTGTACTGATTTTCAAGATTTCTGCATATTGATATTGTAAAATACTAGCTTCATATTTTGTAAAGCGGCAGATGTTAGAATATCTATGAAGGGAATTTCTGATATTCTATTTATTTGTATGTATTTGTTTACTTTTCTCAGTAAAAGCAATGAATTTCATATGTTATAAAAGCTAATCGAAAAAAACTTTTTAATGTTGAGTCTATATGTAGTATAATGGACATTAACTAGTAAAAAAGTATAATTTCCTTTAGTATTGACAATTAAGATATAGGAATTTGACTATTTTCATATAACATCCTATCATAACCCTGGCTGATATCTGCTGAAAGGTAGATGTAGACTATGTTTGATACTGGCTATATATTCAATGATCGCTAATTTGTGTATTTTTCTTTTGATCTTTTTATGTCCCATTTATGGGCATTATGTTTTCTGGTCTGTGCATCCGTCCGTTCGTTCGTTCGTCTGTTCGTCCGTCCGTCCGTTCATCCTGCTTCAGGTTAAAGTTTTTGGTTGAGGTAGTTTTTGATGAAGTTGAAGTCCAATCAACTTGAAACTTAGAATACATGTTCCCTATGATATGATCTTTCTAATTTTAATGCCAAATTAGAGATTTTCCCCCATTTTCACGGTCCACTGAACATAGAAAATGATAGTGCGGATGGGGCATCCGTGTACTGGGGACACATTCTTGTTTTGTGATGATTTTCATATCATGCTACTTGCTTGAGATAGAAAAGTATCATCAGAAACTAAGGGTGCATGTGGGTGTCAATATAAACATCAACGACGTATAGGCAAAATAGCGAAGAAAATAACGAAGAGCAAATTATCAATGGTCTTTCAAACTCTAGGATGTTTCTCGGCCACCTCTCATCAAACGGCTGTCGCCCTTCAATGAGATTGTAGCTGAGAAACACCCTCTTGTTTGAAAAAACATCGATTTCTATAAGTATAAATGCACTGCCTTATTTCAATATACTGAAAGCCTTCTCAATCTTTATTTGCAGTACATCAGAGGATGATAGAATAAGATTAGAAAGACAATCAGAGGAGCATTTTGACTACGATCAAGCATTTCAGACAGTTTCAGAATTCTACAAGTCTGATGCTAAATGTATGTAACATATATTTTATGGTATCACATATAAAACTTTAAAATGGTAGACTGTGAGTTATAAATCTTTGAGAAGCATTGACTTCACATTAATTATTTTGAGGAAAACCTACCATACAAATTTATACTGTGTAATTACAATGATAAACATGTAGAATATTTACAGCCAAAACTTTAAAAGAAAATTGCAATACATGCAATAATATCAATGTATTTAACTGCTACAATGTAATGTTATATATAGATTCCACCACTGCATTAACTGTGTCACGATACCACTCGAAACAGTGAAATTTGAATATGTAAAGCGGGAGGCTTGCTGAGCTTTTTTAAATAATTAAGATTAAGCTGTTGAGAGTGGAGAAATATCGTAATACACAAGTTATAGTGGTGGAATCTGTTTCTCTAATGATTTTTAGACGATATCTGATTAAAGTTTATCCATCTTTTTCAAAGATTTGAAGAATGTTGTGTTCTTTATATGTGACATCAGACATGGTCGCCTTTTTTCATGCTGTAACAATAGGAAATTCAGAAGAAAACAAGAAAATTTGATGTCATAGTTGAATTTCGACCAACCATTTGACAAGGAACAAAGTTTTCTCTAAGATGAGAAATATTTTTCTCACACCTATCGAGAAATGTGAAAAAAAGCATGAAAATAAGAGAAATGTTATTTCATTCAGTCTTTATTGTAGGTGCTGGTAGAATTCAGGAGATCATAAACTTACCAAAACCAGTTATAAGTTGTTTGTCAGGTGTTTTGGTGTACCTCAAGGATTTTGGACTTAGCCAGATTCTGAAACTTACAGGGTATATTGTCTACATATTGCATTTTCAGCGAAGATATTGAGTCAGAAATAAACTTTAAAAATGTATAATACATTGTAACTTAAGAATGGATCTACCTAGGTTGTACCTACAATCTGAAGTCCCTTGTTTACAAATGACCTTTTAATTTGAGTTGCCACTGGATAATTCTTGTCCTGTTATTAATTTGCTAGTTTATTTGTTGAGTGATCAGGTGTACTGATTTTCAAGATTTCTGCATATTGATATTGTAAAATACTAGCTTCATATTTTGTAAAGCGGCAGATGTTAGAATATCTATGAAGGGAATTTCTGATATTCTATTTATTTGTATGTATTTGTTTACTTTTCTCAGTAAAAGCAATGAATTTCATATGTTATAAAAGCTAATCAAAAAACTTTTAATGTTGAGTCTATATGTAGTATAATGGACATTAACTAGTAAAAAGTATAATTTCCTTTAGTATTGACAATTAAGATATAGGAATTTGACTATTTTCATATAACATCCTATCATAACCCTGGCTGATATCTGCTGAAAGGTAGATGTAGACTATGTTTGATACTGGCTATATATTCAATGATCGCTAATTTGTGTATTTTTCTTTTGATCTTTTATGTCCCATTTATGGGCATTATGTTTTCTGGTCTGTGCATCCGTCTGTTCGCTCGTTCGTCTGTTCGTCCGTCCGTCCGCTCATCCTGCTTCAGGTTAAAGTTTTTGGTTGAGGTAGTTTTGATGAAGTTGAAGTCCAATCAACTTGAAACTTAGAATACATGTTCCCTATGATATGATCTTTCTAATTTTAATGCCAAATTAGAGATTTTCCCCCATTTTCACGGTCCACTGAACATAGAAAATGATAGTGCGGATGGGGCATCCGTGTACTGGGGACACATTCTTGTTTTGTGATGATTTTTCATATCATGCTACTTGCTTGAGATAGAAAAGTATCATCAGAAACTAAGGGTGCATGTGTGGGTGTCAATATAAACATCAACGACGTATAGGCAAAATAGCGAAGAAAATAACGAAGAGCAAATTATCAATGGTCTTTCAAACTCTAGGATGTTTCTCGGCCACCTCTCATCAAACGGCTGTCGCCCTTCAATGAGATTGTAGCTGAGAAACACCCTCTTGTTTGAAAAAACATCGATTTCTATAAGTATAAATGCACTGCCTTATTTCAATATACTGAAAGCCTTCTCAATCTTTATTTGCAGTACATCAGAGGATGATAGAATAAGATTAGAAAGACAATCAGAGGAGCATTTTGACTACGATCAAGCATTTCAGACAGTTTCAGAATTCTACAAGTCTGATGCTAAATGTATGTAACATATATTTTATGGTATCACATATAAAACTTTAAAAATGGTAGACTGTGAGTTATAAATCTTTGAGAAGCATTGACTTCACATTAATTATTTTGAGGAAAAACCTACCATACAAATTTATACTGTGTAATTACAATGATAAACATGTAGAATATTTACAGCCAAAAACTTTAAAAAGAAAATTGCAATACATGCAATAATATCAATGTATTTAACTGCTACAATGTAATGTTATATATAGATTCCACCACTGCATTAACTGTGTCACGATACCACTCGAAACAGTGAAATTTGAATATGTAAAGCGGGAGGCTTGCTGAGCTTTTTTAAATAATTAAGATTAAGCTGTTGAGAGTGGAGAAATATCGTAATACACAAGTTATAGTGGTGGAATCTGTTTCTAATGATTTTTAGACGATATCTGATCAAAGTTTATCCATCTTTTCAAAGATTTGAAGAATGTTGTGTTCTTTATATGTGACATCAGACATGGTCGCCTTTTTCATGCTGTAACAATAGGAAATTCAGAAGAAAACAAGAAAATTTGACGTCATAGTTGAATTTCGACCAACCATTTGACAAGGAACAAAGTTTTCTAAGATGAGAAATATTTTCTCACACCTATCGAGAAATGTGAAAAAGCATGAAAATAAGAGAAATGTTATTTCATTCAGTCTTTATTGTAGGTGCTGGTAGAATTCAGGAGATCATAAACTTACCAAAACCAGTTATAAGTTGTTTGTCAGGTGTTTTGGTGTACCTCAAGGATTTTGGACTTAGCCAGATTCTGAAACTTACAGGGTATATTGTCTACATATTGCATTTTCAGCGAAGATATTGAGTCAGAAATAAACTTTAAAAAATGTATAATACATTGTAACTTAAGAATGGGAAAAATCGATCTTCTAACTACTTTAATAAAATGAGAACAATGTAGGAGCAACCCAGTTTTTAAAAGGTATTGAATAATTGTTTTCTTTTTATGTTGGGATTTGGAATGTAAAAAAAATAGATAGTTTTCTTCTATTGAACTGATCATTTTGGGAGTATATTCTTTAAAATGGCAGCAAATTATATTTCTTAAGGCAAGTTATTTTAATGTATAGTGCAAAATATAGATTTTCATATTTGCAAAACTATAATACAAATAATTCCTAGTAATTTATCGCTCCATAGGCATGATTGTATGTTTCTAGCAGCAAATCTATTGTCATAAAAATAAAAATATTTTATCCTCATCTTTATAGAATAGTTTCATTTTTTCAACTTTTCTTGATATCCTAAATTTTTATTATTAAATATTCTGTTAAACTTTGTCTTTTCTACTCTTGAATGTATCTGATCCATTTAGATTGATTAAGATTGATTTATATAGACCACTTAACCTTATAGTTTAAAAGAGATTGTAGTCCTATTTATCATTTATCATTATATTTTATTCTCTTCATATTGATAAAAGAAGGCAAGTGTACTCTTGTTTTCAATTGATTTTGTTGAGGTAGATTGATTTTATTTATTTTTCAGGAATTTTTGTCATTTTTCTATGAAATCCCTCTACATGCAGCTACAAACTAGTGTACTCAGGAATTTAGAAGTGTTTCAAAATCTTACTGATGGAAAAGAGAAAGGTTCATTATATTGGGCCCTTAATCAGACTGTTACTAAATTTGGTGGTAGATTGTTAAAATCATGGTTGAAAAAGCCCTTGCTTTCAGCAAAGTGAGTAACATAATACAGAGCTAAGGCAGATAATGTTTATAAAAATATATTCTGAATGCTTTCCATTCAAAAATTTGCTGTAATCTAATTTTCACTTTACTGGTATTTAACTATTCTGTAGGAGACCAAGGGTGAGGTATGATTAAGGCCATTATCTGCCCCTGAACTTGCATTTATAACCATATTAGTCAATCTTTTCTACACTTTATGAGTTTAAAAAATTTTGCGGTCGTATATTGTTATCATGTCATCGTCGTCTTGTCCGCGTCATCCGAAGACATTAGGTCTTCGCACAATAACTTTAGTATAAGTAAATAGAAATTTATGAAATTTAAACACAAGGTTTATGACCACAAAAGGAAGGTTGGGATTGATTTTGGGGGTTATGGTCTCAAGGAATTAGGGGCCAAAAAGGGGCCCAAATAAGCATTTTTCTAGTTTCCAGGCAATAACTTGTGGAATTGTGTATGGATCTCTCTGAAATTATACCACAAGTTTCCATACCACAAAGGAATGGTAAAAATTGGCTTTTGGGGGTTATTGCTCAAATCTTTCAGGAATTAGGGGCAAAAAAGGGGGAAAAACAAGGGTGTCCTGGTTAATGAACAATTACTGAAGTACAAAACATAATATAAAAGCAGTGTAAGGGAAGTAATTCAAACATTTTTACCTCCCTTACACTGCTTTTAAATTATTATAAAGAAATTTTGTATTGTCTTGAGGTGATTAGCTGTCAATTTATTTTTAGAAGTTACTATTTTAAAAATGCTGATGAAGGTAATTTAATTTTAGCCATGATTATGTATGTCATTTTCTATTTTAAAAAGAAAATTTTACATTTTTACATGTATTGGTGTGAAAACTAAGTTTCCCAGTAGTCAAGGATTTGCAATGATAAATGCCTTCATTAATTTCTAATTTCACAGTATATAATTTTATTGGGTAGCTACATAATAATTCCCACAGAAAGTAATGAAAAATGAGCGTGCAATGTTTTATCATATTAAATACCACCAGTGCAAATATAGGTTAAAATATATGTTATTGCAGTAAGAGTCCATTGTTCAATGATGTCATATTCTAGACCTACCTGGATTTTATTTGTATAATTACTTATCTTTTTTTTTCAACAAATTTGATAACCCTGACTTTTATTTAGAAAATCGGCTTTCAACAAATTGTATCATAGTTTGTTTATTTTTCCGTGTTTAATTATATCTGCCTACAAATTCAGATTAATTTGGAACAGCCCAAACAAATATTGAACTTGCTGATCAGCTGACAAGCAATATATTCGTATTTCACCTAGGGTGAGGGACTCAGTGTTTGAAGAGCGTCGTACTTGAATATATTTTACACTTGCAAGCTGGCGCAATATAAAAATCTACTCACGACAATATTCACCAATATTCATGGGATAACCCTATATTATTAGAATGATGTTTTTAAAGGCAATCTAATTAATTACCTTTGCTTCAATTAATTATAATTGATTTTGTTGATTTCAGACATATTTTAGATAGACAAGAAGCAATAAATGAACTATTACAGGGCAAAAATACACAGATTCTTGCTCATCTCAGAAGTTCATTGGCACAGACACCTGACTTAGAAAAAGGAATCAGTTCAGTATATTACAAAAAGGTACATGTAATTAAAGTGGACTATTTAAACAATCTCATAAGGGCAATTCCAGGAAAAAATGTATGGGAGGGTTCGACACCACATGATATTGAAACTTATACACAATGTTTATTACCACAAAAAACAGATCAAGTTTGAAATTTGGTGGTGTCATTTTAACCGTTCTAGAGTTATGCCCCTTCACAAATGGGAAAATCGCTGAATTTTTCATTTCTGTTCTCTTACTTTAGTTTGCCTCAACCAAATGTTATGAAACACAATGCTTATAACTACAAAATACAGATTAAGTTTGAATTTTGGTGGTGTCACTTTAACCTTTCTAGAGTTATGCCCTTCACAAATGGGAAAATTACTGAATTTTTCGTTTCCGTTCTCAACTTAAGTTAGCCTCAACCAAATGTTATGAAACTTGTACACAATGCTTATTACTACAAAATACAGATCAAGTTTGAATTTTGATGGTGTCACTTTTACTTTTTCTAGAGTTATGCCCCTTTACAAAGGGAAAAATTGCTGAATTTTTCATTTCCGTTCTCTAACTTAAGTTTGCCTCAACCAAATGTTATGAAACGTATACAAAATACTTATTACCACAAAACTCAGATCAAGTACAAATTTGGGTAGAGTCACTTTTTCCTTTCTTCAGTTATGTCTCTTTAAAACTTTATATGATATGCAAGTGGGGGCATCATCTGTGTCCCATGGACACATTCCCCATTTATTTATATAGGATATAGGGGTTGAACCAACTAGAATTATGTTACAAATAAAATACAAATTATTGGTTGTGGGGTTTTAAAAATAGTGTAAAAATTTACAGCATTATTTAACATGATAGTAAAAGTAAAAGGCATGTCTTTTTTCTGTAATATCCTAATAAAGACAATAAATTTGGATTCATATTTATTTTTCCACAAATATAAGATATTTTTCCATATTTCAGTGTAGTGTACTTGAATTTTTCTTCGTATGTAAGTCTCTACTTAAATGGAGTGAAGATGTCCAGTTAATAACCAAACAGTTAGATGGAACACTGTCATCAGAAATACTCACTGATATACTCAATGATATTCCACAGTTATTGGAAGATGTTAAATCCTTATTAAATAATTTACATGAAAACAATGTCAGGTTTGTATAATATTTTGTTTTGTGATATATAATAAAAATTATAATACAAAAGTTATTATACTTAATGAATGGCTATTATTTATTTTGAATTTATTGAACCATAAAATTAATTTTTGACTCTTCACATTGAATAATCCGCGAAGTGCATTGTGTAAAATGTGAAGAGTCAAAAATTAATTTTATGGTTCAATAAATTCAAAATAAATTATTGTCATTCATTATAAATAAATTTCTATCAAAAATAAGGCTCAAAGAGCTTTTTATATTATTTATATTAACAATAACAACGTACACACATGTTGGCGTATGAATACACAACTTCAGAGTGGGCGTGTCTGCATAAAAATTGACAACATTGAAAATAAAGGTAATACTTTTAACCAATAAGAAAACAGTAAATACACCAAATTTATTTATTATTGTGTATAGACATTGTTATGTCTCTTCCAAATATCAAATATTGAAATTATACCGTACTTGATCAATTGGACTTCATGTAAATTCATATAAATTTTATGATATGAACTGCATTATAACTACAATAAACAAAAGGCCAGTCAGATGCCTTTATGAATAGAATATTGTTTGTCTTTGACATAGTATACGGGAAATGTCAGAATTGTGTGGTTTGTTTGGCTTGTTTTTTTTTCTATTTATGAAATGGTAAATATTACCTGACTTAGCATTTTATCAAAAATGTTTCATCTTAGTCCAAATGATGAATATTAAAAATCAGATCTTAGTCAGGAAGTTTATGACTTTTAAAAGCAGGTACTTTGGAAATATATGATGCCTTTAAAATACAATTTTATTTATTATACAGGGATAAAGAGAAAACTAATCTGTTCTCCGACGAAAGTCTATTTCCTACTGTACAGATGAGAAAAAAAGAGATAAAGGATGTAGAGAAGGAAATGCTGGATCACAGACGAACAGTTAGGTTGATATTAAAACAGCCTGCTTTAGATTACACTACTGTATTAGGTACTGAAGTAAGTTTTAACAATCTGGCTATAAGGGAAACATCTTAAAAACAACCACAAGACTGTGCTATTCTATGTTGGCTTTCCTTTGCAGTTTTAGCATGAAACAGACTAGGTAATTGTTACACATATATCAGCATATGATTTTTCTAAATTCATGAAGAAATAAAAAGACACGATGAATTATCAGCATATCAAGTTTTTGCATTTAATTTTCAGCTGCACATATTTGGAATTTAAAAAAAAATACATCAAGATATAATCTGATTTGTAATTTATAATTTTGTTAAAGTTGGACAATGCTGAAGTGTCCTGAACTCTATTTTGTAAAAATATTAATCTACAATTATTGAAGAAAAAAACCACAAACAACAGAATATAGCTATGTACTGATTAGGTTTGATTTTAATATTTTAAAGTATTTAAAAATTAGACACTGATTATTTTATTTACTTATTTATTTCATAGTACTTAATTGAAGTGAAAAACAAAGTGTCACATGTTGTACCCACTGATTGGCTGAAGATAAGCAGGTAATTTGTCTTGAGTAATTTTTCTGTGTAATTCATATATTAAATGTAGTTATCTTTATACATAAGTCTAAATCTATGGAAATGCAGGGACTTTACATACATTTTATTGTGTTTAAATGTCACTTTTTCATTACTGGCAGTCTTAACTTTGTAAATCCTTTTAGGAATGTTCTAAAATGTGGAAAAGTAATTTATTCTAGAAAATTGTAATATATTAGGCCTATAGGATGTATACTGCATTACTATTAGGGGATATTGAATGGCTATAATAACCTATGAAGTCTTGCACAGTAGGTGAAAATGTAACTTTTTTTTCTTTGCAGTACAAAGGCAGTTAGTAGATTTCACCCTCCGTTTATACAAGCAACTTACAAGAAACTAAATCAACTAAGAGAACAGTTAAAGAAAGACTGTGATGAGGCTTGGTTACAGTTCTTAGGGTAAAGTTGTTCTTGGGCATAGTTATTCATATAATAAATAAGAAGATGTGGTTTGATTGCCAATGAGACAACTTTCCACCAGACACCAAATGACATAGAAGTTGGCAACTATAGGTCACCATACAGCCTTGAACAATGACCAAAACCGATGCAGCATAGCAAGCTATAAAAGACCCTAACATGGCAAACTAAAACAATTCAAATTGGAAAAGTAACAGCCTAATTTATGATGTTAATTTGAACCATGTTAACTGTACAAAATCTGGTAATTCATGTAGTGTCTTCCGCCTGCTATTAGGTATCTATTTCATCATGACGGCCAATTTTAACCCCTGACTTGTGTAGATCTTTAGCAGCTAACACTGGGAAATTTTACTGAATACAAAATGTAGTGATACTTAGTAACTACTGATACTTAAAAACATAGATAAAATCAAAATGTGACTTAAAAACATGGATAGAATCAAAATGTGACTAACAGCTAATTTGGGGAAATACATTTAGTCACTTGAGATAATTAATCCATAGGTATTGTAATTACAGATCATGTAATCCACCATTTTCTACATAAGGAAATCCCTGTACCAAGTCAGGAAAATGACAGTTGTTTTCCATTCGTTTGATGTGTTTGAGCTTTTGATTTTGCCATTTAATAAGGGACTCTCCAATTTGAATTTTCCTTGGAGTTCGGTATTTTTGTTATTTTACTCTTTTTTTTTAAAACAAAATGGATTTTTTCAAGTCATCTCATCAAAGGGCAATAGCCTTGAGATGAGATGAAGCTGAGGTATTTCCTATCGTTTTCAAAACTATATTAATCTGTTTATTACTATTTTTCTAGGCAATGTAAATGACATTGGCTTATGACATCTGTGTCTTCACTCTTCTCAACTAAGAAAAACTGTTCTCAGTTGAGTTGCTTGCCATGTAAAATTATCATACAAAGAGATCAAAGCAAATTTAAGAAAATAGTGTTTTGATATAACTTTAGAGTTACATCCCCTTTCTCTCTATTTATTAAATCACTTGGACTAGTCTTCACTCTTCATTGGTTTGGCTTTAACAGACAGAAGTACTGAATAACTATTTACATCCTTAAATGATTTCACTCCTTATGAAATCATGTCTAATTTCACAGCAAATGTATAGTGATGTAACAATGTGTTGTTATCAAAGCTGTTTCTTGTTGAATTCAGAAGGAAATTTTTGTGAAATCTTTGTGCTTATTAGAATTGCATCATGAACATTCCGCCTGATAACATACCTTTGGGTCATCTTCAACAAAAGTACCCTGGATGACCATAGAGAAACCTGACTTGTCATCACTATTTTGATTTTATGGAAAAAACTTCAAGGAGAAGAAATTACACACTACATCTTTGCATTAACAAGTTTTAAAGTACTGGATATATTGGACAAACAAATCTTCATTTATTGACTTCTTCATTTGTAATCTTTATGATTTTGCTGATTTATGAATTATTAATTTCCAGTTGGTTTGAAGATGATTACCAGAAGTACAGGAAAGCAGTTCATCACATAGCTACATTAGACTGTTTGTTTTCCCTATCCTTAGTGGCCAGGTTACATGGTTATTGTAGGTATGTGAGGCTTATTCAGTACTGTTTGTTACAAATTATTGTGAACTTGTTTTTAAAATAATGACAAATACTAATCTACAAACTTACATAAAATTTCAAGAGTTAACTTTTCCTTGTTAAAAGTTTAAGGGAAATATTGTTGAAAGGAATATGCTGTGTTTTAGCTATAAGTAGGTGGATAGATAGGATCTTTATAGGATCATGAAATGTCATTATACATTCAGAAACTGAGAAAATCCAATTTTTTAAGACAGGGGTCACAGTGTTCTCCCCATGGTCTTATAGTCCTTGATTGTGATGCTATTTGAAATGAATTTCTTATAGATTATGTTACATATGTGATGCTATAATTTCTAGAACAGAAAGAGGATTGTTGTTCAAAGTTCCTAGTTTACCAGGATGCTATATGAAACTTTTGCAGAGAACACATGATCATTAAAAAGTCTTAAACTTTACAACATGTGATTTTTCCACAGTATAAAAAATTCTGTAAATTGTAGGCCAAAAATAAATGAGAATGCAGTTTGTATAAAAATTGAACAAGGACAACATCCAGTGATACAACAGATCTTACAAGGAAGTCAACAGTTTGTTCCAAATGATACCAATATATCTGTAGGTATATCAACATTGTGTGTGTACTCAATTAAGTTTGTAAAATCTTGAAAAAGACAACGGTATGCAGCATTACTCGACTTTATTGTCTTTAATGATTTAATAGTTATATATGTAAACTGCAACAGCAGTCATTTTTGGAAAGTGGAAAGTGTTTTGAAATTTAGAAAATAAAGCTGTCTAACTTAGTCTGAAGTGGTCAGTTATTAAATGGAGGTTTTTGTTGTTTCATGGATAAATGGCCATTATCTTTAAAAAATCATGTATTGGTTTGGAAAAAAAAGAGAGTTAACCACAAACCTTTGTTCAGTGACACTCTATTAAAATTTGTTAAATTTGCATACACTGGTCATAGAAAACCTTACATGTATATGTCATGTATGTTGATCAGTGACCCAATCTGTTTTATCTTGATTTGTGAACTGAGTAATTCAGCAATGAAAACAGAAATTTAGCAAATTTTCTGTTAACCTGCATACATGCATAAAACTTATGACAGGATCTAGCTTACAGATTTATTTAGTTTTTTCCCTGGCTGATAAAGTTAAGATAATTCATATCAGTTTTGATCTTTTTCTTTCAGACAGATGAGACTAAGGTAATGATAATCACAGGACCAAATATGGGAGGCAAAAGTTCCTATATAAAACAAGTAGCTCTGATAGCTATCCTTACACAGATTGGATCTTATGTTCCTGCTGAATCAGCAGAAATGGGAATAATGGATGCTATTTTCACCAGGTAAGGTATCATTCAGATTGATAGATCATACATAAATTATGAAACAAGTAGCTGTAATACCTATCCTTGCACAGATTAGATCTTATGTTCCTTATAAGTCAGCTGATATATTAGGGATGATATCTACAAGATAACACTCAGATACTTTGGGAAGATTGGTCTTTTTTATCAAAAGTTATTAACCCTTTCAACGCTATACATGGCATATGCAGCGATGACATACGCTGCCCGCCACTGCTGTTCGTGGCATATGTCACGATGACGATGGATTTTTCCTCCAGACTCGTAACCATTCAGTTTTCATTTGGGTTCTCACTAATTTTTCCTCGTATGAATCGAGGATATACAAGGTCCCGTTTGCACTTGAAATCGCATGCAGTAGAAGAAAAATAAAAAAAAATATTTTGACAAATGCAAATGGTGGAAATCGAAAAAGACGCTGTAAATATGGAAATATTTCAGCATTTCTATGGCGAAACTGACAATGAGGAATAGTTGAAAGGTTTCCGTTTATCTCAATATGTTAATTACATTCAATTCATGTAGGAAATATGATTTGGTCGATCTTTACGAGACGTAGAAAAAGGGGGGAAACGGAGGTTGACTGAAAATTTTGAGGACGGAGCCACTTATTTGCGCCACGTGTACATTATACGTTGTGTATGGTGCAAATACGCCACGGAATCAAGCAACTGGGTGTCTTCTTTATTTTATGGCAGATAAAACAACAAAATAAATGAAAATTAAAAGTTGTTTTATTTAAAATTCAACACAAATACAATAATGTACACCTTTACCTTTTAATTACCGTTGGAACTCGAGTAATAGTCGATCCGACTATTAGTCGGTTGCCCTTTTCAGCTCAAAATTCCAAGGATTTAGTCTTGACCCTCGTATAAGTCGGACAAAATTTGGACATTTTTTTTTTTTGCAGCTGACAGTTACTGAACGCCGGTAAAACCAATGCAAATCCTAGAATTATATTCATTTTCTGCATGAATGTTTGTTCTGTCTGAATTTAGTTGATGTTGATCATGATATTTTATATTGCTGTTAATTAATAAAGATGTATTCATTCCTCTTGTTTTGTTTACTGTTTCATTAGCCATGTGTTGTTTACGTAATGCATCAATGATTTTGTAGGGTATGACTAACAACCTATTGTTTGAGAAAAGCGAACATAAACCAATATGAACCTGAAAAAAATTAAAAAGTCAAACAAAATAATATTTTTACAGAACACATAACTCAGTGTTAAATGAGCATGTACACTTTATAATTCTTATTATATTGTGATGATTAAAGGATTAAAAAAATTAAGTGAAGCTAATCAACTTTATATTAAAATAACTCCAACTCATTAGTGTCATCTGTTCACCTATCACTGATATTTTTCACACCTTTAGTGAATACAACTCTTTCTCTCTTAATTAGGGGTTATCAATGGATTATATTGGCTTGTCAATCAATTTTGTGATTTTTGTTTACCTGAGACATTTTAATGAATAATATTTTGATCTTGGGAATGAATCTTAAAATTATTTTTGATTATTGTATGATTTATAAGTATTGAATTGATATCATGATATCACAATAATGACACAATAACTCCGCTGAATACATCCTTTCACATAGTTGGTACATTGTTATCTTCTTTTCATTTTTGGTTCTTGGCTCTTCTTTTGGGTTTATGAACAAACCATTTGACCATGAAAATCAATACCCAAACCGGAAACAGTGGGAATTTCCAACACGAATTTGCAGAAAATTGATAACAAAGAACAAATAAAACACAAGGACAGTATTGTAGTCTTTTATTTTCAACAAAAACTTTTTATTTATTGATTTATGTAGGTTTGGCAATCACAAACGTAGTTTTGACCAGGAAATTCACTCCTGACTACTTTTCTCAAACTTGGATTTTTCCTCTGGTCGCTGGATCTCGCTCTATTAGTCGGTACCCTCTCTGGATTATGAATTTTACTCCCAATTTTCCGACTAATAAGTTTAGTAGGTACGGTACCTGAAAATGCAGGTAGCTTGATGAAAATTTTACTAAAATAATTGCATAGCATTACAGTTCATGCTCTCCTGAGCATTTTTCATGCACTGACTTTGTCTGTATTTCTAATAATAAAAAGATACAGCAGTCTGAAAAGGAATATACTGTTCTAATGAATGAACACAAAATAAATGCAGCAGCAGCAGCAGCCATTTTTCAATTTTTTGTGTAGCGTTGGAAAGGGTTAAAACTGGGTTTGAAGTCTTGTATACTGTAAACTAAATCATTTTTGCAAGCCTTTATTTGTACAACTTTGGAAAATAAAAAAAAGTTGTGAATATGTCAAACTTGGATCTATATATAAATACAGCAACAAAGTTGAAAATTGGTATACAGTGAATATTAATGAATCAACAATACCTGCTAAAACCATGATCTGATATCGATGAGGCCTGAGAACACAGTTATTTCGTAGTGCATTTCTTTTAGACAATAAATTCAAATTAAAAAAATCGCACCTGCACTATCTCAAAAAGATTTTTACAGTATAGTGTACTACTATTGGGACAAATAATATCAAAATTATAGAAAAGTCTACCAGCTCTTACTCAAAATATTGACAGTTCTATGTTAAGGGGGTCTAAAATTCAGTTTGACAGCTTCAGACATACTAGTTTTTGACCTTTTTGAACTGGACCAAATCACTACTCAACATAAAGATTCAGCACCCTATTTTTTTTAACATGTAATTTCAACCCTTTACTTGATATTTCATGCATAAAATATAAAGAAATAAATTTGGAAAGTGTATAAACAAAATTTGCAAGTTATACACTGTCACCACTAGGGACTATATTTGTAGACATTGAAAATCTAAGGACGATAACTGTGTCCTCAGACCATGATTTCTAACTATATTATTTTAAATGCCAACAGACTGGAAACATTCAACATGAAATGGTATTATAAATTGATGTCATCTTCATTATATATATGTAATATTGTGTTTTTGAGGAAAAATACAAAATTCAAACTCATCAAAATGAAGAAATATACTTTCACATTAAACAAATCAGGTACTATTATGAAGTTACAAGAAATGAAAAATGAAAAAAAAAAAAACAACAGTTTACCTTATTAAATTGGGAAAATGTACAATCATTGAAATTATTGCCACAGCTTCATTGGTCAAAAGTATTGTGCATGCATCAATTTGTGCATATGATAACAAAAAAAAAAACACAATTAAAATATTACAAATCTACTAGAAATATTAGTATTTGTATATTTGCTACAGGATGGGAGCTTCAGATGAGATTTACAAAGGCAGAAGTACATTTATGGTAGAATTACAGGAAGCCTCAGACATAATGCTTAAAGCTACACCAAGATCTCTGGTTATACTGGATGAATTGGGCAGGGGTACCAGTACACATGACGGTGTAGCAATAGCTTATGCTACTTTGGATTATTTTATAAAACAGGTATGTTCCTTGTACAATGGATTACTGTGAATTCAGAAATTATTGTGTGCATTTATTATTGCGATTTTGAAGAATGGACTTAAATGCTAGATTAATTATGGCGATTTCAGGAAAAGATGCATACAGATATATGCATTAGATATCAGAATGCAAGTTCTTATTATTGCGATACTCACACAGTCGCATTATTCGCATTAATAAAAACCTCAAATAATTTCTGAATTTACAGTACATGTATATGTTATAAAACAGGTATGTTCCTTGTAAAATGGATTATTTTATAAAACAGGTATGTTCCTTGTACAAGGAATATTTTATAAAACAGTATGTTCCTTGTACAATGGATTATTTTTTAAAACAGGTATGTTCCAAGTAAAATGGATTATTTTATAAAACAGGTATGTTCCTTGTACAATGGATTATTTTATAAAACAGGTATGTTCCAAGTATAATGGATTATTTTATAAAACAGGTATGTTCCTTGTACAATGGATTATTTTATAAAACAGGTATGTTCCTTGTACAATGGATTATTTTTTGTAAAATGGATTATTTTATAAAACAGGTATGTTTCTAGTAAAATGGATTATTTTATAAAACAGGTATGTTCCTTGTAACAGGTATGTTCCTTGTAAAATGGATGGATTATTTTATAAAACAGGTATGTTTCTAGTAAATGGATTATTTTATAAAACAGGTATGTTCCTTGTACAATGGATTATTTTTTAAAACAGGTATGTTCCAAGTAAAATGGATTATTTTATAAAACAGGTATGTTCCTTGTACAAGGGATTATTTTATAAAACAGGTATGTTCCAAGTAAAATGGATTATTTTATAAAATAGGTATTTACCTTGTTTAATGGATTATTTTATAAAACAGGTATTTTCCTTGTACAATAAGAACTGTTGTTTAGTCTTCTACCTGTAATAGATACTGATAAAATGGAAGAATGTAAATTCATTAATTTATGTGCATACCAATTTTCGTGAATTTTAGAAAACTTTTGATATTAGATTTTATAGATTTGCCAAAGTCTGTATACAAGTCTTTAGAAAATGTGTATTTTTTGAATATTAAATTCATGGTTTACCTATACCAACGAAATCCATGTATATTTTCTTGATTGGTTCCAATTTTCCTGGATAGAGGAAAACTTTGGAAATTTGATATCTTGGATTTGTCAAAGTCTATATACACACCTTTAGAAAATGTGTACTTCGTTGTCCTGTACTCAGGAAATCCATGACAATTAGTATCCCAAGAATAGTAATGAATCCACAGATATATGACTTCCACTGCTATCAAAATTATCAAAATAAAATATGTAAATATCCTTTGTATACTTTATTAAAATGAAATAATATTGGTTTAAAAACACCTATTTAAGGGTTCTTAATTTTAGGTATATGATTTGATTATATTCACAATTTTACAATAACATGTGTGTAAGTGTATGGATCTCTCTGACATTGTTCCACAAGGTTCCATATCACAAAGGAATGCTGGGATTGATTTTGGGGGTAATTGCCTCAAAATTTTAGGAATTAGGGGCCAAAAAGGGGCAAAAAAACAGCATTTTCTAGTTTTAGGACATTAACTTGTGTGTAAGTGTATGGATCTTTCAAATTGTACTACACAGTTCCATATCACAAAGGAAAGCTGGAATTGAGTTTGGGGTAATTGCCTAGCGTTTGGAATTAAGGGGCCAAAGGGGTCAAAAATAAGCATTTTCTGGTTTCCAGACAATAACTTGTGTTTAAGTGTATGGATCTCTCTGAAATTATACTACAAGGTACCATACCTCATTGAAGGCTGGGATTGAGTTTGGGGTGATGAATCATAAGGGGTTCAAAAACTTGGGGAAGTTTTCCCGCATTATCTCCTTTTTTCCTTTTTTCTTTAAAATTTTCCATAAGTTGGTTATTTCTGATTTATATTTAAAGCAAATAATAATGATATGGCAGGAGATACACACCAAACAGGATATGTAAATTATTATATAATAAGTATTGTGCAATAAGAAATTACCAATTGCAGTATTCTTGTAATAATGGAAATCTTCAATTGCAGTATTAGCGCAGCAAGAAATATCAATAGCACAATATTGCACAATAGGAAGAAATTGTCAATTGTACAGTATTACTGTATTAAGAAATATTCAATTGCACAGTATTGCGCAATTGCAAGAAATATTTAATTGCACAGTATATTGCAAAGAAGATTCTTTGTATAAATTGCTTATTTCTTGACCAATTTCAATAGGGTTTTATTCTTGAATTCTTGGGGTTCTTTAATATACTGAATCTAAGTGTATTAAGTTTTTGGATTTTTGGCCCGTTTTAAATTGATCCACATTGAGGTCCAAAGGGTCAAAATTAAACTTTGTTTGATTTCATCAAAATTGAATTATTAGGGTTCTTTGATATGCTGATACCTGAAAATGCAGGTAGCTTGATGAAAATTTTACTAAAATAATTGCATAGCATTACAGTTCATGCTCTCCTGAGCATTTTTCATGCACTGACTTTGTCTGTATTTCTAATAATAAAAAAGATACAGCAGTCTGAAAAGGAATATACTGTTCTAATGAATGAACACAAAATAAATGCAGCAGCAGCAGCAGCCATTTTTCAATTTTTTTGTGTAGCGTTGAAAGGGTTAAAACTGGGTTTGAAGTCTTGTATACTGTAAACTAAATCATTTTTGCAAGCCTTTTATTTGTACAACTTTGGAAAATAAAAAAAAGTTGTGAATATGTCAAACTTGGATCTATATATAAATACAGCAACAAAGTTGAAAATTGGTATACAGTGAATATTAATGAATCAACAATACCTGCTAAAACCATGATCTGATATCGATGAGGCCTGAGAACACAGTTATTTCGTAGTGCATTTCTTTTAGACAATAAATTCAAATTAAAAAATCGCACCTGCACTATCTCAAAAGATTTTACAGTATAGTGTACTACTATTGGGACAAATAATATCAAAATTATAGAAAAGTCTACCAGCTCTTACTCAAAATATTGACAGTTCTATGTTAAGGGGTCTAAAATTCAGTTTGACAGCTTCAGACATACTAGTTTTGACCTTTTGAACTGGACCAAATCACTACTCAACATAAAGATTCAGCACCCTATTTTTTAACATGTAATTTCAACCCTTTACTTGATATTTCATGCATAAAATATAAAGAAATAAATTTGGAAAGTGTATGAACAAAATTTGCAAGTTATACACTGTCACCACTAGGGACTATATTTGTAGACAATGAAAATCTAAGGACGATAACTGTGTCCTCAGACCATGATTTCTAACTATATTATTTTAAATGCCAACAGACTGGAAACATTCAACATGAAATGGTATTATAAATTGGATGTCATCTTCATTATATATATGTAATATTGTGTTTTTGAGGAAAATACAAAATTCAAACTCATCAAAATGAAGAAATATACTTTCACATTAAACAAATCAGGTACTATTATGAAGTTACAAGAAATGAAAATGAAAAAAAAAAAACAGTTTACCTTATTAAATTGGGAAAATGTACAATCATTGAAATTATTGCCACAGCTTCATTGGTCAAAAGTATTGTGCATGCATCAATTTGTGCATATGATAACAAAAAAAAACACAATTAAAATATTACAAATCTACTAGAAATATTAGTATTTGTATATTTGCTACAGGATGGGAGCTTCAGATGAGATTTACAAAGGCAGAAGTACATTTATGGTAGAATTACAGGAAGCCTCAGACATAATGCTTAAAGCTACACCAAGATCTCTGGTTATACTGGATGAATTGGGCAGGGGTACCAGTACACATGACGGTGTAGCAATAGCTTATGCTACTTTGGATTATTTTATAAAACAGGTATGTTCCTTGTACAATGGATTACTGTGAATTCAGAAATTATTGTGTGCATTTATTATTGCGATTTTTGAAGAATGGACTTAAATGCGAGATTAATTATTGCGATTTCAGGAAAAGATGCATACAGATATATGCATTAGATATCAGAATGCAAGTTCTTATTATTGCGATACTCACACAGTCGCATTATTCGCATTAATAAAAACCTCAAATAATTTCTGAATTTACAGTACATGTATATGTTATAAAACAGGTATGTTCCTTGTAAAATGGATTATTTTATAAAACAGGTATGTTCCTTGTACAAGGAATATTTTATAAAACAGTATGTTCCTTGTACAATGGATTATTTTTAAAACAGGTATGTTCCAAGTAAATGGATTATTTTATAAAACAGGTATGTTCCTTGTACAATGGATTATTTTATAAAACAGGTATGTTCCAAGTAAAATGGATTATTTTATAAAACAGGTATGTTCCTTGTACAATGGATTATTTTATAAAACAGGTATGTTCCTTGTACAATGGATTTTTTTAAACAGGTATGTTCCTTGTAAATGGATTATTTTATAAAACAGGTATGTTTCTAGTAAAATGGATTATTTTATAAAACAGGTATGTTCCTTGTACAATGGATTATTTTTAAAACAGGTATGTTCCAAGTAAAATGGATTATTTTATAAAACAGGTATGTTCCTTGTACAAGGGATTATTTTATAAAACAGGTATGTTCCAAGTAAAATGGATTATTTTATAAAATAGGTATTTACCTTGTTTAATGGATTATTTTATAAAACAGGTATTTTCCTTGTACAATAAGAACTGTTGTTTAGTCTTCTACCTGTAATAGATACTGATAAAATGGAAGAATGTAAATTCATTAATTTATGTGCATACCAATTTTCGTGAATTTTAGAAAACTTTTGATATTAGATTTTATAGATTTGCCAAAGTCTGTATACAAGTCTTTAGAAAATGTGTATTTCTTTGAATATTTAATTCATGGTTTACCTATACCAACGAAATCCATAAATATTTTCTTGGATTGGTTCCAATTTTCCTGGATAGAGGAAAACTTTGGAAATTTGATATCTTGGATTTGTCAAAGTCTATATACACACCTTTAGAAAATGTGTACTTCGTTGTCCTGTACTCAGGAAATCCATGACAATTAGTATCCCAAGAATAGTAATGAATCCACAGATATATGACTTCCACTGCTATCAAAATTATCAAAATAAAATATGTAAATATCCTTTTGTATACTTTATTAAAAATGAAATAATATTGGTTTAAAAACACCTATTTAAGGGTTCTTAATTTTAGGTATATGATTTGATTATATTCACAATTTTTATACGACCGCAAAAAATTTTTTGTGGTCGATATTGGTATGACGTTGGCGGCGTCGTCGTCGTCGTAAATCGCTCGTCGTCGTCGTCGTCGTCCAAGACACATTGGTTTTCACACTCTAACTTTAGTTTAAGTAAATGGATCTCTAGGAAATTTTACCATAAGGTTCAATACCACAAAAGGAAGGTTGGGATTGATTTTGGGGTTATGGTACCAACAGTTAAGGAATTAGGGGCCAAAAGGGGCCAAAAATAAGCATTTTGTAACTTCCAGACAATAACTTGTGTGTAAGTGTATGGATCTCTCTGACATTGTACCACAAGGTTCCATATCACAAAGGGAATGCTGGGATTGATTTTGGGGTAATTGCCTCAAAATTTTAGGAATTAGGGCCAAAAAGGGCAAAAAATAAGCATTTTCTAGTTTCAGGACAATAACTTGTGTAAGTGTATGGATCTTTCTGAAATTGTACTACAAGGTTCCATATCACAAAGGAAAGCTGGAATTGAGTTTGGGGTAATTGCCTAAACGTTTAGGAATTAGGGGCCAAAAGGGGTCAAAATAAGCATTTTCTAGTTTCCAGACAATAACTTGTGTTTAAGTGTATGGATCTCTCTGAAATTGTACTGCAAGGTACCATACCTCATTGAAGGCTGGGATTGAGTTTGGGGTGATGAATCATAAGGGGTTCAAAACTTGGGGGATTTTTTCCCCTTTTCTTCCTTTTTTCCTTTTTTTCTTTAAAATTTTCCATTTAAGTTGGTTATTTCTGATTTATATTTAAAGCAAATAATAATGATATGGCAGGAGATACACACCAAACAGGATATGTAAATTATTATATAATAAGTATTGTGCAATAGCAAGAAATTTTCAATTGCACAGTATTGCGAATAGCAAGAAATCTTCAATTGCACAGTATTGCAATAGCAAGAAATATCCAATAGCACAATATTGCACAATAGGAAGAAATTGTCAATTGTACAGTATTGCACAATAGCAAGAAATATTCAATTGCACAGTATTGCAATTGCAAGAAATATTTAATTGCACAGTATTGTGCAAAAGAAGATTCTTTGTATAAATTGCTTATTTCTTGACCAATTTCAATGGGGTTTTATTCTTGAATTCTTGGGGTTCTTTAATATGCTGAATCTAACTGTATTAAGTTTTTGGATTTTGGGCCCGTTTTAAATTGGTCCACATTGAGGTCCAAAGGGTCCAAAATTAAACTTTGTTTGATTTCATCAAAATTGAATTATTGGGGTTCTTTGATATGCTGAATCTAATCATGTATTTAGATTTTGATTATGGGCCCAGTTTTCAAGTTGGTCCAAATTGGGGTCCAAAATTAAACTTTGTTTGATTTCAACAAAATTGAATATATTGGGTTCTTTGATATGCTGAATCTAACCATGTATTTAGATTCTTAATTTTTGGTCCCGTTTTCAAATTGGTCTACATTAAGGTCCAAAGGGTCCAAAATTAAACTTAATTTGATTTTAACAAAATTGAATTCTTAGGGTTCTTTGATATGCTGAATCTAAACATGTCTTTCAATTTTGATTATGGGCCCAGTTTTCAAGTTGGTCCAAATCGGGTCCAAAATTAAACTTTGTTTGATTTCAACAAAATTGAATATATTGGGTTCTTTGATATGCTGAATCTAACCATGTATTTAGATTTTTGATTTTGGGCCCCATTATCAACTTTGTCCACATTGAGGTCAAAAGGGTCCAAAATTAACTTTGTTTGATTTCAACAAAAATTGAATATATGGGGTTCTTTGATATGCTGAATCTAACGTGTATTTAGATTCTTAATTTTGGTCCTGTTTTCAAATTGGTATACATTAAGGTCCAAAGGGTCCAAAATTAAACTTAGTTTGATTTTAACAAAATTGAATTCTTAGGGTTCTTTTGATATGCTGAATCTAATCATGTATTTAGATTTTTGATTATGGGCCCAGTTTTCAAGTTGGTCCAAATTGGGGTCCAAAATTAAACTTTGTTTGATTTCAACAAAATTGAATATATGGGGTTCTTTGATATGCTGAATCTAACCATGTATTTAGATTCTTAATTTTTGTCCTGTTTTCAAATTGGTCTACATTAAGGTCCAAAGGGTCCAAATGAAACTTAATTTGATTTTAACAAAATTGAATTCTTAGGGTTCTTTGATATGCTGAGTCTAAACATGTCTTTAAATTTTTGATTATGGGCCCAGTTTTCAAGTTGGTCCAAATCGGGTCCAAAATTAAACTTTGTTTGATTTCAACAAAATTGAATATATGGGGTTCTTTGATATGCTGAATCTAACCATGTATTTAGATTTTTAATTTTGGGCCCGTTATCAAGTTTGTCCACATTGAGGTCAAAGGGTCCAAAATTAAACTTTGTTTGATTTCAACAAAATTGAATATATGGGGTTCTTTGATATGCTGAATCAAACCATGTATTTAGATTTTGATTTTGGGCCCGTTATCAACTTTGTCCACATTGAGGTCAAAAGGGTCCAAAATTAAACTTTGTTTGATTTCATCAAAACTGAACTCTTAGGGTTCTTTGATATGCTGAATCTAACCATGTATTTAGATTTTGGATATTGGACCATAATAGGTGAATGTCCAATTTAAAATTTTAAGTTCTTAGACCACATTCATTCTGTGTCAGAAACCTATGCTGTGTCAAATAGTCAATCACAATCCAAATTCAGAGCTGTATCAAGCTTGAATGTTGTGTCCATACTTGCCCCAACTGTTTTACAGTGTATTCAAATGAAATCTCGTTCATTAATTTCATATTTTAATCCAGTAAGCCTGTGTGAATTGTTGTAAGAGGAATTAAATATCACCACCATATTCATTCTAAGCTTGCCTTAATGGATGGGATAATTTACTTGTATATATTCTAGGTTAAATGTCTGACATTATTTGTAACACATTACCCGGTATTATCAGAACTAGAACAGACATATCCAAATGTAGTGCAGAATCATCACATGTCATTTATGGTCAATGTAGACTCAGGTAAAATAGGTGAGTTTTTGTGTATTATATATACTACATGACATTGGTGTGATAAGGCTTCTGTGAAAACATGTTTAGTCAGGGGTGCCAATTTCTGTAGAGTTGATGAGAATAAGAAAAGAAGAGGTTACAATGAGTATGTATCGCTTACCTATTGTTTTTCTGTCGCCAGAGCAACATGTTGCAGGGGACATAGAAATACCGGGCTTCTGTCCGTCCATCCGGTCTTGTTAGCACTCTCACATGTACAATTCTTGGCAGATTTTTATGAAACTTATATCATAGGTTTATATCAGCAATGTCTTGAACAAGTTCTGAAATCAGTGTCGATGAATTATTTTAAAAAGAGTTATGCTCCTTGGAACCGTTAATTATATAGAAAATTGCATCGTTAGGGCTCTTATTTGTACAACATTTGCCAGATTTTTATGAAACTTATATCATAGGTTTATATTAGCAATGTCATGGACGAGTTTGAAAAACGTAAATGGCATTTGCTCTGAAGCCTTCATTTCTTTTAGATATTTATAAAGTTTTTTTATTTATTGTCCTTGTACCTTTGATAGATAAAATATGTGCAACACAGGGGACATTAGAACTCTGTTCTTTTTTTTTTTTTTTTTATATATATAACTGATACAGTGCAACAAGAATATTTGTGTTGAATGGAAACAGTGTAGGCAAAAATCTGATTTTAGTTTTTTGTCTATCCATTACAGTTTTCAAGAATAACCGCAAAAAGTAAAAAAAAATTGTTAAAATTGTGATTAAGGGGCAACAACTCCTGTAGGGAGTCAATTGATGATTTTAATCATACTGAATTATTTGGGTTACTGATCATTTTTGCTTTTCAAAGTTTCAGTCTATCTATAATAGTGTTTTAAGATAATAGGTCAAAACACTTAATTTCGTCAAAGATATTAATTTAAGGGCAATAAATCCAGTAAGGATGATGGCTGCTCTGTTTCAAAATAACTAGCTTTTTTAAAGACTGTTATAAATTGATAGTATATAAATAATGGAACTAAAAAATCAGGTCTGTGTCCTTGTTTTTGAGATATAAGACATTAAAAATTTAGAGGGAAAAGATTCTTGCTAAATTTTTCATACAGTTAACATTGACACCTCTTTTCTTTAAAAATCTAGGAAAAAATAACTAGGATTTTATGAAACTTTCAAAAATGAATGGCTTTTTAAACTAGATGTAATAAAATTATGAAAAGAAAAGTAGGGGTAAGCCAGCCAATTTTTTAGTGGCACTACATGGATAAAACCAGAGGATTCTGAATATCTGACAAAAAGTTTAAAACAATATCAGAAAACATCCTTAAAGAGTCAACTGACTACTAGATTTCATCTTGTTGATCTCTTTTTTATTGTTAACAGTTTGTCTCTTTTTACTAGTTTTTCACCAAAAGCACAAAAAGTTTGGTAAAAATTGTCATTGACAGCAATAGTGCCTATAAGGAGTTGACAGACTGTTTTGTTCATTTCTACTCATAAGTAGAAATGAACAAAACAGTCTGTCAACTCCTTATAGGCACTAGTAGAAATGAACAAAACAGTCTGTCAACTCCTTATAGGCACTATTGCTGTACATTAGTGATAATTTTTGCTGAAACAGTTTCTCTATGAAGTTTTCACCAAAAATGCAAAAAAGGTTAAAAAATCATTATTGGAGGGCAATAACTGAAGATTTATTTGATCTTGTCTTGCTGTACTTTTTTGCCATTTATTTTTCTCTCTCTGTTATAGTTTTCAAGATAAAAGCCAAAAACTGTAGAAATTTGCTAGAAATTGTCCATTCAGGGATAATAATTACAAAATGGTTTTTTTCTTGTTTTTCTGGAAATTTTAGGGTAGATAGATTGTCCATATCAGTTTTCCTATTATCGATTTAGATTTTGAAATATAATCCAAAAACTGTAGTGATACACCTTTGTTTTATTTTTTAGCGACAAAAAATGGTCATGTTTGATGACAATTTAAAATCTCAGATACAATTTATAAACTAGACATACCATGAAACATTTACACACAATTTTGTTTAAATCTGTTTAGTGGTTTCAAAGGAGAAGATCTTTATTAAAGTTTAGGATGACAAACAGATGACTATTTAAATGCAATTCTTACCAATTTATTGTCAGTTTATATAACAAGTCAATATGTTTTGTGTTCATTTAAAGGTGACGAGGACAGTTCCAATGCAGTGACATTTTTGTACCAGCTTGTTAGTGGCTGTGCTGGGAAAAGTTATGGATTAAATGTGGCAAGACTGGCATCAATACCTCAGGACATTTTAAATACTGCAGCTAAAAAATCTCAGGAGTTTCATAACTTGCTTGTTACGAAGAGGTAATACTGCCCTTATTACAACAAAATGTTCAGTTTCAAATCACCAGTTCTCAAGTTCATTATACTTTAACAACATACATATGGATTTATTAAATCACATAAATGGTTTGCCATTAAAATAAAAATAAGGACATGTGGTATGATTGCCAATGAGACAACTATCCACCAAAGTTCAAATGAAGTGGATGTAAGCAATTATAGGCAACCGTACGGCCTTCAACAATAAGAAAAACCAATACTGTATAGTCTGCTATAATAGGCCCCAACATGAAAAATATGAAACAATTCAATTGAGAAAACTAACTGCCTAATTTATAACAACACAATTTATGAAAAACAAATATGACAGACATGAACCAACGACAACCACTGAACAACAGGCTCCTGACTTGGGACAGGCACATAATGAATGTGGTGGGGTTAAACATGTTGTTTTTACAGAATATACGAATATCTTCATCATTTGAACTGATGGATAGTTGTCTCATTGGCAATCCTATCACATCTTCTTATTTTTACATTCGTGCATTTCTATAAAATTAAACAACAACTGTCAGGTGAATAGGCAGGCAAGTTTAGAAATATGTAAATTAACCAAAAATATGTTGAGTACAATGTATTAGATTTGTGACGAGGAATTGTATTCATTAATGTTACATTTGAATCATTAAACCATTGGTCACTTTTGGTGTTTTTAATAGTAGTATATTAGTCGATAAGACAGTAACCTAAAAACACAAGAACAAAAAGATATCTTTAGGTCAACATGGTCTTTTACAATACAAAAGTGTGTATATAATATGTTAAGTACTAAATTTTCCTTGAGTCTAGACGAGCAGTGAGTTAATTTATCTTAGAATACAAAAGATCTGTTCTAAACACCAAATTTATTTGAATGACAAAAATATACAATAATGGCAGAAAGCCAAAGTCTAGATTTCTGATTTGGAACAGTCACATTAACAAAGTGACAAGATCAAACTAATTTTCTCAGTACTCAATACTCTTAGCGTTTTTTTGTAAAACATTCAAAATGACAAATAAACAGATACATCTAAATAAAATGTAATAATAAAATAAAGAGAAACAACAGTGACTCAAAGCAAGCTCAAAGCAAGTTATATGCTGTCTTATCATAAATCTTTGATATTTGTCTTTGGCTGGGTCAGGATAAATTTCTTCACTTAATTTTTATTTATTGTCCTTTTTAATGACAACCTGCTATGTCATGTTGAAAAACAATTGAAAATAGTTGCAATATTTTCTTTTTTTAGAGAGAGAGAAGAAGAATTCAGGAACATCTACCTTACTGAAGACACCACAATTTTATATCAGACTTTACAAAATTCTTCTGTTATGTAATAAACAATTTTTAGATTTAAATGTTGTTTTCTTGGTTATACACAAGTACACAAATTGGAGTAAATTTGGATAAGATCTAATTTAAAGTAATACAACTTTTTCATGATGTCATACCCATGTGAAAGAAGTGTGTTCCTGGTCACAACAAAAAATTAAGAAAATTTTGAGAGATATATCAGCTATGTTTAGTATATTAAATGATGCCTATTTATGATTTTTTAACATCACAAAACGATTGATTGTTAACAAACATAATTCTGAATTATTTTTTCCTGGCAGTTTTCATTCCCTTAGCTCAAACATATTTTCCTTTAGCTTTAACTCCAAATGACCAAAAATGGAAGTTGACTTTGTTCCTGTGTTATCTTGATTGCAGATAAATATCAGTTTGTGTATTTAAAAAAACGTTTTAGCATATGAAGGATTATAAACATCTATAAAAACATGATGTCATGATGATATTTATGAAATGAAAAAAATATATCTTATTAATTTATTATTATGCTCCCACAAAAAATCTTTGCATATGGTTTGAGCATTCCTGGTGAAGGTAAATCCAGAAAAGCACTTGAAATTGATAGAGTTCAGTTTCATTTAATCACTTTGTATGTCAGTCCTTCTGTTCAATGGTGTGTCCCTTGCTTAATTTGAATGAAACTGTTACAGATGGAAGATAAAAGGAAGGGGGAAATTCCCATTGATGTTGGGGTCCATAAGTCAAAGGCCAAGGTTACTGTTACTTACAATAGAAAAAACTTGGAAAAACAGTTTCTTTTGCATGATTGGAATGAAACTTATTCAGATTGAAGATTTAAGGAAAGAAATGAAGTCCATTAATTTTGCAGTCAAAGGTCAAGGTTACTGTTACTTAAAATTTATTTTCGAAAGTTTGTTTGAGGATGGTATGAATTGTAACACATTAATACAGGTGAAAAATTAGCAATAATAGTACATGTTTATTTGTCCCATGAAGCATACTAGTATTTTGAACCCTTGAAATAAAGGTGCAGTTCATGGAGCATCTGTTGGAAGTGTCAACTTTGTACTTGTTTTAAAGAAATTGTACAAGTCATTGTCACCATCACTAAATTTTGAATTATTTAGTAATAGAAAATCATTTATGTAGCAGAAACTATGATAATAGGATTTGCCTAAGTTCTAAAAAACGTTCATATGGTTGTATAGTAAACACACTATTAACACTATGTAAACATTGTCCTTTTTTTGCCAATTGCTTTGTACTTTGCTAGTACAATGTTGTTATGTTGCAGGGTTCCCAATCAATTTTGTTCAAGGTTCAGTTTATTAAGAAACTAAGGCAGTATTCTAAGATTTAGTGAACAAAAATTAGTTTGCTGTAATACATGTATTTCTTAAAAAATTCCCTAATTTTAGTATGTCAATACGTAAATACCTGAGAAATTTGCCATTTTGTTCCAGTTTATATTGAAAGCAAAGGTACACCTGATATGTTGTGCATATGCATAAAGTTATGATATGCCCCACTTTTAGGAGAAGAGGGGATAAAGGTTTACCCTTGTCTATCTATGTATATTTGTTAAAGTTTGTAATTAGGTCGGTTAGAGGGTAACTGCTGATAGTGAATAAGTCAATGATATATGAATTAGCATGGGCACATCTCATTTCCATGGAGAATATTGTCTTGTCCCCTCAATCATGATCCATTGACTTTGAAAATTTTACTTTGTTTAAATGTTAAAGCTTGTAATTCATATTCGTTCAGTTTAAGGGAAACCACTTATGGTAAGCCAATTATGTTTGGTATGCAGTAGTATCAGCATAAGTACATCTCATATTCCATGGGGATTAAATGGCTCTCTCCCTCAGTCATGGTCCTTTGACTTTGATTTTTATATGACCGCAAAAAATTTTGCAGTTATATATTGGTATCACTTCATTGTCCACGTTGTATGAAGACATTTGGTTTCCGGACAATAACTTTAGTATTAGTAAATGAGATCTTTGAAATTTAAACACAAGGCTTATAACCACAAAAGAAAGGTTGGGATTGATTTTGGGGGTTATGGTGCTAACAGTTTAGGAAAAAGGGACCCAAATAAGCATTTTTCTAGTTTCATGACAATAACTTGTGAACGGTGTATGGATCTCTCTGAAATTTTACCACAAGTTTCCATACCACAAAGGGATGGTTAGGATTGGCTTTGGGGGATTATGGCACAAACCATTTAAGAATTAGGGGCAAAAAAGTGAGAAAAAAACAACTGTGTCCTGGTTAATGGACAATTACTTAAGTACAATGTTGTGTTTGAATTACCTCCCTTACACTGCTTTTAAATTATGGATAAAGAAATGTTCTAATGTCTTGAGGTGATTAGCTGTCAATTTATTTTTAGAAGTTACTATTCTAATAATTTTAAAAATGCTGATTAAGGTATATTAATTTTAGCCATGAATATGTATGTCATTTTCTATTTTAAGACTTTTATGATGTTTTTAAATGGGTTATTATGGTTGTAAACTCCATTGGAAATTTGAATTGAGATTATGACCATATCTTGAGGGAAAGAATTTTTTTGGAAAAGGGGTGGGGGGGAACAATTTTTCTCCTCAAGATTTCAGAAATCAAAAAGAAAATTTCAAATATTTTTTTTTGGGAAGAGGGGGGTCAATTCGCAACAGCATAGTGTATTGCACAAAAGCAAAAAATTGAATATAAATTCAAATCATATAACCAATTCTAAGTTCTTTGACTACAGTTATTCTGTGTCAGAAACCTATTAAATATTGTGTCAAATATTGAATTACAATCCAAATTCAGTCCTGTATGAAGCGCGAATATTGTGACCATTTTTGCCCCAACTGTTCAGGGTTGGACCTCTGCGGTCGTATCCAGCTGCGCTCGGCGAAGCAATTTATTTTGCATAGTTTACATGTGATCAGGTCAGTTTAAGATGAACTACTTATGGTAACCAAGTCAATGATATTTGGTATGCAGTTGTACATTGTATCAGCATTAGCATATTTCATTTGGCCATTGTTCATGGACTTTGAATGTTTTGCATAGTATAAGGTAATAGTTCTGATTTGTTCTCAATAAAATGTAGAGGACGTATAAATCAAAGTGATTTTGATCATCATTTTGAGGTGCTGTGGTTACAGACCATGAAAGCGTGGCCTATCGATCCTTTTGACGAAGTTCTAAGCAAGAGGTGACTGAATCAAACACGAAGAAAAGATGTTCTGCATGATTAAAATAATAAATCTATCGATCATTTTTATATTTTTTATTTTCAGAAGTTTATATTTAATCTATGTAGTAATTGTTCTATTTCCTGTTAAGCTGAACTTGATACATTCCAACAGACCCTGTTGCGGAACCAATAACCCATACTAAAGGTTGTCCATTTGGTGACTCGTTTGCATTTATAATTCTGCAAAAGAAGAAATAAATACATGAATAAAAGTAAACTCCGGGTGCGGGATTTTCTCGCTGCGTTGAGGACCCATTGGTGGCCTTCGGCTGTTATCTGCTTTTTGGTCGGGTTGTTGTCTCGTTGACATATTCCCCATTTCCATTATCAATTTTAAATCCAATGTATGGTTGACCAAAAAAATCCTTGTTTAGGCCAGACATTATCCCAGGCCAAATTATATACCACAACACGTTTGAATGATTGCCATACAAAATGGGAGGTTGCTGAAGGTCTGTGCAGTTTCAGTTTGAAAGTTTTGAAAATTTTAGTTATTATTTTTCCTAACTAGAAACTCGGTACTTCTATACACAACTGACCATGCGTTTTGGCTGATATGTTTTACATGGTGTCTTCAATTTCCGCATGTTTTACTAACATTTCTAAATAGTCTACTCGTCAGAGAACGTTGTGATTTTGTTAAGATAACAAGACTCCAAATTACTTTATAGACGAAAAATAAGCCTATTGGTATCTTATTTTTATTTTTATGAATGCGAATTCCAATAAATGTTTAATCAATTGTAATATTGCCCACATAAGGAACGACCAATCCCTTGTTGCTCGAACCCTACGCGTGATATTTTTATTTCCATTACCATACAATTCTCTGAAGTATCACTTGTAGCATCATCAAACCTAAGTAATTTGGTGGTCACTGGTAAACAGTTTTGTATTCAGCCAATATTAGGATTGGTACGCAGACGATTATATGTACTTACCCGATGTCGGTTATAATGGCGTCTCCAGCTTGGCCATTGGTGTACAGCGTATTCCAAGGCTGAGTTGTCACGCCCTCACGGTGTACAGATTGATGTCTAGGCACCAACAAGTCATCACTGTACATATGAATGAGCCCAGTTCTTGTGCCTACGACTACTATTGGTAAATTATTTCCATATAGGCCACTTGCTACAGCAGTGGGCTCTGGGCCCTGAAAAAGGGATAAAGGAATATGACAGTGGCATATCGTTAATGAAAGAAAGTACGACAACTGGAAAGTTTTCTGCGTACTTTCATATGAAGATGAAGAGAGGCGAAATCTACCGAGGAGACATTCAAACTCATAAGTCGAAAATGAATTGCCAACGCCATGTCAAAAAACGAAAAAAAGACAAAAAGACAAAACAACAGTACACTATACAAAACACAACATAGAAAACAAAAGACTGAGCATCAGGACCCCCAAAAAAAAAAAAAAAAAATAAACCCCCCAAAAAACCCCCAAAATAAACATGGATGATCTCAGATGCTCCGGAAGGGTAAGCATATCCTGCTCCACTATAATATAAAACCAAACGCTTCGCCTCATCACCTGTCGTGTCTGTTTTCATGTCAATAAAGAAATGCCAGATCCTTGGTATTGAGTTAAATGTCACAATTTCCATACTTATATATGTATCAAGAATGGTTCGGTCTGTTGTACTACTAGTATCTATTATTTTTTGTTATTCCTGTTATTTTGTTAATATATTGGAAACTGATTTTCCTGTATAATATAACTTTGTAGGTTAAGCAAATGATTTCAAATTGGTCATCTAGACAATCCAGGGTTTGTAACTGTCTTGTATAAAAAGAACAGCCGAAATAAATGACACATGGTCGGCAAAAGATTTATAAGATCTTCTTTAAAAGTCATTAATTAAAATATGAATTACATGACTTTCATGACAATGTTGGCATTCAACTTACATGATCGTCAGAACGCTGATCAACCTGTTGTACTGGAGATTGGTTTCCATTGTTGGCTTCCCCGTTGAATGTTGTTGGATAATTCTGGAATTCCTGAGTTTCTAGTTCATCGCCAGTATCAAACGCTAAGGACATTGTTTGAGTTTGCCACAGAGAGATACTGCGTCCTCCATAACCCATCACATTCTTAACTTGTCTTGAAATAAAATCGAAGTTATCACTATATCTTACTTGCCATCTACCTGTAATGTTGAAGAAAAGAGATGACCATAAAACTCATGGTTAAGACATTACAAAAATATTTTTAAAAAAATATGGAGCCTTATAATACTGGACCCTTTGTTGCAGTGTTTTTTAATAAATGATGTACGTTACGACAATACATATAATCTTTCAATTTGACTCTGTAAAACTTTACTAATGTACGAATATTATCTAACTTCCTTATTAAACATGTTTTCTAGATACTCGAAAACTAATATATAGGGATACTTAAGTGAAACTGTAGGTTAAGCAAATTATTTACAATAAAGGTGACATAAAAAAGTTTGAATTTTAATTTGTAAAAAAAAGTAATCATTTAAAATTAAGGATTGCTTGCCAATTGCTTAACGTAGACATTGCGACGAGAATGGCGGAAACATTCGTTTTAAGCATCAAAATAATTGCTATATATGAAAAGGTCAAAATATTGAAATATTAAACAACGTTGCATGTACAACTTATTTCTTACCAAGTTGTTGATTGTTGCGTACGGCTGTTGACATTTCAGACGTCCACGACGATTCGTCAAATTCGCCATCTTAAAACATAAATACAAAATGTATTCATCTTCAATGTTGTCTAATATAATGATTAGATAATCATTCACAAATGTCTTCATACAAAAAGGGATACAATGTATGAATATCATGAATATGTCACGTTTTAAGACAAAATGACACCTTCAGCTATGAAGTACATAGAGCAAGAATTTTAAAGGATTGGAGATCCTTTTGTTGCAAAATTTCCAGGACATATACGGGAAAATATTTAGCATTTACCCCCAAAAGACTTTGAGGTAATCGACATTTATTTTTGTCAAGGCTTTTCTCCAAGATCACTAGAGACATAAAAAGGTTATCGGAATGACGAAATAAAATACAATCTTTCATGAATGCGAAGAAAGTTTGTTGTTTATGTTTAAACTTATTAAAAACGAATTTTAACAGACAGTTTTTTAATTAGCTAATTTCGGAAGCTGTAATAGTAAATTTATGAAAAAAAGCAATTTAGGGTAGACGAGACAGCAACTACAGTTTACTGCAACAGTTGTCAAAATCGACGCACGAAAGTACTAACCACTAGCAATTGTTCTTGCTCGCTTTGATTCATCAAATGTATCGCCTTGCACTGCGGCATATCTTTTGATGACTCCTTGATTTGCCGACAGGACATATTCTTGGCCATTCAGAATAACAGTATCAATGTCTGTAGCTTGGTACATTGAATATATAGGACGGCGTACCAAATTTGCTCCTAAAAGTAGAAGCATGAATAATTGTTCATCCCCTCTTCACTCGTAGCTGTTGTTTTTTTGTTTGTTTTGTTTGTTTGATTTTGATTAAATGATTACCATTTTAATCAAATATAGAAATAACATTTTTTTGTTCGTTTGATGGTTTGTCTTTGTTCTCAAAACGCACTTTCTTCTTTGAGTGTCAATTTAAACTTGTCTCGTATGATTGTTTATTTTTTAAACATGTGGATAAGAGCCTTGTGAAATTTAGCACAATGATGTTATTACAACTCGTCAGCGTATTTGGTAATTATAAACATAGAAAGTCTACTGATCCATATTGTGTTGCATTGCATGTGTTCCTTATTTTTTACATAAGTAAAAACCTTATATGCTCATAATATGCATATTTTGTTTAAAGTAAAACTCTTAGGTTTCTCTGAATTAATGTTGCCACATCGCTCATATGCTATTGATATTTTTAACCTTATTATATTGGAAATGCTCAAGCTCAACTAGTCTAAGAGATTACAAAAAGTCTGTGAAGTGAAAATTCTGTTCATCTAATATGAATCTATGTGAAGCATACATCCTGCATATTTAATCGTATCATATTGTCCTTAGGAAGCAACATTTATATTTCTCATTAAGGGATATAATGAAGAAAAACTGAAATCTTACCTCCATCCTGGTCACTGCAGTCTGTATTATAAAGCGTCCAATTCTTTATTCCAAGTGCAAAAATTTCATTGACTGAATAAGAATTAATGTCTATTCTCGCAACTGCATTGTTTTCCTAAAAACAAAATATATTCTAGAGCCTTTTAGTTTTGATTTGAAATGAATAACACATCTGCACAACACACGGCGAACATGTTTTCTCTTTTTTGTGGGGTGGGGTGCATTTTAAAATTTGAAAACTCTATTCGACATCATTAAAACATCACTTCATAAATTATGTCATCATTATAATCAAATAAAATTAATTAAAGATGGGAATATAGTTGACGAAATCAATTTGCTTATTTTACCTTCCAGGTATACGTTCATATGCATCAATATCAGTTATTCAGCTCATAGATTCACACAGAAAACTATAAATGAATGGTTTTTAATATTAATTTGTTCATACATTGCTAACTGCAATTACTTTTCTTGTATTCAATTGACATTTTGTATTTTAGTTTTGTATTTGCCTCTTTTTCTGCGTTGTAATTACCCCTTTTGTTGTTTTCCTTGTTTTGAACAAAGATAATGAATTCTGATTGATATGGATTGGTCTGATATAGAGTCACAATGACATGTTAACTTTGATTTAGATTGTTTTAAGTTTTGTGTTACGAGGACAAATATTTCGATGACAGTGCTATCTAAAGACACAACATTTTGGGCATGAACTAGACTTGCTACATGTCCCTTCCTAATTTTCTTTTATTTTCCATTTTGCCCTTTAACAATTTTACCGCTATAACTAAGAGATTTCCATTATACTGACACCTGCAGAGGAAGGCATTTCTCCAAGGGCAATCAGTATACTTGCAGTTTTCAGTAAACATGTAAATTAGCAAGAAAGAAATAAAAGAAAGGGAATTGTAGCAAGTCTAGGCATGAATCTCAATTTTACCATTTTTGTGCTGCAGATATCTTAATTTTGTCAGCCTATCATGTTCTTGCTCAAACAAACACAATCTTATCATTGAAGCAGTTTAAATGCACCGCCGCTTTGTATATTTATTTTCAACGTTGTCCAAGCGTCTGTATTTAATTTTTAAACTTACAGGAAGAGAAACATAAGCGAATCGTTGATCGTTGCTAATGGTAACCTGATCAGGCTCCAGGTCGTCAGACATTTTGTTTATGACTCCAGCGTTATGGTTGCCCTGGTATACCCATCTTACTCCTTTGTTCTGATATTCTGCTTCCCTTTAGCAAGTAAATATGACATTACTAATGATTTGTTTATTTGATATGAATAAGATAATAAATGTTGTTCCAAGAAGACATGACCAGCAATTTTTTTTTATTTGACGGAAAAATAAGCAGAAGTTGCTGCATGGATTTTTTTCTATCGTGCATTTATAAGTAGTAAAAATAAGAAAGAAAATAGAAAATCCGGTCGTAAATTAAGGTTATTGACAAGCTTAAAATGAAAATAAAAAAAAATCTTTTTAATTGTATGCCATTTCAAAGTATTTGAAACTTTTTATAGATAATAGTAGTGTACAGCTTAAAACCTGAGTGCACATTTGTAGATACTTGTAGTGTACATATTTAAATCTGGATGCTCTTTTAAGATACTAGTAGTGTACAGACTAAAACCTGAGTTCACATTTGTAGATAGTAGTAGTATATAGATTAAAAAAAAATAAAAGCGAATAACAGTAAAAGCCTTGTTGCAAAATCCATGCATTTATATTTAAAAAATTGAGACTCCTACACAAAATAAAATCGCTGCGTTGGAGACCCATTGGTGGCCTTCGGCTGTTGTCTGCTCTTTGGTCGGATTGTTGTCTCTTTGAAATATTCCCCATTTCCATTCTCAATTTTAATGTTTATTTTACGTGTGGATTTGCAAATATTTAACATGATCTACCAACTTACGTTTATCTATAGCTTGGTTGATTATAGAAAATAATCAAACTAAGAAAAAACTAAGAATACACACGTATTTAAGGAACACTAGCAACAGCTAAGGCAAAATATTAGTATATGATTTTTTTTTGTTTCAAACCTTTATAAAAGCGGAAATTTAAACAATATTTCGCTATTAGCAGTCAGTTTGATTCAATTTCGTTAAAATAAGCTTAAAAAATATCGCTGATGTATTATTGACTTGCAAGAAAACAATGCAACCTTTTGAATCTGTATTCACGTGACCTTCACTTTCACCCTTAGCTAGAGATGGGTTATGCATGTTCTAAGCAAAGAATGTAAAATTGATCAGTAAAACAAGGGAGCCATCAGGAAATAAAACCGTTTTGTTGGCTGTTTCGGTCTACCAAAAAATATTATTCTCATACAGGTAAAACGATGATTTACCTATTTTTAATCTATGACATGAAATCAAACAGTTGATATTTACCCTTATGTATCTAGTGTTAAATTAGGTATTTATATGACAGACCTTTCTTGGTATTCCTAATTATTGGAAGATTTTATATAGACAGAAAAGTTTACCTAAAACGACAAAGTTATTTTTCATTTACCTGTATATATTATGAAAACCGGTTTTTTCAAAAGTGATTATTTTCTAAGGGTTTTATATTTCGCGGTGGTGTATTGCCATGGCTTTATTTGGACTTGTTTGTTTGCTTTTTGGCCTTGAATGTTTGTCCCTAATATTTTATTAACTATGTATTTACTTTCAGGTATCACAGATCGAATTTATTCGTTCATAGTGTGTTAATTTACGTTTTTGATTGAGTTAAGCCTTCCAATTGATGTTTTATCGTGTGTTTTTCTATGTTGTGATGTTATACTATTGTTTCAGAAAAAGGGAGAAGGTTTGGTACCATTAAAACGTTTAATCCCGCTGCAAATGTTTGCACCTGTCCTAAGTCAGGAATCTGATGTACAGTAGTTGTCGTTTGTTTATGTAATTTATACGTGTTTCTCGTTTCTCGTTTTTTATATAGACTAGACCGTTGGTTTTACCGTTTGAATGGTTTTACACTAGTACTTTTGGGGCCCTTTATAGCTTGTTGTTCGGTGTGAGCCAAGGCTCCGTGTTGAAGGCCGTACATTGACCTATAATGGTTTACTTTTATAAATTGTTATTTGGATGGAGAGTTGTCTCATTGGCACTCACACCACATCTTCCTATATCTAGACCTAGAAAATCGCCGTAATACGATTGCACGTATTTATCTGTGTACTTGTACTTGTATTTATATTTATATTTATTTTAATATCAGTCATATGACCATCGATATCCTTTAGGGTCATCGCGATAGTTAATTGGTTGGCGTCGAGTCTTAATTATACACACGAAATGCTAATATATTACAATGAATTCCATTCATTGTTTATGGTTTCTTTTGAACTTTTTGTAATTTTAATGTTCGTTTTAGTATGTTATAAATCAAATATGAGAATCTTAGTAAAATCGGTGAATATGAATTTGACAGCTCATGCCCCTTTAAATCAAATGTAAAGCAAAGGATCCATAATGATATTATCATATTTGTCTCTAAATAAAGAGTCAAAATATTTACCTGCCACCTAAAAATCTTTCAAAATTAATTGTAACCAGTGCTGGTGTACCAATGTCGTTTCTCAGTAATATGGAAACCGTTCCTGGTGGATCAACAAACTGTTGGGCAACAGGATCCAAGTCACCGCGACCCTCGTTAGCGATCACTAGTTTTTGACAGTCACTTGTAAATGCCAGTCCTTTAGGGTCAACTCCAACTGAAAATGTAAATAGTAGTAATAATGAAATAATGATCGAAAGAAAAAAGCAGTCTAACAATATCCCAATATTTTGCACTGGAATATTTCCACAAAATAACGGTGGACAAGAAATATTTTTCTCTTCAAACTATTTTTCTTTTTTTTCTCCATTAATTTCTATTTATTTCTTATAATTCCACCAATCCCTCATAAATTTATGTAAATAAAGCGATATCTAGTCGACACCAACAATTTTAAAAGCTGGAATAAAACGCATAGCAAAATGTGGAAAATACTTTTCAGTGGTATACTAGTATCGTTTTCCCAACGTTCACTTGAGATAATTTATTTATTGATTTTAGTCTCTGATGCATGATTTTTATCATTAATTGTTTTTGGCTTTTAACTAGCTGTCAGTAACTGCGAGTACTCTCAAATCGTACTTTCTTTTAATTCGACCTGTTGATACTATTTTTAATACTTTTTGTTATTTTATATTTTAATCTGGATCTTGTCTGTATACCAGCTTTGATTATTTGGAATATCTACTAATTTTCACTTCTTCATACTACATTTGTATGAACATCAAGATTATACTCCTTTAATCTGTACAGGAAGTTTTATTGTTGATATTTACCCTTATGTATCTAGTGTTAAATTAGGTATTTATATGACAGACCTTTCTTGGTATTCCTAATTATTGGAAGATTTTATATAGACAGAAAAGTTTACCTAAAACGACAAAGTTATTTTTCATTTACCTGTATATATTATGAAAACCGGTTTTTCAAAAGTGATTATTTTCTAAGGGTTTTATATTTCGCGGTGGTGTATTGCCATGGCTTTATTTGGACCTAGAAAATCGCCGTAATACGATTGCACGTATTTATCTGTGTACTTGTATTTATATTTATATTTATTTTAATATCAGTAATATGACCATCGATATCCTTTAGGGTCATCGCGATAGTTAATTGGTTGGCGTCGAGTCTTAATTATACACACGAAATGCTAATATATTACAATGAATTCCATTCATTGTTTATGGTTTCTTTTGAACTTTTTGTAATTTTAATGTTCGTTTTAGTATGTTATAAATCAAATATGAGAATCTTAGTAAAATCGGTGAATATGAATTTGACAGCTCATGCCCTTTAAATCAAATGTAAAGCAAAGGATCCATAATGATATTATCATATTTGTCTCTAAATAAAGAGTCAAAATATTTACCTGCCACCTAAAATCTTTCAAAATTAATTGTAACCAGTGCTGGTGTACCAATGTCGTTTCTCAGTAATATGGAAACCGTTCCTGGTGGATCAACAAACTGTTGGGCAACAGGATCCAAGTCACCGCGACCCTCGTTAGCGATCACTAGTTTTTGACAGTCACTTGTAAATGCCAGTCCTTTAGGGTCAACTCCAACTGAAAATGTAAATAGTAGTAATAATGAAATAATGATCGAAAGAAAAAAAAGCAGTCTAACAATATCCCAATATTTTTGCACTGGAATATTTCCACAAAAATAACGGTGGACAAGAAATATTTTTTCTCTTCAAACTATTTTTCTTTTTTTTTCTCCATTAATTTCTATTTATTTCTTATAATTCCACCAATCCCTCATAAATTTATGTAAATAAAGCGATATCTAGTCGACACCAACAATTTTAAAAGCTGGAATAAAACGCATAGCAAAATGTGGAAAATACTTTTTCAGTGGTATACTAGTATCGTTTTCCCAACGTTCACTTGAGATCATTTATTTAAAGATTTTAGGCATTGCCCTGCCATTTGTGGCAACAGATGAATAAACTTATAACTAAAGAATTACTTCTGGAGGTCGACACAAAAAATTGTAAACTTGACTAGACAGACAGCTACTTGGTAGATGGTAACCGGGACGTATTCAGGCAAGTTCTTTTGAAGAAAAGGAAATCGACGAGGCAAACTCTCCATGTTGAATTATGTAGAGGTACTAAATATTGCAAATCAAGGTCTCTAGTAACCATTGCTTGAACTAAATAAAATATTCATACGTTACGTAGCCGTTTAAGTAATTTACTATCAGGTAAAATCAAACATTTAACACAAAAGTCAGATTGTATAAATCGCCTTTCTAAATTGTTTTGCAACCGGTCCTTCTCCTTGGAAACTGAAACTGAAACTGTAATTAAGGTTATATATAGCTGTCTCATGCGTGAACAAACTACTACCTGGTTCCCTTCCAATCAGGACAAGCTGTGAGTCTCCACGACGAAAGGGCACAAACATCTCTACGTGTCCTTCTTTAGTAGCGAGTGGTGACTCTAACGATACAGCAACTGAATCTGGACAAACAGCAATATCATTGGCTCTTCCGTTTTCTGTTGAACTAAATTCGTGCGTGTGGATTACCGATGGAGATGATGGGTTGCTTGCATCAATAATATGGAGTAGACGTGGTTCGTTTGACGCTTTTTGACTGCCTGCAATTCACAAACATTTCTTTTAATTTCTATAGGAGAATTGCAAATATTTTTTAATCATGCTTAAACATATCCATTGACTTATAAAGTAGATTTCACCATTTATGCGCAGACCTTCTTTTGTATTTAGAAGAAATATACACATATAAAACAGATGAAGGATGTATTGGTAAAAATACATGACCAAATCTGATGGGTCGGGGACATTGGCTTCAAGACACCTGGTTAAATGAACTGTTGTGTATGTCATAGAAGTGACAGTTTTTATAAGGGCATGCTCCAAGTCATTACTATGATAGTCCATCGCATGTTGTTTCCATTAGGATGGTGTAATTGGATTATCCGAGATGGTGGCTAGCGTATATGAACATTTTAGTTTCATGAATATTTTTTTGACATTTTTTAATTTTTGTTATCGTCCTACTAAGATTTATTGTTGTTTAACTTATAAACCGTAAGTGGTAAATACTTGAAAATTGAGGTATAGGCCAAAGGTCGTTTTCTACGTTTTTACTTTTGATGTTATCACTACTCCACTCATCTTCGCTAGTCAAGGAATACGATCCACTTCCCTCAGGGAAGTGGATCGTAACCCTTGGCTAATGAAGATGTACTCCAATATCAGTGCAAAATGTTTAGAAATAAACTCTTCATGGAATATTGAGATGAAGATTTATTACATCTGGTCTGCAGCGATATTATATAAAAATAAGGAGGTGAGGCCTTCTTATAGTAGTTATCGCCCCTGAAATGTTAAAAATAAATTTGTAAATGATTATAAAGTCAATTTGATACGCAATAAAGACATATTGTCGTTTGAAATAGAGCTGAAAGCACGTGATCTCGATCAAGTCAACCGAAATGGACCTTGCACAAACCGAGTGTAGCCGACTAATGTAAAGTCTCTTTTTACACAGGAAGTGCCTTGTAGAAACCGATTATAGTAGGCTATCTAATGTTTCGATCATATGATTCATTACGTCCAATTTGATATAAAAAGAAAACGAAGATTGTTAATCTGAAGGATGATAAAATGAATTAACGTCTTATCTAGATTCATGGCGATTTAAAGCTTGTCATTAGGTTGTTATACATGCCTTTTGTTGAAGGTCGTGTATATTCTTTTTGTTAGCATGTAGTGCTTGGTTGTTATCTAAACAATATCTAATAAAAACTAACCTAAAACATAGAGCAGACGTTCTTGTGCATGGTAAGCAGCTTGGTGAGCAGCATTTCTAAGCAATCCAAAATTATTGTTAGTTGTGTACGGCAGCTTCGTATAACTTAATTTATTCAGTTTGAACTGACAGAACACTGCTGCTATGTGCAAAACGATCAGTATTAAGGCCTTCATTTTCTGCACAATAAAATTTATTCAGATATTAACAAATATTACATCAAGTTCACATCTACCAAACTATCTAAAATTAAAATAAAAACAGGTTGCAATATTGAATTGATGTCAAATAAACTAACAAAATACAATTTGATATTATGTACTGGGACAAACTTAAAAAGAAGTTGTCAATCTTAATTCTATAAAAATATTGTATTCAAATCAATCTTTAGTAACCTCTTTTAATATAAGATCTTCCGTAGCCTCTGTTGATATCGTATCTTCGGTAGCCTCTGTTGATATGAGATCTGCATAGCCTCTACTGGTATAAGATCATCGATAGCCTCTGTTGATATCCGATCTTCAGAAGCCTCTGTTGATATCCGATCTTCAGTAGCCTCTGTTAATATAATATCTTCAATAGCCTCTGTTGATTTAAGATCTTCCATAACCGCTGTTGATATCCGATCTTTAGTGACCTCTTTTAATAGAAGATCTTCCGTAGTCTCTGTTGATATCGTATCTTCGGTAGCCTCTGTTGATATGAGATCTGCATATCCTCTACTGGTATAAGATCATCGATAGCCTCTGTTGATACATGTATCCGATCTTCAGTAGCCTCTGTTGATATCCGATCTTCAGTAGCCTCTGTTGATATAAGATCTTCAATAGCCTCTGTTGATTTAAGATCTTCCATAACCGCTGTTGATATCCGATCTTTAGTGACCTCTTTTAATAGAAGATCTTCCGTAGTCTCTGTTGATATCGTATCTTCGTTAGCCTCTGTTGATACGAGATCTTCATAGCTTCTTCTGCTGGTATAAGATCATTGATATTCGATCTTCAGTAGCCTCTTTTGATATAAGATCTTCCGTAGATTTGTTGATATCCAATATTCGATAGCCTCTATTGATATCCGATTTTCTGAAGCCTCTGTTGATATTAAGGAGATAGTTGTATTGTATTTAAAGCTTGGGCTTCGTCAAACGTAGGTTTTACTGTCACAAACTGAGTTTACCTAGCGACGCGTAGCCTGATTTGAAATAAACTCTTGGTAGCCTATTTTGAAATCAAACTTTTGGTAGCCTCGATTTATATCAGATCCTTGATGGCCTTTGTTGATATTATATCTATGGTGGACTTTGTTGATATCAGATCTTTGATAGCTTATGTTGATATCAGATGTTTAAATCCTCTGTAAATGTTAGATCAAATTGGTAGCCTCGGTTGATATTTGATTTACCGAAGCCTCTGTTGATGTTATATACTAGTATTTATACTTCTGTTGATATCATATCATTAGTGGCCTCTGTTGATATCATATCTTTGATTGCCTTTATTTTTCCCCCAACTTGTCTGGGATATTTCAAACGAGGTTTGGACGCTTGTTCATCAATGTTGACTGTATTTTGACCTCAAGATGACATTTTATGTGTGTATGTGACGTTGCAATGTTATCTCATTGACGTTTACCAAATCCAATATTATATAATTTTTTTTGACCGAAAACGATAGCACCACGGGACAGATATATTTTACAGCACCAAGCAACAAAAATATAGCACCATGAGACTATGGAGAACACTAGATCATATCTGCAGAACTTGCACACCTGTACAAACAAATCTAACAGATAGTATAGATCATAGATTTGAACTGTTATCCTAAATGCGTTCTTACAAGTAAGGTAGATCAGAAATACAATACTCTTAAAAAATTAAGACATTATTTGTTCCTGCCAATTGACTGACAAGATTAACCCACTTTTCATTTTTTACCTATTTTCCGAAGGAAAAATCCAGATTCACATTATATAGCGTTCTTAGCGTTCTTTAATTCGTTCTGATTAGGCAAACCATACGGACATCAGAGTCCAATGTTTTGATGTTTCTTCGTCAACATTTAATGGTTTTCTGTCCTAGAGCTATAAGACCAAATCTGTTTAAGGCCTATACGAATTCCTAATTCGTATAAATTGAATAAGATGCAAGTTGTTTTCTCAAATCAAGATTGTAATAATGATAACAAAGTAACTTCCCTTTTTTTCACAATTTTAAAACTGAGAAAATATACCCTTTCAATGGACAGTTTAAAATAAAAACGAACACAACAATACGTTCTTTGTAGACAAATTATTATCTACAGGAAGAATATGTTAATCCTCTCCATTGATTTGAGAAATTTAATATCTGTATGAAAATCCTTACTTGTTTGTCAAATTAATAAAATATTTCAGTAGTTTTGTAGTAGTATTAAATCACTCGTTTCAAATTTCCTACCGAAGTCATCAAAGAAAAAAAGTCATAAATGAAAAGTATGTAAGAGATAAAGCATAAAGAATAGTAAAACGAACTGATGAAATAGACAAAACATCATAAAATCATGTTTAAACATAAATAACAAAATGTTTCTGTTGTTAACATTAGTTAAAAATGGTCCATGTGAGCTTTTAAAGATCTTAATTAAAACCATACGGCAATGCTGAGCGAGGCAACGTTTGAGTCTCTGGATGATCAAACATAAATCCGTAGACAAACACTTGACATAACTATTATATAACGTGTTATATCCGTTACAACTAAGCTGTCGTGTATCACAATTCTTACAAAAGTAACATAGAAAAAATATCTCAATAAAGATTTCTTCATAACATTTTTTCATTAAAATACATTTTAATATTCAACTCTGATATCTTATATTTAACAAAAATAGTCCAGAAATGAAATCTTTTTTTTTATTTATTAAATAAATGGAACCAACTGTCTGCATACTTATAACAGGCTACTTACTTGTCTCCAGTATTAACCTTTGGGTCAACAAAATAGCCGCAACAAGTGACCAAATTTCAAATGTTATCTGATAATCAGGAATGACCGACCTGAAGACATCACGAAAATCATCTTATGCAAGATTTGTCATTAGGTCAGTTAGGTGTAAATTATTATATATGAACTTACAACCTTATAAATTGATACGAGTTGGTTTTCAAACTGTACTGTAATTCATATGAAATTAAAGAACCTTAGAGAGCGCGCTCACATACCCCACGTCCCCACATTGTCACTGGAGAAATAAAATAACTGTAAGAAAAAAAAAATGTATAAGAAAAAAAATTGAATCATTATTTCCTGTCGATATGCACATCTGCATAGTATGTCCTTATTATCTAAAAGTTTCATGAAATTCTGTTGTGTGGTTTCAGAGAAGTTGCGATGACAAACTGTTGCAGAGGTATATTGAAGCAAATAAGTTCAAAGGGTCATAACTCCAAGAAAAAAATTGAATCATAATTTCCTGTCGATATGTACATCTACGTAGTATGTCCTTATTATCTAAAAAGGTTTCATGAAATTCTGTTGTGTGGTTTCAGAGGAGTTGCGATGACAAACTGTTGCAGTAGTATATTGAAGCAAATAAGTTCAAAGGGGCGTAACTCCTAGAAAAAAATTGAATCGTAATTTCCTGTCGATATGCACATCTGCATAGTATGTCCTTATTATCTAAAAAGGTTTCATGAAATTCTGTTGTGTGGTTTCAGAGGAGTTGCGATGACAAACTGTTGCAGAAGTATATTAAAGCAAATAAGTTCAAAGGGGCGTAACTCCTAGAAAAAAAAATTGAATTGTAATTTCCTGTCGATATGCACATCTACATAGTATGTCCTTATTATCTAAAAAGGTTTCATGAAATTCTGTTGTGTGGTTTCAGAGGAGTTGTGATGATAAGAAACAGGACTGACGGACGGACGGACGGACGGACGGACAGACGGACGGGTGAAAAACATTATACCCTCTGCAACTTCGTTGCGTGGGTTATAATAAGGAAACATTTAAACTTAAGTATACATATCATTAAAATGGATTTTATTTTTGTCCATTGAGTCATGTATTCGGATTTCTTTCTTTTCCATTAATAAGAGTTTGAAAAAAAAAACCAAAACGAAAACAACGCGTTATAAATGTGTGCGTCCGAAGCGCTTTTCTGGATTTACCTTCATCAGGAATACTGAAAGCCGAATATTTGAAAGCCTAGGATGAATAAAAACCGAAACAGTTGAAGAGCTATATGACCAAAAAGAACCTGAAAAAATAACCAAATCCATCAAAAGGGTCCCAATCTAAATACATATACATTGAAATTCATTCTCGTGATATTAATCTACAAATATATCTTAGACCAAACGATCATTTGGCATATCAGAAGTAACAACAAATCCCGACAGAACTTACGTACACAATACCATTATACACAATAAAATGCGCAACCACGAAACTTACAGCATACAATGGTTTAATTGTTTTTTAAAAGTCGAAAACGTAATTGTGCTAACAAGCTTTAAACATAATACACAGTGGAACGTCTTATAATGTTGCGTTCGTTCTTGGGGGAATTCAATAACGGTCGTCATTGTGGCTTTGTTAACTTTCAGTATACCAGCGTCATAAAATATCACTAATATGTTTATTTGGCCTACAAACGAACCACTTTTCATCATACTTGACATGATCACTGAATGCAACTTATTATTAGATTTTGACATTTCATGAGCAAGCACTCAGTCGTATTCAGAAATAAACAGATCGTGTATGAATAGTTGAACAAGAAATGCAAACGCTCGCAAGAACAAAGTATGTGTTCTTCATTTCTTATTTTCATGTTTCATATTTTATGGGTTTTTGTTTCCCATTTCGTCCTTTTGACCTTGAGGTTATCTAGCCTTCTTTGACATACGACTTTTGATTCTTCCTTGGATCGATGATTGATTGTTGGTTGCTTAACGTCCAGTGTACGGGGCGCCGAATGGGACTCTTGTGGTTTTGTACAAAATTCAATTCTGTCATAACAAAATCATTTTTGTCTTACAAAACTATGTGATACAGACTTGTTTTATGGGAACTTCAATTTTGTGATGACAAAATTCATTTTTGTAGACAAAATTCATTTTTGTCATGACAAAATTCATTTTTGTAGACAAAATTCATTTTTGTCATGACAAAATTCAATTTTGTCAAATAGGTATGCAAATATAAACTTATTTGCATACAAAATTGACTTTTGTGTTAAATTTTCACTTCTGTTTAACAAAACTCAATTTTGTCTACACAAAAATAAACACAAAATTGAATTTTGTCATGACATAAATGAATTTTGTCTACAAAATGAATTTTGTCATTACAAAATTCAATTTTGTGTCACAAAAGTCAATTTTGTCAACACAAAATAAACACAAAATTGAATTTTGTCATTACAAAATTCAATTTTGAGTTCATTTTGTGTAGACAAATTGACCTTTGTGACACAAAATTGACTTTGTGACAAAATGACTTTGTGACACAAAATTGACTTTTGTGGCACAAAATTGACTTTTGTGGCAAAAATTGACTTTTGTGTTAAATTTTCACTTCTGTTTAACAAAACTCAATTTTGTCTACACAAAAATAAACAAAAAATTGAATTTTGTGACAAAATCTCAGTTTTGTATGCAAATTATTTCACAGAATCCAAACTAAACTAATTTGCATACAAAATTGACTTTTGTCGCCCAATTTTCAAATTAGGTAACAAAAGTAAAGTCTGTGTTACAAAAATTAATTTTGTCATGACAAAAGTAACTTTTGTCCACTGAAAGATAATTTTGTATGACAAAATTTTAATTTGTAGTATGCTACAAATTTTGTTAAACTAAACTCATTTTTGTTGAACAAAACTCACTTTTGTCCGTACAAAATTGAATTTCGAGTACAAAACCACAAGAGTCCCATTCGGCGCCCTGTACAGTGTCCCTTGGAAGGAAGGATTAAGATTCCAAAGGTACAATCAAAACCCGTAAGTGAAAGAAAGATATAGAAAACCATGGCTAAAAAACAAAACAAACAAAAAAATCAAGCAAAAAAAAAAAAAAAAAAAACAAACGACAAACAACAGTTAACAAAAAACTACACAAACTAACTGAAGATTTAGCTATATGAGCCCAAACAAAATCTGAGGTGAACAAAAATACACGAGAAATACTTCAAACTCCTTTTTTCAGCAAAACATGGTCTTTGTGGTTTCAAACAGAGCTTGCACCAGCACTTCTGATATTCAAAATTAAAGGTTCTTTCATATGCTTCCAACCGTAACAGAAAATGCACTATTTTTCGATAATTGTACCAAGTGATTGCACATTTTATGATGAAAAATAATGTACAAAACTGCTATTTACGGTTTACAACGATAAAGTTACTTACTTTGGTGCAATTTTGTGCTTCACCTTGGATTTATTGGTATGTGTCGTACCATTCATGTGTTAACACCTCGTACGTATTATTCCGAACCATTCATTGGAATTATTTAGTGTTAATGTTTTGGTCGAACATATAAATATGCACCTTTATTTTCGAAACATATTCCAAAATCACGATTATTCTAGTCCTAAGGTAAAAAGTTTAGGTTTCTCCTTCGCTACCCTGGTTGCGTATTAGACTAAGGTAAATAATTGTAGATAGTTGTGACGAAAAAGTTTAGTATGGTACTTGAACAAAAGTGTATATCCGTGTGTTTGTGCTGTGTTGTTGGGTGTATAAGTTTCAGGTCGTGCCTTTCACTCGTACACGGACGACAAATGCCAAGTATACTCTTTAACAGGGTTACCCTTGAAATCTACTGGTAGTGTGATTAAGGGAATCCTGGTCATAAATGGATCCTGGTGCAGTCTGAACGAAGTCTTGTAAGTGAACATAAACACGAAGTCGAATAAAAGTTCAATACTGTATTATCAAAATCACATTATACAAGTATAACAAAATGCACATCTAACTTCAGGCTCAACAATACGGTTCTCCTCTCTACTCTACAAACGTAACTGTCCTCTCGATCCTAAATATAAATTCTCTCTCCTCTATCTCACGCTCTTTCTCTCTTTTATATGACTCCTACTAGCCCGTATACAAATATAGACTACTAGGGCAACCGGGCTCCGTGTAGTCCGTGCTCCGGAAGTCCGGGTGCTCCGGTTATCCGGGTGCTCCGGTGATCCGGGCTCCTAGTGTTCCGTGCTCCTTACATAAATTTACTAGGGCACCATATGCAAATCATTTGGGCTCACTAGTCAAACAAAGAAATCTAAATATAACTCCTAATTAATATAATCTCTGATGATCTCTAACTGTATTAAATGGCTATGTGTGAAAATACAGATGTATGTAAACCTGATACAATCAGATAACACGCTTGACCTAACATATATAAATGTTACATATTCATTAAAGATATCGGGGTTATGATTTAGTACACCAGACGCGTGTTACGGTACATAAAATACACTAGTGGCACTCGATTCAAAACAGTTGAATGGTAAGAAAAACGTTGAATGGCATTCATACCCAAGTTGTCTTAAAAAATTAGCCGAATTTGGCTAAGGCAATCTATGCCATGGAGAAACACTCTTAATATTTCGAATAATTTTAAACATTTTATGAAGAATCAAATTTTCAGAAAATGACCACATCAAAGATATTAATTCAGTAGTGACTACCGACCTGGTACTCCCGAAGATGAAACGTCCCACAGCATTGGTATCGACCCATTGGTTGTAAATAATCATGAAAATGCAAGGCTTTTAATTTAGTATGCCATACACGCGTTTCGTTTAGATACGAATAATTAGAGAAAACAATTCAAAACAGTCGGAAAGCAAAATCAATAACGAAGTTAAGAAGTATTCAGAACAAAACATTTCCCGCCGAATTTTAGCGCCTGTCCCAAGTCAGGAGCCTTTGGGCTTTGTTAGTCTTGTATGTTTTATAATTTTAGTTCATTTATATGTTTTAGAGTTTAGTGTGACGTCCATTTTCACTGGATTAGTACACATTTTTGTTTAGGAGCCAGCTGAAGCCCGCCTCCGGGTGCGGGATTTCTCGCTTTGTTGAAGACCCATTGGTGGCCTTCGGCTGTTTTCTGTTCTCTGGTCGGGTTATTGTCTCTTTGACACATTCCCAATGTACCAGATTAAATCTGAGGGAATCTCACGAACTCCAATATGGGTGAGACAGGGTGTGTCGATAGGGTACTATGCGTGCACCAACCTCCATGCAAAATCACACTCATTCAACAGAAAATGAATGCACCAATATAGCACTAGCAGTAATGATGATGATGATGGAAGGTTGCTTAACGTCCATCGGCAAATTAAATGCAAATTCAGGACGAGAACATAATAATATAATATGAATATTAACCATGCTTTGTACTAGAACGACCTTCTGAGCCGGATTTTCAACGTCCTAGTTTACATGGTAACAGTCCACAGGAAGACCTGTCACTGTACCCGGACAGATTATTCTGAAACTGACCGACAAGTCTTTGTTCTTACTCCTTAATGCCTTGTTCTTAGCGGAGAAGCAGCAAAGGCTAATTTAAAGTCTTTGGTTTGACCCGGCTGGGGTTCGAATGCACGACCTCCCGCACTCGAGGCGAACACGCAGGCGGTAGCATTAAAAGTAAATAGTTCTGTATCTGAGAATTAAATGAGTCTTTTGATAACATTTATAGTGATGAGACGGATGCTATGTAATCTAATTCACATTGTTAAAACATTGAATGTCTGCTTGTCGCAGGGTTGAATTAAATAGATATTGGGATTGTAGAACCAGGTAGTTTTATTCATATTTTATTTCCGCAGAAAGGCAACTTCGTATATTCCAAGCGAACCTGTCGCTGAACCAATTACCCACACCAATACCTTTCCATTCGGGGACTCACTTGCGTTTATGATTCTGCATAATAAAAAAATATATAATTTCATGATAATCCTTAAATGACATGTTTTAATGTTAAACTATGTTTTTAAGTAATACTTTTTTAACCGTAAACAAGACGAGCATAAATAAATCAAATACAATACTGATCTGTGTAATAAATCTATTTGGTGTTGATGTTAGATGTTCTTTGGTGGTCTTTGTTTTATTGATTCACGATTTGTCTAGACTCGAACGATTTAAAGCTTTACCATATGCAATTGTTAATTACAGCGACAAACGATCAAAAATCAAACACACAGTATAATCAGGTTTTTTGTCGTTGTGTTTGTTGGTATGATTTATTGTTATTCGTTTGCAACTTTAAATGATATGGCTGCATATTTAGAACAGTAATAGAAATGACTATCTGATTCCGTAAATAGCACAGAATAGCAAATAAAATAACAATGCTGTCAAATTAGATAATATATGTAAAAAATATATACCCGACGTCTGTTATAATGGCGTCACCAGCTTGATTAGCGTCATATAAGACATTCCAGGTTTGAGATGTCTGCCCTTCTCGATGTACACTTTGGTGTCTAAGTCCAAACAGTTCTTCCGCGTAAAGATGTATAGCACCTGTTCTTGTACCAATTACTATTAAAGGTATAGTTCCACTTTGTCCAACTGCAAGTGCGGTCGGTTCTGGACCCTGACAAATGTTTTAAGACCTGTACGATTAATGACCGATCAAGGAAAATGGATTCCCTTATCTTTCATATGGGTAGGGCAAAATTTACCTGATATTATTTAAAACTATAAAGGTTATTTTCAAATGTTCTTCAATCTTAACTAAAATATAGAGTATAAACTCTTCATATGTACTTTTTCAGGAAGTAACAACAGCATGTCGTACTTCTGAACTTATAGATAAATTTTAAAGGTATACAAATGCCTCAATACTGTAGTTTTGAAAAATTCTACCAAATTTGGAGTATTTAAAAAAAAAAAAAACGAGTAAAATATTTCTGACCAACACCAACATTATACCGAAAGTACAGCTATGTATATCTACAATTTACAAAATAATTTATTTTGGTTAAGGACGTCCTCCTTAACTTTATTAAAAAAACGTAACATTTGCCATTACTCACTAATTTAAGGAACAGTAGTTTTCCGACGTTCAAATCTCGCAAATCGATTATGAAGAGACAAATCAGGGCAACAAACAACAACTGAGGAAATCGCATGAACTCCAAAAGGTGCGAGTCCGGGTACGTCAACAGGGGACCCGTTTCCTGCTATGCATGCATCACCCGCATGCGGTTTCACACTCAGTCAAAATATCACAATCGGAAATGGGACACAAACGGTAAAATTACAGATTATACAGGTTTCTAAAGATCTCAGACTCTGAAAACATATCGCTAGGGAGTTGTGACACCGACACACCATATCTTCCAACCAATTCGTGATGGTGACCGTAAAACGTATGTAGTGTCGATTTTAGTCGTTCTTCTTCATAACTCTGTTGGAACATTTTTTTGGTAAGGTGCCCTGTTAATGATGTATGTAAAATTATGAACATGAACGAACGTAACGTATTAACTGTGATACGTTCAGCAGTTGTTTTTGGTAAAGGAAGCTGGAGAGAGAAACACAGACCTTCTACAGGAAAATTGGTAATCCAAGTCAATTAAGATCAAACACACCTTGCTCCAAACGAGCTTCGAATTCACAACACAGGCGTTGACAGGCTACAGATAGCTAAAGATAAACTATATAGACCACTTAGCCGCAGAAGCTACAAAAGCCCCCGAGGTATTTCTTAGAGTTGTCTACGGTTAGTGGAAAGTAACATTTTGTTGTAACGGTTGTTCCGTTTATCATTATTATTATTATTACTTTTCCAGTTCATCAACTTACATGATCGTCTGACCTTAAGTCTTTCTGTTGAAGTGGTGACTGGTTTCCGTTACTGACATCCCCATTAAAGGTATTTGGATACACTTCGTTTTCTTTCGTTTCCAGTTCATCAACGGTATCATATGCTAATTGCATTGTGTAAACCGACCACAACGAAAAACTTCGTGTTCCATAAGCGAAGTCGAAAACGCGAAAACGCGAAAACGCGAAGTCGAAAACGCGAAATCGATTTCGCGTTTTCGACTTCGCGTTTTCGCGTTTTCGACTTCGCCTTTCGCCTTTCGCGTTTTCGACTTCGCGTTTTCGCGTTTTCGCGTTTTCGCGTTTTCGCGATTTCGCCTTTTCGCCTTTTAGCGTTTTTACGATATACATGTTATTATAACATAACATTTTAAATATAATTGGAGACAAGACTACAAAGTATAAGTCATTCAAATGATTGTCATATAAATTTCATATCTGTGACGTATTTTAAATATTTTCATAAATTAGACAATTTCTTCACATTCTTTGTTGACAATTACTGAACAAATTTAAAACAGATGCATTTGTATAAAATGCCTTTGAACATACAATTTGCTGGAAGTTATAGTTTGGACATTTTAAAATAAATGAAATTAATGATTATTATCGCCATGGTTACTTAAAATACATAATCATTCATTTAATGCTCTTGTTGTGAATCTAAAATTTTTAATATTTAAATTAGCTTGTGTGAAAAAGTTTAAAATTTAATACATTGTGGAGATAAGACTTTGTCAAATAAAACTTGGGACGGTTTCATGAAGCTATCTTTAGACCTGTTATAAGATACTAGAATATCTTATGACATGTCTTATGATCCTCTTAGGACTATCCAAGACCTCGCCTCAAAACTGTCGTAGGTTGATCTTAGCAAAGATATCCTAAACCTGTCGCATGTTCTTTTAATTTAAACAAAAGTAACCTGGATTTATGGAAAATTCATGTAAATGTAGACTGTGTTTCCCATATATTACTAAACGCATTGATTAATATTTCAAATTTTCAAAGATGGAAATTTGTTCATCTACAGGAGACACCAAGGGACAAGGGATATACTCTTGAAGCGGTAGACAATAACAACAATCCTCCCGTGTCAGAACCAGATTAACAAAACAAATAGAGAAACTGAATCTGGTCAACTAACAAATATATTTTAAAATGTCAAAATATGATTTCAAGCAAATTGTATACTCAAAGGCATTTTATACAAATGCATCTGTTTTAAATTTGTTCAGTAATAATAATAATAATAATAATAATAATAATAATAATGATAATATCTTTATTTAAAGAGAGTAATTCATTTGGATTAAACCAATTTTAAATAAGGCTCTCTAAATACAATATCAACTACATGACTAAAACATAATTAATCTACTAATATACACATGTAAACAATAGATGTATATAAACAAAATATAATTACAACAACAAAAACCGCCTATAGTTTACATTGTGGCTTAACTTATAAATTTGACACTTTTAAAAGATAATGACTTGTTAGAGTATTTGAAACAAAGAATGTAAAGGAATTGTCTAATTTATGAAAATATTTAAAGTAAACCACAGATATGAAATTTATATGACAATCATTTGAATGACATACTTTGTAGTCTTGTTCCAATTATATTTAAAATGTTATGTTATAATAACATGTATATCGTAAAAACGCGAAAAGGCGAAAGGCGAAATCGCGAAAACGCGAAATCGGGAAAACGCGAAAACGCGAAAACGCGAAAACGCGAAAAGGCGAAATCGCGAAGTCGAAAACGCGAAGTCGAAAACGCGAAAACGCGAAAAGGCGAAGTCGAAAACGCGAAAACGCGAAAGGCGAAGTCGAAAACGCGAAAGGCGAAGTCGAAAACGCGAAAACGCGAAGTCGAAAACGCGTTTTCGACTTCGCGTTTTCGCGATTTCGATTTCGATTTTCGCGTTTTCGCCCTATAGAATATGAAAGGCGAAAACGCGAAAACGCGAAAACGCGAAATGGCCTTAACCGGCCACCATAATAAGCAGTAATATCTTTAATTCTTTGTGTGATAGGATCTCTCGCGTCTGACTCTCGTACAAGTAAACGGCCTGCACAGGTATAAAACAATTTAGTTTTTTACTTATTTTCATCATTTGTTATTTACCGAATGTGTTTTAAAAGTGGATCTAGATATTATGTCCTGGTTTTAGCGGAGAGTATAGATGAATGATATTTATCACTGTTTTGTTTTATTAATTTACTTATCGTTCTATCTAATTGTACAAAACATATGGAAAAACATCCTTAAACATAATTGTAAAAAACGAATTGATTGTTAGATTGCTCTCTGTTATCGGTTTCCTTTTCGCTACTATAAGATGAGATTTAAAACTATATCTGACACCACGAACGGTGATTTCTAGTCCATTTAGTCCCGATTAAACTATTTATCAATTTCTATTCAATTAAAACATGTTTGATAAAACCTAGTTTAACATGAATGCATGTTATCTAAATATTAAAATACGGAGATGATTGCCAATGAGACAACTATCACTATTACTAAAATGTACAGTATTAACTCTTATTATGAGCTTTCCACGTTGTAACAACAGCATGTCGTATTTCTGGACTTAAAGATACATTTTAAAGGCATAAAAATGAATAAAAACTGTAATTTTGACAGATTTTGTGCAAATTTGAGTATTTCTATTAAAAAAATAAACGAAAAGGAAATTCTTAATCAAATTCAAAGTACATTATCGAAATTAAAGCTAGCTATGTTTTGTTTACAAGTTACAGAATAATTCATTTTGGTTAAGATTGTCCTTTTGTGCTTAATTTTATAAAATCATGTAAAATTTGCCATATTTCACAAAAAATTAATAGCAATTTACACAAAACCCCTTTTCTTTAATATAGAACAATTCTAATTCGTCATTTAGTGTTATCTTTTTCTATTAAACTATAATCAATCATTGCTTGCAACATTACCCCTAGAGTTAAGAACATTGCAATGTTGTACATTCCCACAAATATTTTGGTACGTTCATATTTGATTTATAAACCGAAGTCCAACTTTTGGAGGAATTTAAATCAATGGTCGGATTACGTTCATCAACGTATTATAGCGCCAGTATATATTGATAATGAAGAACCCTTTTTTAAAGATGTTGGCTGCTGATATTCAAAATAAATGTTTGAACGAAAAATTCATGCTTGCATAACACCTTATTCATAAATATTCGAGAAGATAAATGTCTAAATGATATAACAAATTACGTAATCACAGTTAATCAGCTATTATACTATCTTCTTTCAAGTTTCCGTCACAAGACGGTTGATAGCTACTCCCATGTAACGCTATTTTGTACTGTTGTTTTATGAAACTAAAGTATAAAAAACAACAAGGCGAAGCAAATTGTCATTTTCTAATAAACGTACATTATTGTGAAGTCAGCGAGACATGATCGAATTCTTTGAAATTCTTTTAATGTTAACACTTGATAATCCATTAAGATGATAAATATTACCATATCCAAGACAATACCTTGGCGTACTTACATGTACATTGCATGGATAACACGGGATATAAAATAAATGAAAGCAAAAACTTACCAAGTTGCTGATTGGAATTCACAGCTGTGGTTAACGATGCTGGCCACGCTGATTGATCAAAGTCGTTATCTTTTATTAAAGAAAATAACATTTTTAATCGCTACAAATATTTCAGAGATCTTCAAATTGGTCAGTTAAAAAGTAATCGTTAAGTTAAACCATTCATGTCATATAATGATGTAAAACTAACAACCTATGATGATGATTTGTATGGATTTAAATTTTATGAAATCAGTACTCTTATTTTATAGCACCGATGACCACATGACTGTTTATTGCAATCTTCTCCCACGAAGCATATGAGTCTAAGCGAAGCAATATATTAGCAACATCATACTGATCTGTTTAAGAATTCGAAACATGTAGGGTTCCATTTCTAACTTAAAAGCAAAATACATTTTAAGCAATATTTATACAACAATATTTTAATAATCGGCATAAAAACACTTCCATATACTTAAACGATTTGCTCTATTCTTCATTACACGAAGAGTAGCTATAGACTTTTGATTTTAGTATCTTTCAGTACAGTTTTTAGTCCAACATCTGCCTGAATATAGGATTGATTATTAAAATCTTTCTTCTTAAGTTATTAGAAATAAGCATACCCAGAGATATTTGTCTTGCTCTTTCAGACTCATCAAAAGAATTCGTTAATCCATCAACAGCTGCATATCTTTTTATAACTCCTTGATTTGCTGATACTATATACTCCTTGTTATTTAAAACAGCAAGTGCAATATCTGTTGGCTGGTACATCGCATAAATAGGATAGTGTAATAAATTTGCCCCTACAACAGTCAACATAAGAAACAGATATGTTATTGTAATTAAATAATTCAATAACAAAGGAAGTGAGAAAACACATAACCATTGATTAACTTTTTTAAAAAGAGTTTACGTATCTGGTTTGTAATACTATGATTACCGGTGAACTTGAATAACCATAAGGTACGCTCTAGTTGGAAAGTGTCGAACGTCAATAAAAGTATATGGTGTTAAATTATAGATTATCAATGATTTTTTAAACGAGAGGGTGTTTCGCAGCTACATTCTCATCGAAGGGCGACAGCCCTGAGATAATTGTGGCCGAGAAACATCCTCGAGTTTGAAAGACCATTGATAATCTGTTTATCGCTATTTTGCTTATGACGTCGTAGATGTTTACATTGACAACGAAACGTACGCCCTTATTTTCTGACGATAATTTTCTATCTCAAGGGAGAAGAATGATAAGAAAAATTATCACATAAAAAAGATCAAAGGAAAAATACACAAAATCGCGATAATCATAGCATACAATCAATTCGCTAGTAGTCCACAAACAGCTGTACCGACTAAGTGTTATTCATTTAAACAGTTTGAACATATTTCTGTGCGCACAACACGCGTTTGAAATCATATAAATAATATATAGGGATAACAGGAATCCACAAAACTACCTCACAGTACAACTGACCACATTAATCACCAAAACCCGACTCCTCCGATAAAGAAACTAGACATACACACAAAGACAAACACCAACGAACAATACATAGCCAAGATAGCTTGATTTGGAAAGGCACAATATGTGGTGTGATTTAAAGTGCCCACAAACCTCTCCATTTGCCATATAGACCATAATACTTAAATACAAAGAAAAAAATCTGCACAATGCAGCTACCAACACGATAATCTCTTACTTGAACAAGGCAATAAAACAACATATAATTTGGAAAACAGGGTCGAAATATGCTCGCTTCTACAGGAAACCAGCTAGGAAGTACCAGCAGTTGGTTAGATACTAGTACTGTCGCCAAAGAAAAAACCAGAAACAACACTCCTTAGAAGTTTCATAATAAATTTAATTAAAATGGGTAGTATTTCTGAGAGACCCAGACGTATTTAAAATTATCATACTCAACCATTTGACTGAATTAGTGAGTTTGTCATGTCTGTGTATTTTGCTGTTCAAAGATTAAAGAAAATTCAAGAGTACCAACACATAATTTTTCAGTATCTTAGTCCTATTAATGACATTGAAATAAAAGGTAGAATAAGACATTGAAACTCATAAGTCGAAAGCAAACTGACAACATCATTGCAAAACACGAAAAACGACCAAAAGACAAACAATAGTATACAAAACACAACATAGAATTTAAAGACTGAGCAACACGAACCTCACCAAAAACCGGGGTGATCTCAGGTGAACCGGAAGGGTAAACAGATATTCTTCCACATGGGACACCTGTCGTGTCACTCCTTTAACATATGTTGTTACGTTAGTCCCCGGGGGTATCCATAGCCTAGTAGCCAGGATTTCGTTACTGGCATGAAAATACGGATATTGCGTTACAAGATGTATTTAAATTTGTGTTATAAATGTTTTTAACTTATTTTAAATTAAGGTATATATCTCAATCATGCAAAGGTCTGATTCCTTGCCCGGCTTCGGCTATACTTTTTGTCTTTTTTGGTTTATAATCTCTACATTTTGTAAAATGTTTCAGATTTTCAAATATTTTGGCCTCAAGCATCAATGAACAGATATATATTGTCGAACTGCGCATGTGGTGCAGAAATATTGGCACCGTAAATGTTATTATGTAAAGTGATTTTGCATAACGCAAAAGGGGATTGGTAATTGATTTTCATCCAACCCTAAGACATCATCAAATTCCTAACATTACATACATTAAAGAGAAAGAATGACACTAAAAACTAAAGCAGGAGCAAAACGAACCCCTTTAAAAAAAACTAGAGATGATCACAGGTCCCCCGGTAGGGTAAGCAAATCCTGTTCCACATGTGGAACCCATCGTGTTGCTCATGTAAGTACAAACCCTGGGATGTGTCTTATTCTTTACGGAAAAAACGGACGGGACTGTGAAAATGAGGGTCGATTGAGAACAAAACTTTACGAAAAAACAGATGATTTCAGCTTTTCAATTGTGAACTTTCAATTTCCAAAAACAACATTCCAGCAGCGCCTGCATACGGTGTATACATCTAGGGGCGGATTTTTTCAAGTGGGCTTTATGCTTATTGCAGCGCCTTATACATCTCCAAGTAAATACGCTATTGCAGAACTTGTATTTCCTATCATGATTTCCTTGATGGAAGGTTGCTGCTTACAACGATGCTATTGAACAAAGGGTTCCAAGTGGTGAAGTTGGAGTCTTCCCTACTAAAATTTTACGGACGCCATCACGGTGGTCGAGTGGTCTATGTAGTATGAATACTGTATCACTTGATTTTCAATATTGATGTTGTGAGTTCGAACCCCAATCTTTATTGATTAGGATTGCCAGTTTTCATGCCGAAGGTCGGTGGTTCTCTCTGAGCACCCCGGCTTCCTAGACCAATAAAAAACTGGCCGCCGCGAAATAACCAATAATGCTGAAACTGGAGTTAAACGGCAACACCAACAATCAATCATCAATAGTAAGTTGACCGTTATGGAATATCGGTTTTCTAGATGACGGCGGATATGTTCCAATTGTCATAACCACAATCCCATCCTCTTTTCCTCGAATGTGACCTCACTAAATCGAACTTATCAACCAATTTGTACTTACATGAGCAACACTTCCGGTGCACATGAGATCAACTCAGCTTTTGTTGGAGTTCGTGTTGCTCAGTCGATAGTTTTCTATGATGTGTTTTGATGAATGTTCATTGTCTTTTGATAGTTTTTTGTTTTTGCCATGGCGTTGTCAGTTTGTGTTTGACTAATCAGCTTGAATATCCCTTTGATATACCCGTCTCTCTCGTAAGCATCTTCAAGATCCAAAAGCATTTGCACCAATCGAAATAGGCTGCTTTGTAAAAATGTGTCTTAATTTGTAAGATATCATATACATCGTAGTACTATACTATAATTTGAATAAAAACAAGTATAAATGAAGCAACAACTTAAGTTATTCACCTACATTAAACTTTCAAAACCCATAGAAACAGATGTGAACAATCCAAATATACCAATCGGCAATTTTTACATGCTGTTACATCTTTTGTTTAATTGTAACTGGATATCCGCTTGTTCATACAAAGGAGGAGGTATGGAGATATGATAAGATCAATTATTTGGGCCCTGAAATTGCAAGAAACGTAAATCATTCGATCTATTTACAATTATGTTAATCTTATTAATAAATGAACAGGATGATATAATCGTATCATTTTAGTAAAGAGAGGTCACCTGTGATGTCTCTTTGACGTCATACACATATCGAAATTGACACATTTGACGTTAAATAGCCATTTTTCATGTAGTTTTTGGTCTTACCATTACATTTGCATCTTTGTAATAAATATTTTGTAGCAAAATATCTTTTGGGGTTTGCTCAAATCTAATTATTGATGACAAGATATCAGAATTAATATATTTTTGTAGTTTCTAATACAATGCAAGAAGTTTCAAGCCCGAATTCAAATATATGTATGTAAGACAAAATTCAAAAATATAAATACTGATGATTGATTGTTTAATGTCTTGCTCAGTCTTTAGTTTTCTATGTTGTGTTTTGTGTACTTTTGTTTGTCTGTTTGTCTGTTTTTCTGTTGGTCTTTGTGTTGTCTTTGTCTAGGCATGGCGTTGTCAGTTTATTTTCGAATAATGAGTTTGAATGTTCATTTCGTATCTTTCGCCTCTCTCTTATCAAGATTTTAAGTATGTTATTAGGCAGATTTTTTTATTTTCGAATTCATGGGGCCAAAACGTGGATTAATCATACCTTCTCCTTTAAATAAAATAGATCTAAAGAGACCTAATGAAATTACAGAAAAAAAAATCGTACTACATTTGATTTTACGATATTACATTGAAAAAGAGAACATATATCAATATTGAGATCTCTTTCCAAACTTTATAACTTGTTACATCATACCTCCATCTTGATCGCTACAGTCCGTTCTATACAGCGACAAGTTCTTCAAACCAAGTGGCAAAACTTGATTCACTGTATAAGATTCGATGTCTATTCTAGCAATAGCATTATTTTCCTAAATGAAATCAACATTTCGCCAAATAATATTCACACTTTTTGTTATTCTTAGCTTTAAATTGTTGGTATTGAGCGTTACTGCTGTAGGTATATCCAGAAAAGCGCTTCAGACGCAACAAATTTGTTAATTTTAATTTTCATTATTTTTTAGGAAATTTATTTTTTATGGTAATATATGATACATAATATTCCAAATTAATAATATATATGTAATATTAAGTTTGACTAAACATATTTTCGTCTATATCCTTTCAGCAAAGCCTAAACTAAAATGAGAGCAAACGTTATCATAGGTATTTTTATATTTTTATTCTAGAGGCTTCTTCTGTAACATTTGTTTACGAGGTAATTTTTTTTCAATATGAACATGCAATACAAAGTTGAGTTTACGTGATATTATATGACTGGTTCTTGTCACAACAATAATTGCATAATAACTGAAACGAACGTATTAATCTCATTTGGATGTCCAACGACCGATATATTCACATAATAATACATTACCTATATTCTGTTGTTGTCTGTTCTATACACATTCCCATTTCCATTCTTAATTATGTTTGTTTTTTCCTTCCTAACAATTGTTTCAAGAATAATGAATTTCATATATTACAGTTTTCAGTGTGTAATACTTATTCAAAGAGATTGCTAGTCGACGCACCAGACATCTATACGTTAGGAATTAATGTGGTTCCGATTGTCGTCATTCCGATTATTTGGTCTGCTTTAAGCATACACATCTGCTTACCTTTCCAGGGCAACTGAGATCACCTAAGGGTTTTGGAGGGGGTGTAGTTGAACAGTCTATAGTTTTCAGTGTAGTTTTTCATAGACTGTCGTTTTTCTTTAAGCCATGGTGTTATTGATATGTTAATTTTTTGTAAATTTACTTTTAATGAAATGTTGAATTATTCGAAACACAAGGATTTTCTACCCAGAGGCAACTATCCATATAATGTCCTGTTTCACCAAGTAACAATAATTCGAAATTGACAACTTATTTGAGATTTCAAATCAAGGAACAAAAAAAAAGATACATGACAAAATACCACCGTTTTTAAATTAAGATCTTAATTGTCATTATGTTAAATGCATGAACATTCGTAGTTTTAGTAATGTTTTACCCTCAGAATTGATAAGAAAACATTTACTTAAAGCATACGGATACAAAATGAAAGACAATTACTCACAGGAAGTGATACATAAGCAAACCGTTCATCATAGCTTAAAGTAACTTTGTCTGGCTCGAGATCATCCCACATATTATTGACGATACCAGCATTATGGTCTCCCTTATACACCCACCTCACACCCGATGACTGATACAAATCTTCCCTATATTAATAAAACAGAAGTTCAGAATTTAAATTTAAAGCTTTAAAATTATTTTTTTTAATAGATTATTGTATCCAATTTGATGACCTAATACTTTACTAGAACTACTATCTTGGGATCCGATATGTATTTTGTTAAAAGAATTATGATGAAAATGAATATGTATGAAGTATTTAATTTCTACTGAATGTTTTAGCAACTAGCAAATAATATATCTGCATTGTATAAACAATTATATTATAAGAAGCTTTTCACATTCAAGTGATTTCCTGTTTACCAGAGAAAATCTTATCTAGAAAATAACTTAAATGTAAGCACGTTAAGTTAAGTAGACGGTATGACCTCTAATAAATCTGTATTTTTCCCTGTTGGGACACGATACTTTGGGATAGACATATAATCCACAAAGGGTTTACAAATGTGATGCGACTAAAGCGCTTTTTTGGATTTATCTCCACCAGGAACGCTCATATCCAAAAAAATTTAAGTCAATAATTTATAAATACTTGAATACTGGTTTCTATTTGTATTCCATATTTATAGGGAATTCGGTGTGTTGTCTTGTGATGTTTTTACAGGCAAAAAGAAATATAAGTGTAATTTATTTTGAAGAACTGATTCCAGTAGAATCGATAATCTAATTATATTTAAAAAACCAAAAATGAAAGTGATGCACCAAATTATTATAGAGACATTATTCCGTGTTTTCAATAACTGCCACAAAATTAAAGTTGTAATGGAATTATTGATTTTCCTTCATTTCTGGAAAATAATAATGTAAATCATTTATTGATATCTACCTATTTTCTAAGATGGATTGGAAGCCTATGTTAACGTGTGTTGGAGATCCCAGACTGTTCCCTATCAATATCGATACAGAACCTGGCGGATCTACAAATGTCCCATCAAGTCCACCTCGACCTTCATTCGCAATAACAAGTTTATGACAGTCACCAGTAAATGCCATTCCTTTTGGGTTCACGCCCACTAAAAAACCACATAAAAAAGTGAACTACAATATAAGGTTATGATTTGTGTTGTATTTTCTCAAAACTTTCTAAAAGAAAACTCGTTAAAGAAACTAGGCTTATAACTTGAGATTACAAGTTGTTTCTACATAAATCTAAAAAAAAAAAAAAAAAAACAGTTGAAAGGCAAATTAAAACACGAAGTCGAACGACATTGAAAACCAAAAATTCCAAAACAGTATGCCAAATATGACAAAGGGCAATCTATGCCTAAGGAGTAGAATATGTCGGACAGCAAATGTTTCCGCTTTTGAGAATCATGTTATGCTTTTGTAGTTTCTGGCACCGAACTTCTCCCTGTATGAGAATAATAGTTTTTTTCCAAAAGGATCTGAAGTTTTGAGTATTTGGTAGTATACATATCCTGTACTTTTCAAAATTCTCAATCATAACATTTCAAGGACAAATTAAGTTTAGTTTCATTTCAACATCTGCAAATTAAAGAAACAACAATCAAATAGCAAATAGTACATTCAGTAGCTTACATTAACGAAACCATCTTAGAAAAAACACAATGCAAATTTTTGTTGTAATTGTAGTTTTCAAGAAGTGAACGATATTTAAAAAGGAGAGAAGAAAACAAAAGAAAAAAAAATATTTCTAAAGACTAAGTGATATCGAATAAAGAATGGAAACTGGGAATGTGTCAAAGAGAGAGACAACATCCTGACCAAAGAGCAGAAGACAGCCCAAGGTCACCAATGGGTCTTCAACGCAGCGAGAAAATGTCTACATTTTCTTCAACGTTCTTTTCTCTTATCTATCAATAAGATTTCTAAAGATTAAATCGTGTAATAAGAGTGTAGTGCAGTATTGCTGCATTGACTTGATGTTCTTCCAGTAAATTCTTTCAATTGTTTTTATTGAAACGCAGAAGTCAAACCATTCAAACAAGTATCATGAAGTATAAACCTTGTATTTTAGATGAGTTTTTGTCAACGACTTTCAGTTGATCTATTTATTCAATAGATCTTCGGAGTTTTAATGACCCATAATGTATTGAATTCAATCACTAAATCATAGAGCCTTTCGATCGACCGAGTAACTTCAATTGAAATCACGTAGTCAAACAAGTCAGACCTTTTGGGAACTTCCATTGATACACATTATTCAATTCATTCAAATGAACTTGGACGTTCAATTAACACAATTGAACAATTTATAAAAAGATTAATTGAGTCAATCTTATTTATAGTGTTGTTTGGATCAAATCAGTCAATAAAGTAAATTCAATCAGAAAAGATGAATAGAAGATTTGACACTGCAGGAATTAGTTGATTCAACTGAATTAAAAAATGTGAGATAGGAAAAAAATTGTTTGACAGCAAGCATTCAATTGACCCTTATAGAAAAACTTACCATAGTGGTCAATTTAGTAAATTGAACTCTGTATATCCTTAATAGCATATAAATACATTTACATAAATACAAGTTTGACTTACTTAAAGTATTTTATTTTCAATTAACTCAGTTGACTTGTTTATCAAACCTTTACAGAACTTCAAATGATGCATTAGATTCAATTTATTAATCAATCAAATGATCATGGAAATTAAAAAGACAAAATTGATTTAATTGAAATCTAAGGTTTAATTGAAACAATTGATTCAAGAAATAGAAATAATTTTAATTCATTGAGTCAATGGAACTTTAAAACATAGATGAAAAAGTAATGACTCGTTTGTTATTCCGACTGGACCGAGTTCAATTAGGGTAATCGTAATATACAGAGGTCAATTTAATTCATTAAATCTATTGAAGTAATTAAGCTTGTAACATGACACGGAAAATAATTGGTCGTTTGACATTCAGAGTTCAATTGTGTCAGTTACACTGCAAGGATTAATTGAATAAATAGAATCTAAAAATGTGAGATAGGAAAAATCGTTTGGCAAGAAGAATCCAATAGAGATGGGTATTCAAATGTTCTGTAGTTGTCAACATAGATTATCAAACTCTGTATATGAGTGATATCATATACATAAATTGACTAGTTTCACATGCTTTATAGTATTTTATTTGTAATTGACTCAAATGACTGAAATGATTGATGATTCTCAAGGATTGAAAGAAAACTTAATTTAACTCGATTGACAAGAGTACTAATTCCTAGTAGACCGAATTGATATACACCAAAGAAGCCAATTCAGCAAAACTACACCATACTCTTACCTGTTTTTATTACATATTATGTGCTATGTGCTTACCAGGTACTACTGATTGTGTAACTAACTGTGTATCGCCACGTTTAAATGTGGTAAAAAGTCCTACGTATCCTTCTTTAGTCGGCACTGCAGATTCTAAGCTGACTGCAACTGTGACACCGCAAACTTGAACATCATTTGCTCGACCATATTTTGGTTATATTAAGTTGGATCAATTTCATGTGTGAGAAGAATAGATGGAGCTGACGGATTGAACAAGTCAACAATATGCAGAAGACGTGGAAGATTTGTTGCTATTTGGGCGCCTGAAATTATAAAGTTTTTTTTTTTAATTTTTAAACTGTTTCTTTTTAAATTGAAAAGAAAGATCTGAGTCAGATACAAATTTCAAAATAGAAAAGGGTGTAAAATTGTAGATTACTCTCTCAATAAACAAATGATCCTAAACGGATTGTGTCGTCCTTTTTATATTTCTATTGACAATTAGCTCTTCAACGTTTGATATATATATCTCAATTCTATTTCGGATTTCCTAGATTTTGTAGCAACCACCGCAGGAGAGAAATAATCTTAAATTGATTGACTAATTGTTGTTTGCCAATTTCATACATATTCGGACGATTTTTTTTATAGAATTAATCAAATAAGAAGGTTCTTCGAATGAGTGGATCTAAAAGGAATACAAAATCTTTGGAGATTTAATGGATACAAAGGATATGATAGTTAGGTTAAAATTTAAGCAGAGAATAAGACTTCTGGTTCAAAATTGTATCTTTATCTTTCGTTGACGTCCATGTCAAATTATTGAGGAAATGATATTTAATGAAAATAATATAAATGTTAAGTTCATAACAAAATAATACTCAACATAAAATATAAAGTTCGACTTAATTTTACAGATGCATGATGCTAATTTAATTTTGTATCAAGTTTTATTACTAAAATATGTATTAGATGATATAGTATAAAAGCGATAGTTGGTCAATGTTAAAAAGTAAGTTCGATGAATACCCATTCAAAGTTGAGTCCCTTCTCCCTACATATTGGTCATGTACTTCTTTATAGACTCTGTAAATATTAAGTAATCTTAGACTAACAATTTTCTTGGTGATTTAATCAAACCTCCAGTAACTGGTAAAAATAACACACCATTAGAAGTTATTACATTACGGTATGGAAACTAACAGGAAACCGTAGTGTTATGCAAAATACGTTCTTCTAACGCATTTTAGGGATTGCTCTCTGCTGTTTATCATTTGTCATTTTGTAAATATGTTTTCGTTGTTATAGCGTAGTTAATGCACTCTGCAATAAAGTATTCATTCATTTATTCCGTCAATGTCCTTTGGTTTTCTTTTCCCAGGTAAAAAATACACAAAGAACATTCACTTTCAACACTGTCACAGGTAATAGGGAGGGTTGAGCGCTCACAAACATGTTTAACCCACTTAACCCAGTCACATTCTTTATGTGGCTGTCCCAAGTAAGGAGCCTGCATTTCAATGGGTGACGTTGGTTCATGTCTGTCATATTTGTTTGTTCGTAAATTGCTTTGTTATGATTTAGGCCTTATTTTTTTCGTTTGGATTGTCTCACATTTTTTATGTGAAGGCATTTAAAAGCCGACTATACGGTATGGGTTTTTCTCATTGTTGAAGGCCGTAAGGTGACTTAAACTAGTTTTAGTTCCTTATATCCATTTTTGGATGATAATTGTTTCATTGGCAATCTTACCACATCTCAATATTCTTATAATAACAAATAGTTAGTCAAAGAAAAACAGAGAATTCTATAACCAAAAAGGAAAACGACAGTCTTCAAAACTTTACACAGGAAACTAAGGACTTGGAAGCACTAACCTAAACAAAACAGGTGGTAATCGAAAGGATTTTTGACGGATAATCAATTCCTGCTCCACTAGTTCCTTCCTTCGTGTTGCTCATGGGAAATAAACAATCGGTGATAATTCGCTTCCTTATTAGTAACAATAAGAGACTTGATTGTTGGAACATATTCGTGGTCATCTGTTAATTCACCTTTCCATCAGGAACCCTTGGTTCTATTAATGCTTTTATGAGACGCAACCCTCTTTCAAGGAAATCATAACAGGAAATGTAAGCTCTGGAATATCATATCGAATGGCAGCGTTGCTGGAATGTTGCAGTAATGTTATACCTCAATATATCGAATAAAACTGATATAAACTTACCTAAGACATAAAGTATGCGTTCCTTTGAGTGATAAGCTGCCTGATGAGCAGCATTACTAAATAATGCTTTTCGTCCTTGAGTATCATAGGGGAATGTCATATAGCTTTGTTTTTGCAGTTGAAACTGACAAAAAAACTGTTGATATGTACAATCCTAGTAGAAGAATGGTCTTCATTTTACTGTGAAAATTATAATATTATGAATATACTTATGTTTTTAAAAAAAAAAAAAAATTAAAACTCGAAAAAATCCTCTAGAATGTGTTTTGCTTTGAACTGAGTAAATGAAGTTTAAACGTTAAGGCTGTATACAAAAAAAACTATCCTAAGTTAAAGTTTATTTAGTATACATGTCATCAGAAATCTAGAGCGCCAATGTAATACAGATATCTAAACAAACAAAAGCGTCAACAAACTAATATATGTTAGCTTGAAATTGCTGTCATATAATTTCTAACAGAATGCTGTACTATTGATATATTTTTAGTTTATAAAAATGTATACAGGCAGATATAAAAATAATTTGTGAACAGTTTCTTCCACATCGGAAAGCATTATCTGTGTCGTTTAGGTATTTTTCACACACACTCTTACACACATATTTCATTTATTTTCTTTTATATTTTAGTTGCTATCTCATTGACGTATTCAACATACATCCGTTTGTTCACTGGACCAAGCATGGCATCAAGCAACAACCAATCAACCACCTTTTGATATAGAAGTTTGAAATCTAAAGCCAGTTATAACTGCCATAATTAATTGCTGAGTCTGTTATTTACTTTTGTTTGTATTACGTTAACTTGTGCCAGAGCATTACTTGATCAGCTGACAATGAGAATATTGAAAATAAATGTAATAGTCGAAAAGTGCTCAAAATTTCTTGGTTATCTTGTACTATAGATAAGACAGATAAATAGTCTTATAACTGGACACTGATGCCTCGTTTTTGCATATGTATTTGCAAAATGAAAACGTAAAATATTCAAATTCGAATTTTTCTTGGGTCTTTTATAATAGAATTTGAAATTAAAATTCACCTTCGAAACATACTCGATAATTATTAAAATGGAGAGCAAAAACTTTTCTTTTATTCGACTGACTGAGAAAATCAATCGGGTACTAAATATCTCTAGTTTGTCGTCTACAATTTCCTTTTTTAGACTTTTCCTTATATTGCATAATATTTCGTTATAAACATATTGAGTGGAAGCCTTTCCTTCTTAATAAAAAGTATACATATAATTCAAATTTTACAAATTCAAGTGTTGTTTGTCTGGTAGGAATGTTTACAAATTGTTTGATATGAAATACCGTTTTATCAATGTAGTAGGCACGCGGATCTGGCATACTAATTTATAAGCTTGGTATCTTTTTTTATTTAAATAGTATCTGGGTCAAGACCACCTCTGGTGGGCGTTGTGTCCCCGAGCTCAGTCGTCAATACTTTTGTGTTGACATGCAATATCATTGATAAGTTCTTTTTCTGTAAATTAACTGTTTATAAATTATTAAATAATTCGAAATACTAAGGCTTGTCTACCCTGAGGCGTAGTTTGCCTTAGCAGCATGTGCCTTATCTTTTCGAATTTTAGTTTTTTAACTATTATAAACTTCAGATTAGATATGTCTTATGAAGAAGAAACGCGCATGTGATGAATCGAATTACAGCCTGGTATCTTTAAATTTATTTTGCTAAATGACTGACATAAAATGCAACGTAATGAAAATCAGTTTTTTTATGAACTGATTTGTATTAGATTTTCTTCTATGTATGGTTTCTTATTCCACTTGTCGAAATAAACAAGGGAATGTTTAAGTACTAAATGTACTGGTTTAACCCGCAACATGTTAATATGCCTGTCAATAACAGGAGCCGAGGCAGTAGTTGACTTAAGGTTTTCGATATTTAGTTTTGATAGCAGCTCTTTGGTGCATCATTTAAAATTTCCCACAACAGGTCTAGACTTAGGACGAGTTAGATAGGAATAGTATAACCATTTGTCTGTCTTTGAGTACCATATGTTGACCTCTATATGTCTTTTCTTTATTTGCGGTAGTTATATCATTTACCTATATCCCATATTCCCTTCATTCATATTTGATATAAAATAAAAGTATACAAGTGTACAATTTATAATGACAGAAGATATGTATGTGAATTAGTATTTTTAACGTGATTATGTTGAAATAAGACAATGGTCAACATCTACTACTTGTTAACTATTTTTTTATAGAACTTACGTAGTCATTTGTCTCTACAACCGTGATGTGTTGTAACGGGTTGAGATCTGTGTATACATCTGTTGTGATTCCAACTTCTATCTTAAAATTGTACGTGACGAACATGTTATTCTGTACTTGATCATTTTAAATTAGGATGAACATTTTATAAATTTGTTTAAACAGTAGTTTATGTTCAAATCTCATAAATCGATTAAGGAGACATATAAACCGGGACACCATATTCATTGTCACATGATTTATGTAGTAATAAATAAAGTTTGTTCTCCAAATTATGAACCTTGCTAGGTTTCTCGTTCATTAACCATATATAACTTATATAACGTCCGCTTTTTTTGTTTTACTAAGTCGTTAATCATTTTTCAACAATATCAATAATGAAAAGTGCCTTCTATTGGCTTAAAAGTGAAATAAGTTTATGGCTTAACAGATATTAGGGGTACTAATTGTCTTGTCATGCAAAATTAAACGTCTTGGTTATTTGATTTTATAATACATAAACCATGCTGTTAATCTTTAATCCAAGTTGAGAGAGGATTAAATACAAACATGTTAAGACTTTGGAATACATATATGATTGTCCAAACACAGGCACATGTACCCCGGAGGTGCTAGTTGTATTCTTTCTTGTCTTTTCAACTAACTTCATGTGTTTATATATTTTGTCATTTGGTGGAATTATATCGTCAAACGGTCATTTCTGTAACCGCAAGCAATCATAAAAAATGTTACGATATTCTCTGTTGTTGTGGCAATTATATGGGAAATTGTGATTAAAAAAAAAAAAAAAAAAATACCTTAAGTAACCCACTGAAATTAATGGTTGTTGTCTGTCATATTTTTTTCATTAATTGGTTTGTCATAAATCAGGCCGTATCTTATCTCGTTTGAATTTTTCAACAATTTATCATGTTGTGGCTTTTTATAGCTGACTATTATGTATGGCTTTGGTTAATTTTTGAAGGCCGTACGGTGACTAATTGCTGCTGCGTCATTCATCTGGGTATTGTTTATGAAGTTGCTGCATGAAATGTATTCTTCAATACCCTTACTAATATTTGAGTCTAGGATAAATTGATTTCATATCTGCCGGTTACGTATGTTGAGCTTGATTAGAGTGATAAAGTATTAACAAAAATACCTTTGATTTTCGGGTGAGGGGGTGCAGATCCCGTGTTCACGCTTCGCTTACAAGGATTTAAGAATACTTCATTCTATTTTCTGTTCTGGTAATTATTACATTATGAAATTACAGCCTTCAAATGTTTGAAGGTGTGTATCATTACTACATTCGCCGGAAGATTCCGATAGATCTTTAAAACAGAACGTAGTGTTGTCAGATCCTCTTATGCAAAGAGTAGACTCAGGATCTGTATTTCAATCAGACTGAATACTTTTTTTCTGTAATAGATTTAATTCGATGTTCTTTTTTGTACCTTTCGTAGTCGAACGAGAAACGGTATTGAAGTGTTTGAATTTCAATACGCAAATTCGTGTGGCTGTCTCAAGTCAGAATCTTGCCCGTGGTTGTCTTTGGGTGGGTCCTGAGGTGAAATTCGACAGCATAAGGTTTAATAGTGTTGTTTTCTCTTGTATTTATATTTTACTTACTATGTACTTTATCGGGACAGTGAATACTAGGTCATTATGTTTTACTATACTGTATATTCTATCAACTACACAATTGTTTTTGTTTGCATCTTTTCCAGATTTATTTCTATCTTTGTTTGAATTTTTTGTTAGTTGTGTTGAATATCTGTAATGTTTTTGTTTTTATTCGAGCGTCACTGACGAGTCTTTTGTAGACGAAACGTGCATCCGGCGTACAAAATTTTAAGTCTGGTATCTATGATGAGTTTATTTACAAAGTTTTGGCTTCAGGATACCAATTATTGTCACATTTACTTATTATGTCTGTGTGGGTTTCTCAACAAATTAAATGGAACAATAAACAAGAAACAATTGACATAGAAGTAGCTATAGAACCTAGTTTGACCCAGCATTTTCTTTAGGAAATACCAGTAACAAGTCAGGACTATGACAGTTGTTTCCATTCGTCCTGTTGGTTGATATAATCTAATATAAAAAATAAGAAGAAGTAGTATGATTGCAAATGAGACAACTCTCCACTAAAGACCAAATGACACAGAAATTAACAACTATAGGTCACCGTAGGGCCTTCAACAGTGTTTGTTTTTGTCAGGTTTAAGGGCTTCCACTTTTGGAATTTGTCATGGAGTTCGGTATTTCTGTTAATACTTTTTGTTATATATCGCAATGTTCTTATTTTTATTAAGATAACTGGTGCTATTGGTAGAACTATGAAAGTCTATGTTCAATTTTTTTATAGTATTTTTCAGCCTGGCCGATTAAGAGCTTGCCTTATTATATAGATACCTATCTATCGTCTATTGTTAGAGATACTGAATACTGACTACCTCTAGAGGGTTTACAGTATTTTTTATCGTTTAGTTGCTGTCTTATTGTCACGTCTCTTTATATATACTTTATTAATATATAAATAAAATAGTTACGTCTAATATAAATATCTTAGTCGACTTCACGCGATAATTTTACGAAAGAGTAATAAAAACTGTATGCTACTGCAAAATTTTGTTATTTCTAAGTCTTAAATCTAAAAAATTTAAAACGTTTCGAATTAACTGCTCAGTAAAAAGTAAAATAACAAAAATACCGAACGGAAAATTCAAAACGGAAAGTCCTTCATCAAATGGAAAAATCAAAAGCTCAAACACATCAAACGAATGGAAAACAACTGTTGTATTCCTGAATTGGTACGGGCATTTCTTTGTGTAGAAAATTGTGGATTAAACCTGGTTTTATAGCTAGCTAAACATCTAACTTGTATGACAGTCGCATATAATTCAATTATACTGACAACAATGTGTGGGCAAAACAAAGAGACATAATAGGTAAAAATATCAAAGATTGGGGTACAGCAGTCAACACTGTGTAATAATCTTAATCACTATAAAAACAAAGAACTGTAACTAAGTACTCATTTTAATAAATGGAAATGTGTATGGAAATCTACTTGCCTTACTTATTATGTACAAGTTATATTTAATTCAGGCATTTGTGCTACACATTACTTGTACAGCTGACTTATAAGTACAGCATTAAAGAGCATATACAAAAACCGTCTAAAACATGTCTTTTAGTAGTAATCTCTTCCACATTTGTTTGGCACACTGTTGGAGTTTTAATATAGATTTACGTCACCATAAAAATCAAATTCAGACTGATGCATCTTTTCTTAATATAAAAGAATAATAACAAAATCTACATTTACCTTGTTTTCTTATTTGAAACATTTTTGTACAAAATAAAATAATGTTCATTATACAAAATAAAATGACGGTCATGCTGTGTGTTTGTTAATTCCACATTGGCTATGGCTACAGCAGGTATAGGGGTAGGGTTGAGATCTCATTAAACATGTTTACTCCGCTGCATTTTTGCGCCTGTCCGAAGTCAGGAACCTCTAGCATTATTCAGTCTTGTGTGTTTTTTTTAAAATCTTGGTTCATTTGTATGTTTTGGAGTTTAGTATGGCGTCCATTTCGTTGAACGAGTATACATTATTGTTTAGGGGCCAGCTGAAGCCCGCCACCGGATGAGGGATTTCTCCCTGCTTTGAAAACCCATTGATGGCCTTGGGATGTTTTCTGCTCTTTGGTCGGAATGTTGTTTTTTTGACACATTCCCAGTTTCTATTCACTATTCTATTCATAACTATAGTTATCGGAAACACTTTTTTATAACAAAAATTGTAACATTCGCCAAAATTGTAACAATACCATGACGATAAGTTAGACAATACTACTGGTGCTTCTCATGCAGTAGGATGATTAAGAAAAATTCGCATTTACCTTTCAGTGTTGTGTAATTAGATATAGGGATGCGTTTGTGAATATTTGTAAACCAGTATTTTGTGTTTTGGATATCTTGATCTTGTATCGATCAATTGTTTTATTTCTACATTTGAGCATTTCTTGTAGTTCAAGTACAAAAGTATAATTCAAGTATCAATATTAGTACTAAGTCTAAATCCCTTAGTTTGTTATAAACTCTTCGTTGACATTTTTATTTGAACCTTTTTTACACTTATCTTTCGAGTTTGAAGTTTACCAATGTTTTTATTTTTCAAGAGACAGACTAGTATACCACAGACTTATGACCGAGTTTGTAGATATAGGAAGATGTGGTGTGAGTGCCAATGAGACAACTCTCCATCCAAATAACAATTTATAAAAGTAAACCATTATAGGTCAATGTACGGCCTTCAACACGGAGCCTTGGCTCACACCGAACAACAAGCTATAAAGGGCCCCAAAAGTACTAGTGTAAAACCATTCAAACAGTAAAACCAACGGTCTAGTCTATATAAAAACGAGAAACGAGAAACACGTATGAATTACATAAACAAACGACAACTACTGTACATCAGATTCCTGACTTAGGACAGGTGCAAACATTTGCAGCGGGATTAAACGTTTTAATGGTACCAAACCTTCTCCCTTTTTCTGAAACAATAGTATAACATCACAACATAGAAAAACACACGATAAAACATCAATTGGAAGGCTTAACTCAATCAAAAACGTAAATTAACACACTATGAACTTACATAGACAACACGACGAGTGTCACATGTGGAGCAGGATCTGCTTACCCTTCAGGAGCACCTGAGATCACCCTGTGTTTTGGTAGGGTTCGTGTTGCTCAGTTTTTAGTTTTCTATGTTGTGTTTGTCGTTAGGTCGACTTTCTTTTTTTTTTTGCCATGGTGTTGTTAGTTTGTCTTCGGCTTATGAGTTTGAATGTTCCTTTGGTATCTTTTGCCTTTCTTTTACGATAACCTATTTATAGGTATATAACACATATAACATATGTAGATTTATATGTTTTCATTAAACCTTTTTCTAGTTCAATTTGTCAGTATGACACACACGTTTTGGTGATAACGAAATCGGAATGACAACACTAAAAATAATAATCGGGACATTGTGTGATTCATAAGAAATTGAACCTTAATATACACTGTCACGTAAAAACAGGGTTTCGTGGATATTACTGGACTATGTAAGGGCAATTTATTGTCAGCAATACGAATTGACTTTAAAACTGCTAGTAGCAGCCTTTCGGATTATAGAATTGCACTTTTTGGCTAATAACGATTGCCTATATCATGATGCAAAAAAAGGGAATAAAATTACTTATTTTAAAACGATAAAAGGTTTTTCCTTTACTAAAATGTCGTGCATGACCGTTGACTCTGATGTAATTTTGAAGGAACCATTTATCTAAACAGTTGATGAAGATCTCATGGGTATTTCTCTTCTCCTCTGGTTTATATGACCACGTCCATATTATTCAGAGGTATAATAACTCACGGGAGACATGCCTCTTGAGAGTTTGTGGAAGGACATACTCCTTAATTTTGAATTTTTTTCCTGTATCACGGATTTTTGTATAATGTCAAATGTTTATTTCCTCTTCCGAATTCTTTTTTACAAATTAAACTAAGGTCAATATCTGTAGTAAGTAATTAGATGATTATACCAGGTTTAGAATGAAGAGAGTCAGATGCGCGTTTTGCTTTATATGATTCACCTTTGACACTCGATTCTAAACATTTAGAACTTTAAAAACATTAAAAGCCAAATATTCCAAAAAATTGTACAAAATTTGCTATGGACTTTATGCTTCTTGGAACAAAGTTAAGTTGATTTCAAGCATGTTGCGAACAGTAAATGTTGAGAGAATTGCCGCATTGAAGATATTAATAACAGCATTACGGTATTTTTTACTATGCTGGTGATGCATTCCAGTACTAAAGTGTTGATTATAGTGCCGTTAAAACCTCATAGACGTAACGTCCACCAGCTGTGGTATCGACATAGTGGTTAGGAGAAGTCATTTATCAAAGATACAAGGCTTATACTTCAGAACGTCTGACAAACGTTTCGTTTTCATATGACTCCTTAATCGAACTCCAAACAAAACCGTAAGTCAAATCAATTACGAGTTGATTAAACATTCAGAAAACAAAAGTTATGCGGAATCTGTCTAAGGCCATCCACGCATGTGATAGAAAATTACTTACTGTTTCGAATGATTTTACTATTTCATTAAAACAGTAGTTACAGAACATGACCACATCAATGATATTTAATGTCAGCACATGAGTGTAAATTATTCTGCATCTGTGAAATAAACTGAATTCAACAGAGATGAGGATTGTAGAACCAAACACTATGTTGTTTTTTATTTTATTTCCGTACAAAGCTAACTTCATATACTCCAAGAGAACCAGTCGCTGAGCCAATTGCCCACACCAATACTCTTCCATTAGGCGAATCACTTGCGTTTATAACACTGAATAATGAAAATATCATCTGATTTAAGAACAGTAAATGTTTCATTGTTAAACTCTGTTTAGCAGCAACATGTTTTTAACCATTAACAAGACCAGACCGCTCTGTGTAATTAATCTTTTTGAAGTAGAAGGTACATGTGCTTTGATGGTTTTTGTTTTATTGATTCACGATTTGTCTAGACTCAGGATGATTTAAAGCTTATCATGTGGTATAGACAATTGTAAAATGCTGAAAATCATACGTTGACCTAGATATCTTGAATGTTTTTTCTGTTGTTTTTATGTTACTTACTCATTGAGGTAAACACTACATCTCCTATATTCATTACAAAAAAAAAAAGATAAATATTAATGGTCTATTATAGCTATGTTGCTTTAACAGCTTTTGCCTGCATATATAGTACAATACCAGAAATTATTAAACGATGTGTCAAATAGCACAAATTACCTACATCTAAAACAACATTAATGCTAGAATACATAATATATATTATATATATATCAGGCATGAGGTAATGCAAATTTGTAATTGTAATGCATGTTATGTGTAATGTAGCAATTTTTGCATTACATGTAATTGTAATTTAATGCATTACTTTAGCAAAAAGTTGTGTAATTTCATGCATTACATTTCATTACATGGCATTACTTTTACTTCACCTACTATATATCTTTAACAGATTTTTGGAGATTTAACTAAATTTTCAGAATTTCAGATTTCTTGATTAACTAAGAACATAATCATTTGAATTTATTCCATATTTCATACATTTTCCTGCATTAAAAGATTGATATTCGAAAAGCATTACTGTAAAAGTGTTCCATTGTTGTCAAAAGATCAATGAATACCTTGTCATGATTAAATAAAAGATAATTGAACATTGTCATTAAACACTAATTAGTTTGTTTTACAATCAACCTTTTCACCATTTTGACACTTGGTTAATTAATAAATTAAGCTCTATGTTTATTATTTAATCAGGAAAGAAATTCTTAGTAAATAATTTGATTTAAATTAAAAAAAAACAAATGTATATATATAAAAGTAAAGTTAACATTAAGTTAAAATAAGTATTAAACTTCATCTCTGTAATATCTTTTAGAGAAAACACAGATATGTATACCTTAAAACATTAAAACCAAACTTATATTGAAGAGACATGTCGAATCTTTTGTGACTTCATGTTGTTTTCAAATGTTTGATTTTTTTCACTTGATAATAAAATTTACAAATGTAATGTGTAATTCAATGCATTACTTTTGCAAAAGTAATTGTAATTTAATGCATTACTTTGATAAATGCATGTAATTGTAATTGTAATTTAATGCATGGTTTTGTCAAAGTAATTGTAATAAAATGCATTACATTGCAATGTAATTCGCCCCATGCCTGAATTTTATATATATAAATGTATACCCGACGTCTGTTATAATGGCGTCACCAGCTTCATTAGCGCTATATAAGGCGTTCCAAGTTTGAGTTGTCTGCCCTTCTCGGTGTACACTTTGGTGTCTAGGTACTAATAATTCATCACTGTAAAGATGTATAGCACCTGTTCTTGTACCGACTACTATTAAAGGTGTAGTGCCACTCATCCCAACAGCTAATGCGGTTGGCTCTGGACCCTGAAAAATGTTTTAAAGACCTATATCATTTATGACAAATCAAGGAATATAGCAAAAATAAAAAAAAAAAAAAACGGAAAAACGACGAAACGACAAACAAGTCCATAAAACACTACATAGAAACATAAAGACTGAGCAACACGAACCTCGCCAAAATCCGGGTAGGGGTAGGGCGGGTTCGTGTGAACCCAGGTGCGTCAGAAGGACAAGTGCAAAACCGGTAATGAGTCTCAGTCGGTGATGTCACAATCGAAGAAAAGAGGACAATACTGTCGTTACGACAATTGGAATGTATCCATGTTATCTGTAACACAGATATTCCTTAGCGTTTAACCAACTCATGTTGCTATCAGTTAAATCTTAAGAAGGGAGGACTTCAACTTTTCCACATGGAAGCATTGGTTCAATAGCTCCCTTATATGCAGTAATCATCTGTTAAGCTTTAGTTTTTATATAAGTTTCACAAAAATTAATTTTGATCAAGGATGTCCTTTTATGCATTACTTTACAAAAACATGTAAAATTTACCTTATTTACCAAAAACTGTCAGCCAAGTTTAGCACAGAATATCAATTGTTGCAAAATCCTTCAAGTTTATTGTACAGACTCTTTAATATTCAATTCTCACAAGGTTTTATTAGTTTTCTGCCTTTTACCCAATCCGTGAAACACATCAGTGGAAATTGGCCTTACTGCTATCTGACTAAACCAAGAGGAATTCTATTGATTGGTTGATTGTTGGAGTTACCACAACGTTCAACAATATTGGCTATATCATCATGGCGGTCAGTGTTTTTATGGAGGAAGCGGAGTACACGAAGAGAACCGCATGGCTTTGGCAGGAAAACTTGCAATCCTTTTCAATTAAGTTCGAAGTCGAACACACTTTCCCCCGAATGGGGTTGGAACTCTCAACCTGAGTGTTGATGAACTACTTAGACCATTCGGTCATCCAGACCCGGAATGGATTCCAAGAGTTGTCTACGATTAGTGGAAAATTACATTGATTTAACTTTTATTATAATTATCATTTTATTTTATCAACTTACATGATCGTCTGATCTTAGGTCTCTCTGTTGAAGTGGTGACTGGTTTCCATTACTGCACTCTCCATTGAAGGTATTTGGATACAATTCGTTTTCTTTTGTTTCCAGTTCATCAGCGGTATCATATGCTAATGACATTGTTTGTACCTGCCACAATGAAGCGCTTCGTGCTCCATAAGCAGTAACATCTTTAATTCTTTGTGTGATAGGATCTCTCCCGTCTGACTCTCGAATAAGTAAACGACCTGTAAAGGAATGAAAGAATTTTGTTTTCAGTCATTTTCGTCATTTACTAAATGTGTTTTATTATTGATCTAGATGATCTGGTATCAATGTAAAGTATAGAAGAAAGTTAACTATAGATATAAGAAGATGTGGTATGAGTGCCAATGAGACAACTCTCCATCCAAGTCAAAATTTATAAAAGTAAAACCATTATAGGTCAAAGTACGGTCTTCACCACGGAGCCTTGGCTCACACCGAACAGCAAGCTATAAAGGGCCCCAAAAATTACTAGTGTAAAACCATTCAAACGGGAAAACAACGGTCTAATCTATATAAAAAACGAGAAACGAGAAACACTTAAAGACCACATTAACAAACGACAACTACTGAACATCAGATTCCTGACTTAGGACAGGTGCAAACAAATGCAGCGGGTTTAAACGTTTTAATGGTACCAAACCTTCACCCTTATCTGAAACAATAGTGTAACATCACAACATAGAAAGACACACTATAAAATATCAATTGAAATGGCTTAACTCAATTAAAAGACATATTAACACCAGTGAACATACACTGAACAAATACATTTGATCTATGATACAATGTATATACAAAATAAATAAACTAAGGGAAGAATAATTAAAGTAACATGTTAAACCGCTGTGAAATGTTAAACAATTTAAGAAAAACAATATGCTTGAACAAAAAATCAGCTATTTGCAATTACTTTAAACACAGGTAAATGAAAACAATTTTGTTGTTAGGTATACGTGTACAGTTCAAATGGAGAAAGGAAATATGTTTACAAAATAAATAATTTTGATGTTCATAGTACGAAGAAGTGAAAATTTATAGTAATACCAAACACTTATCAAAGCTGGTATATAGACCAGATATAACCTCGAATAAGTAAACATCAAATAACAAAAAAGCATTACAATTAGTATCAACAGGTCAAATAAACAAGAAAGTACCATTTGAGAGTACTCGCAGTTATCCCTGTTTTGTTTTATTAATTCACTTGTCTTTTCTTCTAATTGTACAAAACATATGGGAAAAATACTTATTTTATTATTTCAAAGAGCGATTATATTCTTTTAAGCCGAAAATAAACTGACAACGCCATGGGAAAAGAAAGAAAAAGACCAAAACACAAACAACAGTTTACAAAACACAACATAGAAAAACGAAAGATTGAGCAACACGAACCCCACCAAAAATCGGGGTGATTGCAGGTACTCCGGACGAGTAAGCAGATCCTACTCTACATGTGGCAATCCGTCGTGTTGCTCATGTAAGTACAAACTCGGTGATAAGTCTGATTCGGTAGGTCACATTCGGGGAAAAGGAGGATGGGATTGTAGTTACGACAACTGGAACACATCCGTCCTCATCTGTAAAACAGATATTCCATAACGGTCAACCAACTCGTGATAGCGCCCATAAAAGTTTCGAAGGGATGATTTCAACATCACCAGTTGGAACACTTGCTTTTAAAGCTTCCATGTTAGAAGCAACCCTCTATCAAGGAAATCATGAAAGGAAACGCAAGCTTTGGATTATTACATCAACTAAGAGATATATACTCCATATGCAGGCGCTGCAGGAATGTTGCTTCATAGAAATGGAAAGTTCATAACTAGGAAGCTGAAATCATCTCTTTTGTCGTAAAGTTTTCTTCTCAAGTTCGATGAGATAATTTTTCATTTGAACACAAATATAAGGATCTGCTAACTAGTGGGTATTTATTACAAAAGATACAAAAACATGATTTTAATTTCTTCGTGAAACATAGGATCGTATATGTCTTTATTTATTAATTTGTTGGTGAGAGGTCTAAAAAAGAATAAATAAATCAAAGGGCGTATTATGTTAATCAACATATTATAGCGCCAGTATAAATGATGAATACTGTAAAGTAATTTATTATTGCGATTTGTGAAGAATAGACAGAAATGCAAGATTAGTTTATGCGATATCAAGAAAAGCTGTAGACATATATATGTATTAGATTTCAGAATGCGAGTTCTTATTATTGCGATACTCACCCAGTCGCATTATTCGCATTAATAACATCCTCGCAATAATTTCTGAATTTACAGTAACCTTTATGATCTGTATTAATGAATCACATGATTAAGGTACTTTTGAAATTTTAGATGAAAGTTTCCATGATGGATTGCTGATTTTGTACCCAAGAGATAAATATATGACAATTCTATTTTCAAACAACGGACTCTTTTGCTAGTAATACAACGGTATCCTTAGACAATACCTTGGTGAATATACATATACACAATATTGAAAAAATGGATATATATTTATGGAAAGTAATAACATACCAAGTTGCTGATTGGAACTCACAGCTGTGGTTAACGTTGCTGGCCACGAAGATTGATCGAAGTCGCCATCTAATATTAGAAAAAATAACCATTTGAATCACTACGAATATTTCATAAATCTTCAAATCGGCCGTTCAATAATTAATCGTTTGAAGTAATTATTAATGCCATACTCATATGTAAAGCTTATTTCTTAAAATAATGACTTGTTTGTAATTTAATGTGTAAGAAATCAGTAATTATATTTGCTATATTAAACAAATATTTCATGGTGTCGAGCACCATATTACTTTCGGTCAGGTTTTGTTTTCGTGGTTTTGTGATTTTGACACAGTTTTCCTTTTTTGGGGAAGTTTTATATAGTGCATTCATTTATTTTCGTGGTTAACAATTTTAATGTTTTGAGAAAAAATGTTTTTGTGGGTATTTGATTAAATGGTTTTTATAAAGTCTGCATACAAGCCTATAGAAATTTGTATTCCGTTGAACATTTAAACCATTAATTTTTTAAATATTTGCACTCTCTCTCAGATGCATTAAACATTTCTGACCGGTGGAAGTCAATTGATACCTTCGACTTCCTCGTCATCTAAAGTACACAACGTGAATTACACATAAATTGATATTGACATATACCATGTTCCGAGGATTACACATAGAAGGTTGCCGTTATATACTTGTGCGTTGCTTTATTGTACTTTTTAAGTGCCGTTATAGACTTCATAAATTAGAAAGATTAACAAAATACTTTTAATGAATAAATATCAAGTAATCATATATTGGTCATCATCGAGAAAAAGCATCAGTGAACTGAGCTATTTACATCTCATTTCGTAAAACAGTTTGTAATTAATGACAGGTGATATGATAAAAAAATCATACATTGAAAATATTGCGAATAAACGTAATCAAATTATATTGCAGATTACCGGTAGACAAAAGTATTATAAAATATTACATTTTGTTAATTTTGAATATCAGCGTTTATCCAACTATGTGTGATCATGTAGCAAGATATGCATCGATCTGGTCTCGAAATACCAATCCTGTTATTTAATTCAATCCGTATTCTGATCATCCGTATAAAATGTCTTTTCCTTTTCCTGACGCGTGCCCAATTTTATAACTCATTCAAGCCAGCAGAATATTTGTCATATCATAATTAGGCAAATCAGAACTAACTGTTGTTAAGTAATAAATTCAAGATGTCGTGAATATGGTGTATATGATATGAAACTGATAGGGAATATATTAGTTACATTATACTGAACTATTGAAGTGATCCAAATAAGCCGGGTACATTTTGATCATAAATTCAAGCAGGGTACAATTTTATCTTTAATTCAAAAGACATGTTAAGTCATATTAATACAACAATGATTTAATAACCAGCGCAAAACACTTCAATATACTTAAACACAATTGCTCTACTCTTGAAGACTTTTGATGTTATTATCGTGAAATTTTTCATCTTGTTATAACCATTTTATTGTAACAAAGTTTTGATTTCTTTTTCAACACAGTCTCTGTCCAATATGACGTCACTGTACAATATAATCAGCGACCAGATGTCTCATTAATGTTTATTTTTCAAATAAGAGCGGTATAAATACTAAGTATAATAATTTGAACTAATACAAGATGTATTTTATAGATAAATGTTCAGCGAAGATGACATCATGCAATGTAATAACAATATACAATTGTTCACCAAGTCGAAATAAACTGACAACGCCATGGCTAAAAAAGAAAAAGACAAACAGACAAACAACAGTACACAAAACACAACATAGAAAACTGAAGACTGAGCATAAAATGTACAGTTTTTGGTCTAAAATTTAAAAAGTCGGATTAATTATTAAAATCTTTCACTATTTTTCATTAGAAATTAAGCATACCCAGAGAGATTTGTCTTGCTCTTTTAGACTCATCAAATGAATTCGTTAATCCATCAGCAGCTGCATATCTTTTTATAACTCCTTGGTTTGCTGATACTATATACTCCTGGCCATTTAAAATAGCAGTTGCAATATCTGTTGGCTGGTACATCGCATAAATGGGATAGTGTAATAGATTAGCCCCTGCAACAGTCAACATATTAAAACATATATTAAATGCAACTAAATGATTCACATAAAGGGGCATTAGCTGTCAAATTCATGTTCACCGATATGACCCAAATCCTCATATTGATTTTAACTTAAACGCATATCCAAATTACAAAAAGTCCAAAAGAAACAATCAGCAATGCATGAACTATAACCAGCAATTGGTGCGTATTTTAGACTAGACGTCATCTAATTATACATCGAGGTGACCTCCGAAGACTGCCGAAGGTCATATAACCCGAAATAAACATAAACAGGTAAGCACGTATAGTGAAGATTTTTCTAGTTCTGTTTGATTTCATGTTAAAGGTTAAAGATATATGTAAATTATTATTTTACTTGTAAAAGAAAGCTTTTTGTGGGCTGGATTAGTCAACGAAATGGTTATTCTTCGTGTCTCTCTTATTTCACTTTGCAATGCTGATATTCTTTTCTTTTTAATGAATGATCATGTCGCGTGACCACATGCACAACACATGTGCAACCCATATCACTAAAGGTCGAAGTAAAGATTGCTTGAATATGGATTCAAATGAGTCGAATAATTAACTTGCAAGCAAATAATACCTCAGTCTATTTTTCAGCTTATTTCGACGAAATTGAACCAAACTGGCTGCTTATAGCGAAATATCAACCCTATATTCCACAATAATAAATGTTTGAAATAAACTCATCATAGATACCAGGATTGAAATTTTATATTTGCGCCATACGTGCGATTCGTCTACAAAAGACTCATCAGTGACGCTCGAATAAAAAAATATTAAAAAGGCCAAATAAAGTACGAAGTTGAAGAGCATTGAGGACAAAAAATTCCTAAAAGTGTTGCCAAATACAGCGAAGGTAATCTATTCCTGAGGTAGAAAAGCCCTAGTATTTCAAAAATTCAGTTTTGTAAACAGTTAATTTATAATTATGACCATATCAATGATAACTCATGTCAACACAGAAGTGCTGACTACTGGGCTGGTGATACCCTCGGGGAATAAAAACTCCACCAGCAGTGGCATCGACCCAGTGGTTGTAAATAAACTCATATAAAGCATTATATTCAAATTTTGTGTAATTCGTAGCTAATTACCCTTTAAAAATTCTTTTACATATGAAACCGAATTCTATGCGCACAATACGATATAAAATCGATATCGTCAATAAATGCAAACGGATAACAGGAACTGTCAAAACAACCGCACAGTACATCCGTCTCATCCGAAAAGAATCCAGACATACAAACAACAACTTGCAACAAATGGCCACGATAGCCTTACTTGGGACAGGCACACTATGTGGTGTGATTTAACCATTGAATTAAAGCGCACATAAACCTCCCCATTTAGCTATTAGACCATCTGTCATTAAATATAAACACATAACACACTTTTGTGAATGATGGAGCGGTACATGTGGGATTACCAGTTTTTCGAGTTGTTCAGTTAGACATTTCTAGTAAGGGGTTTTGCATATAAAAGCAACACTGTTAGAGGCTTTTTCTGCTGGACTAACACCATATTTGCAGTGCAGGGAGAATAAAGCACCAATAACCTCAGACTTCTTGAAAGAGTTAGAAGCCCGTGTGCTCGTTGTACGTTGTAGATTGTAAATGCCATTTTCAGTGCATGACTTCATAGCATTTATCATTTTAGATAAAGATTTCAGTCTTGTTTCATCTGGCTCGTGTCTACCAATGTTCTGTCATAGTCCTTAACTGCATTAATCAGTAATCTGAAGCGCTTCTTCGGGTTGATAAGCTGGGGAATTCGATAGTTAAGGCCTTTGGTGAAAACTCTTTAAGTTGATAATTGTTTACAATGCCAAATTTCTCCTTGAGGCTTGATGTCTCTAATACTTACGAAATCTTAACATCATTTGATTCCGTTTCATTATTTGAACGTTCAAAACAGATATTGATGTAAATTGTTTTTAGATACAACGGAATTATGTTTGTTATGGAAATACTATTCTTTTCGAATTTCCCTACGTACTCTACTGGCAAACTAGTTCAAAATGGAATACACGCATCTACATAAATCTCGTAAGAAGCTGCACGATCAACAATGTGACTCATTTGGGGAATACTTATTTCAAATATTTACTAAAAAATTCCTTTCAAAGCATGTCGACAGTAGAAATGATGAGTTCAAGTCTTCGATAGGGTATACATGAAATACTTGTAGATCCCAATGCCTAATACAATTACACAAACAGTTCATCCTATATTTGATTTTACAATGTTACTTTGAAAGTAAGAAAATTGATACCTCCATCTTGATCGCTACCGTCTGTTCTGAAAAGCGTCCAGTTCTTCAAACCAAGTCCGAAAAGTTCATTCACTGAATATGCGTTGATGTCTATTCTAGCAATAGCATTATTTTCCTAAATATAACAAAGAAAAAAATATTCATACTGTGTTATCCTTGGCTTCCTTTTGTCTTGTTTCGAGTGTCCTGTCGCAGGAAAATTAAGAAAAGCATTTCGGAGGCACCAACATAATACTATAAGTCTTTATTCACTATGGTAATGAATGATTGATTCATTTCATTTCAAATTAATATCAAAATATCAAGTTTGTCTATTTCCTTGCGACACAGCATTAACTTTAAAAGAAAAGCCAACATAATCATGTGTATTTTCAATTCATCTTAACGTAATGTATATTAACTGTCAATGTATTAAAAGAAATATTGTGCAAAATTAAATTTTCCAGTTGACTATTTAGTTTTTTTGTGGACATGTTTGTCTTTTCGTCATCATTAGGTCTTTTGCCACGGCGTTGTCACTTCCTTTCGACTAATGAGTTTTATCTTTCGCCTCTTTTATCAGGATGTGTAATGAATAACAGGGAGAAGATATCCGAATCATATGTATCAAAAGTGGAATTCCAGAGATACATAATAAACGAGACCGACCAATAGCATCGAGACAGGTGTATTGAGCAAGGCCAGACGTATATAAATAGTGAACACATAAATTTAATGGAACGTATAAGATCCTATCAATGATCATTTAATCATTGATAAATTCTTCTGCTATTCAAGTTTAGTATATTGACATGAATATAGGGATCATTCTTTCTCCTTCTTTATATAAAATATGTGTAAAGCTCGGCAAGATTTAATTATATGTCTCCTTTCCCCAAAAAAATAAATATGTGAATATGGTATACGGGAGACGAAAAAATCTTTAATTGAACTATCTTTATTTTCCACTCATAATTAACGGTTAGATGCTTCAATTAATTTTTACAGACTTCTTCAGTAATCATTCATATGACCAAGTCTTTTGATCGGAGATCCTTGACCATTGATCTTTAAGTTGAGGTTCATATCGGTACCGAATAAGTATTGGTATTCCACTGAAACTAAAGGCGTGAGAAAAAGAAAGCAATCGAGAAAAATGATCTGGACATTATTACAAAGATTTGATACATCTAGTTTAAAGGGCATTAGTTACGAGATATAAAAAAAATTGAAATATGATTTTAATCATTAATGAAAGTGAAATAGTGAAATAATAATTCGCTTTTATCAGCCAGTTTGGTTCAATTTTGTAAAAATAAGCTAAAAGATCGCTGATGAATTATTCACTTGCAAGTGAATAATTCGACCTCGTTGAATCCGTATTCATGTGACCTTCAATTAAACCGCTAACCTAGAGATAGGTTACGCATTAATAGAAAGGAAAAGAATGTCAACATTGAAAGTGAAACAAGGGTAAATCATTTGGTTGACTGATTCGATCTACAAAAACTCATTCTTATACAGGTAAAAACGATGATTAACATATTTTTTGAACCTATAATATGAAATCAAACAGACCTAGAAAAATCCAATTGCACATGTTCGCTATCTATTTATAGCTACATTTATGTTTATATCGGGTTATATGACCGTCGGCAGTCTTCGGAAATCATATCGATGGTTAATTAGATGGCGTCTAGACTAAAATACACACGAAATGCTGATAAATATTATCGAGTCCATGCATCATAAATTGTTTATTTTAGATTTTCATAATTTGGAAATACGTTTTAGTATGTTATAAATCAAGTATGAGAATTTGAGTAAAATCGATGAACATGAATTTGACAGCTAATGCCCCTTCAAACCATCCAGCTGGTAACATTTATAGGAGTTTGATACTTAGTTTTATGATTTATTGATAAAAGCTTCAAACTGGTATATGATAAGGCCATTTTTTTTGTATTAGGTTACAGACATATGACTTTGAAAAGAAAAACCGGAAGTAGTCAGTTTTCATGCAAAAATACGAAGGAACCATATATTTTTGGAATTAACATAAAGTAACCAATTATATAAAACCAAAAGTTACATTCTTTATTTTTTTTACACAAAATTAAAGATGATTACTCACAGGAAGTGAAACATAAGCAAACCGTTGGTCATTGCTTATAGTAACCTGGTCAGGCTCGAGATCATCCCACATATTGTTAACAATCCCAGCAGTATGGTCTCCCTTATATACCCATCTCACGCCCCTTGACTGATACTCAGTTTCCCTATGTTGGTGAAACAGAAGTTCATAAGTTAATACATATATATCAATATCTTCAATTTTTTAATTTTTGTGATAAAAGTACCCCGATCGATGACCGTATATATTATGAGAACTATAAGTTTGAGATGCGATAGTATTTTGTTTAACAAATAAGGATGAATGAATCATAGTCATTTCGTACCATAACCATTTCGTACCATGACCATTTCGTTCGATATGGAAGATTATAATGTATACCACTCCGAAACGTATGGAAGATTATAATGTATACCATTTAGTACCATATGGGAGCTTATAATGTATACCATTTCGTACCATATGGAAGATTATAATGTTTACCATTTCGTACCTTTGTATGCTATTTTTATATGTATTCATAATTCAGTACTGAAGGTAAGTTTTGCTATGTTTAATTGCCTACAAATTGATAGAATGTGCGTACAGGAAATTTATTGATTGGAGATGAGAAAAAAACCCGAATGAAGTTAAACTTTCGATACTCTGTTTTTGCCATATGATTGATTGGACGTAATTACTGTCTGAATATTTTTTCTGTACCAAGTATAATATGGTAAAGTTCAATTTTCACACGGTACGAAATGATATAGCATTTTTCCCATATGGTACGAAATGGTAAATCTTTTTTTTTTCTCTATGGTACGAAATGGTTTATGTTCATGGTACGAAATGGCAAATCGATTCAAGGTACGAACTGGTCATTTTGGGTACGAATTGACAATGGTACGAAATGGTTATGGTACTAAATGACTGGATACCGGATAAATAGATATGCATAAAATATTTAATTTCTGCTGAAAGTTTTAGCCACTAACAATCAATATATCTACATTGTGTACACAATTATTTCATGTACTGTTCAGGCAAAGGAGCTTCTTTTCACATTTGAGTGATCTCCCGTTTGACAGAGAAAATCTTATCTAGAAATAAACTCAGATGTCAGCACGTTCCATCGTCCGTTAAAAATTCAGAATATATGCACCTATGTCTAATAAGTTCGAAACTTAAGTTAATTATAAGGAATGTAATTTCTCCATACACCTCTAAGAAATATTGCATTTTTCATTTTGACTCACAACATTTTGGAGAGAGCCATAAAATGAGAATAGGAGATTATAAATCTGATGCGTCCAAAGACCTTTTCAGGATTTATCTACACTAGGAAGGTTCAAACCAAAACATTCAAGCAAGTGATTTAAAAATACTTGAATAATTGATGAGCTGTGCGACCAAAAGAAAAACGATATTAAACCCCATATACGGTGAACCTTGCCTGAGGGAGTTGTTACCTTTAGTTTCTAAATAATCTCTAAATTTATCAACTGTACATTTAAGAAAGGTATGATATAATCATATCAGTACCGAAGCACCAACCACTGGCTGTTGACCACCAAGCGGTCCACCAGCAGTAGCATCGACCCTGTGCTTGTAAATGAAAAGTATTTTATGAATTGTGGGCGGCCAGGGACGCTCATTCTCTGAATCTGAAAGTCTAGGACGTAAACAACTTGAATATTGAGCTTTCTAACCAAAAGGGACATAAAAGAGTAGCAAAACCCACATTAGGCCAAATTACCTGAGGTAGATTCATAAATGAGTGCATAAGAATGTTATTTAGTAAAGTAATTTATTAAGGCGACAAATATCGCTAATCGATAAAGAAGAGACAAATCAATATATCAAACAAGAACTGATGGAATTGCATGAACTGTCAAAGGAGCGAGACCGGATGTGTCGACAGGTATATCGTCTCCTGCTATACATATATCACCTGCAATGCGTATCCACATTTAGTAAAATAAAAAGAGGTGGAAGATAACAATGAGACATTCAAAACTCATTAGTCGAAGAAAAACTGATTACGCCGTGGCAAAAAAAAAAAAAAAAGGAAAACGACGAAACCACGAACAAATCTACAAAACACTACATAGCAAACTAAAGACAGAGCAGCACAAATCCAACCAGCAAACCAGGCCAAACTCAGGTGCCCTAGAAGAGTAAGCATTTCTTGTGACACATTTTGAACCCTTCTTGATGGTCATGCAAGTATACATTTGGCGATAAGTCTCATATGGTGATGTCACCATCGAGGAGAAGAGGACGTGATATTGGTTATGACAATTGGAGCATATCTCTGGTCATCCGTGACAAAGTAATTCCATAACAGTCAACCATCTCATGATGGTGTCCGTTCAACTTTCGGGAATGGGACATAAACGGTAACATAACAGATCATACGATGTTAAATTATACATGTTATATAAAACAGAACACCAACTGTTAAAAAAGCTATGCTACCCTTTTTTATACGGTGGCCGTTTAAGGCCATTTCGCATTTTCGCGTTTTCGCGTTTACGCCCTTCATATTCTATAGGGCGAAATCGCGAAGTCGAAAACGCGAAATCGCGAAGTCGAAAACGCGAAAACGCGAAGTCGAAAACGCGAAAACGCTAAGTCGAAAACGCGAAGACGCGAAATATTTTTCTTTCCGATTTCGCGTTTTCCCCCTATAGAATATAAAGGGCGAAACGCGAAATGGCCTTAACCGGCCACCAATACATATACGCATTTTAATTTCTATTACATACCGTATATCGGGTTGTTCACGTGTATTTAATTTTCGCTTTGTTTGCAGCAACAAAAATAAACCCGAAAATTTTAACCCGCGTACATTTCCCTGTATGTTCCAAAATTTATTAAATAACGTTATTAATTAAATCGGGCTTTTGTGATGATTGACAGATAAAAAATGTGCATAGCTAATTAAGAATTTATTTTTTATAATAATTAAATTGGCTAATCATACATGTCATACCTTTTGATTGGTGACATTTTCATTAAATTAACGATGATCTATTATTATAAAAAATCAAACATTTTGCATATAATGTAAAATAGAATAAAAAAATCATATTTACACGAATTTTTGCATAAATATGCTTTAAAATACTTTGTTATACTATCACAAAAAAATGATGAAAAAAACTTTATTTCTAGCATGCACCAATGAAAGCAATTAACTTTGTCTTGCATGTTCTCCAAATTATGTGTATTTAAATTTGTAGTACTTGTATTTATTTGTTATCGACTTTCTGCCATTCAAACAAGTTTATGTTATTTACCATTTTTAGTTTATAATACACTACAGTGATTTTTTCGCGTGTATGTTCCCAATCAGCGAAAATAATTCACAGTGAAAATTTAATCTACCCAATTTGTCATTAAATCGTGAAAAAAAACCCACCGCGAAAAAAAACCGATATACAGTATTTGAAGGGGATTAAGTGTGTTTTCTTTTGCTGTTTATTTGACAAAAAGAAGTATCAACGTAAATTATTTTGAAGAGCTGATTCATGAAGAATCGGACATCTGTTTATATTATAAAAACAAAAAACAGAGGGAAGCGCCTTACTCATATAAGGAAATAATTTATGTTTTCCAAAAATAAAAAGAAATCAAAGCAGTAATTGAATTTTTCGTTTTCCTTGGATTCTTGAATGTGACAATGTTACATGTACACTGCTATATATCTACCTATTTTCTAAGAAGGATTGGAATCCTATGTTGACATGTGCTGGAGATCCAAGATCATTCCTTAGCAAAATAGACACAGAACCTGGTGGGTCTATGAATGACCCATCGAGTCCACCACGACCTTCATTCGCAACGACAAGCTTCTGACAGTCATTAGTAAATGCCATTCCTTTTGGGTCAACGCCAACTAAAATTAAAATCAAATATGAACTCCAATATAAGATTATGTTTTCCTGTAATATTTGCAAATTTTTCTGAAAAAGTCTCCAATATACCATGCTTATAATTTGGTATGCTACACGCTTTTCTTCTATAACAATCTACTAAGCGGTTCTTCTCGAATCAAAACTAAAATATAAGGTAATGTTATCCTGTAATATTTGCAAATGTTTCTGAAAAAACTCTCAAATATACCATGCTTATAATTTGGTATGCCAGACACACTTTTTCTTCTTAATAAATCTACTAAACGGTTCTCGAATCAAAACATTTGTCAGGCCAAATCAATTGCTAAGTCGGAAGAGCATTGAAAACCAGAAATCCCAAAAGTTATGCCAAATCTGGCTAGAGGCAACCATGTTTTATTAAAAAAAACAACGTTCTAATGATAACATTTGTTGTTTGTTTTCGATTGACCTAAGTTTAATCTAATAATGCCCAAAACATGTTCCCCTTTCCAAGTCAAGTAGAGATTATACGAGAAAACTAAGATCAACCGATAAAACCTCAAATGAAATCTGGATGAAGTTATTGTATTAATACAAAAAAAAAAAAAAAAACCTCAATAATGCAATAAGGTCTTCAATATAAAGAACCTACTTCAATTGGTCCATACAAAAACAAATGCTGACAATAACAATTTGTTAGCTTTTAATGTGATTTCTGCATTTATTTCAATCATTCATCATCAATTTCTTCATCTGTTGTCCGGATGAAACGTTTCAGATTTTCCTCAACACCGTGTTGTTTTTATAAAGAGACGTAACACCAATACTAACCGTGTTTTAAAATAGACCACGCCTACTAACCCCATATGAAATATACACGGTCTCCACGCGCGTCGCTTTTAACCAATGATATTCCTAGAAATGTATAGGAGATAAGATAATTACTTTTATTCCAAACATTGTTCCTTGCTCTGATATCTCAATTAAATTTATAACGATTTAAACATGTGATTAAAGTGCAGTATTGCTGCAGTTATTATAAGAAATTTCTTAAATCACTTAGACTAATTCATAAATGAAATGCTTAACCAGGAAGTCATGCATTAATTCTAACTATTGCACTAACCATGAAACCAATTACTGATGAAAACAAATCAAGAAGTCATTTGAGGCTTAAGAATTTTACAATATTCTAAGTGTGTCAGAGGATGATAATTCCTTCCTTAATGATTAAGTACGAGTGGAATCTTTTTCTTAAATATTTAAATTCACTAAATCAGTTTAATCAATTGAATCTAAAAATAGGAATGAAGAAAAATTACCTGACATTCCGACTGGACTGAGTTCAATTAAGTCAAATGTATCCGATGTACTTCAAGGATCAATTGAATTCATTGGACCGTTTCGCAGCCAAGGCTACAATTTAGTCAATTGAGGGAGGATTTAATCAGCTGATTTGAAAAATGGTATTGACAAAAAATGACTTGTTTGTCAAACCAGTATCTTAAGTCAAACCATTACAGAGCTTCAAATAATACAAAAAAGTATTAACAAAAAGACAGAACTCCAAGGTAAATTTAAAAAGAGGAACTCCATAAAACCAGACAAAATCAAACGTTAGACTATATCAACCTATAATCATGACTTGGTATCGGCATTTTCCGAAGAATTGGTGGGTTAATCCTATTGTTATAGCTAGCTAAACATCACATTTGTATGAAAGTTGTCTGACTTGTATGACCTTTCATTTTGAATGATAATAGTTTCAATTTACTCAATTGATCGTAGCCACCCAATAGACACAATTGATTTATTTGAAATCCAGGGTTTAAATTGAATCATTTGTGTTGTAAAAAAAATAATTGTATCATTTGACTCGTTTGAAATTCCCATAGGTTCAAGTTTGATTAGGTCAATTGTATCAATCGTCCTGAACATGTCTGAAATATTTGCCACTGGACATTAAGCAAACACCAATTATTAATCAATTGATGTTATTAAACTAGGTAATATGATACATAAAAGGAATTGAGTTGTAAGAGTTCAATTGAGTCTGCTGAGTCAATTGCACTTTAGGGATTAATTGAATCAGTTGAATTGAAAAATATGAGATAGAATAGATCGTTTGACATCAAACATTCAATTGAGACGGTTATACAAAACCTACTGTAGTAGTCAATTCAGTAATTTTACTCTGTATATGGGTAATATCACATAGATAAATTTACTAGTTCGGCTAACACTACAGTAAGTTATTTTCAATTGACCAAATTAACTTAACTGATTAATGACTCGTTACGAATGAAAGAACGAGTTTTGAACTCGATTGACAAGTACCTCGTTCATAATTGACTGAACCGATAGAAACCAAAGTAGCCAATTCTGCTTAACTTCACCGCAATCTACCCTGTGTAATATAACATATTGTCAGCTTACCAGGTTCTACTCCAATACTAACTAGCTGTGTATCACCACGTCTAAATGTGGTAAAAAGAATAACGTATCCTTCTTTAGTAGGCACTGGAGAGTCTAAGCTTACAGCAACCGTGTCACCGCACACTTGAACATCATTAGCTCGACCATATAAGGATGAATCCATTGAATGTGTGAGTAGAATAGACGGGGCTGCTGGGTTGAACATATCAACAACATGAAGAAGGCGTGGTCGATTTATTGCTATTTGGGCGCCTGAAATAAAAAAAAAAAGGCTTTTTTTAATTATTTTCTTCAAATCGATCAGAGCGACTCAAATTAAAGGCATTCGTAGTTCATCGATGTTCAGATCTAACAAATTGAATAAGAAGAAAAATCAAGGTAACAAACAAAAACTGAGGAAATGGCATAAAGCCCAACAGGAACGATACCTGTTGCGTCGACAGGGGAAGAGTCTCATGCAATGCATCCACATCCGCCATGCGAATCCGCACTCAGTTAAAATGTATTAATCGGGAATAGTACACAATCGGTAAAATTACAAAATAGATGACTATTCAGATATTAAGATCTAACACTGGTCATCGAAGACCATCTTTATTGGTAGAGAGAATGGTGGTAAGATGTTTAGAAATGTGTAAAGTAGAATATCTTAACGACCCGGTTTTACATCATTCTTTATAATGCTTTTTGTGAAGTTTAGGTATCCAGTATAAAGACGGGAAAATCATGAGAGGAAACGGAAGTTCTGGAATATCGTATCAACTGGGAGATATATATTCTGAATGCAGTCGCTGCTGGAATGTTTCAATTCTGTCATACATTAATATATCTTAAAAATTTACAGTAACAACTTACCTAATACATAAAGTATTCTTTCCTGTGGATCATAAGATGCCTGGTGAGCAGCGTTGCTAAATAATGCCTTTGCGCCTTGAGAAGTAGAAGGGAATGTCGTATAGCTTTGTTTTATCAGTTGAAACTGGCCTAAAGCTGTTGATATGAACAATCCAACAAGTAGAATGATCTTCATTTTACTGTGAATATTGAAATATAAAACATATACTGTATGATTTTTGTTTAACTAAAACAAACCGAAATCCGAAAAAAATCCTGCAAAAACTGTTTTGTGCATTGCTTTAAGTAAATGAAGCAGTTAACGTTTACGCTTTGTACCCCCAAATATCTGCCTTAAGTTAAGTCTATCTAGTATATGCTACAACCGAAATCTAGAACGTCAATTTGAAACAGACACATAAACAACCAAAGTGATCAACAAATCTGTCTGTATTCACCTTACATTTCTGTCATATTAGTGCTTACAGGATGATGCAATATTGCTATCTTTCTACTGTTTGTAAAATGTATAAATTTTCTCCGCTACTAAATAATTTCCATTTCTCGAACCTCAAAGGTAACTGGGAAATAGAAATATGGTCACTTATGTCTTTTCCGTCTGCCAGTAAATCCCTTGCCACAGTGGGGCGTCCATCTGGCTGTACGGTATGTACAAGTACGCAACCACGTCCGGTCAGAATGGGGACGTTAAATCCAATGCCTTGTGTAAAGAAAGCGCCACGCTCTTTGCACGCTAAGACTTCTTGAAACAACTCTTGTTGTGAGGGGTCCGTAGGTGGCCTGTTGCAAGGCAACATTTCTGTCCCTTTCCAAAATAACCTTATTTTCCAGTGACAGTCCAAATATCCCCGATCTTCATCCCTGACGGCCTGTATTACAGGAACTACCTATTGTTATTATTGTTAATTTGCTCTCGTCCTTAACATGTATGAAATATTTGCCACTGGACGTTAAAAAACCAACAATCAATCAAGCAATCAATTTGTCGACTCCGAATTCCTCTTATGTAAACTAGTTTTTAGATTTTTGCGATTTTTCTAAATAATTTTGGTATCTAACTCCAGTTATTGAGTCGCTTGCATTTCCCTTGAAAGGTGTAGATGTATTATAAATGTGACAAATTCAACTCGACCTGTGTCTATTATTTCTTAGCAATATATGAACTATAAAAGTAAGAACAAATATCAACTGATCTCGTTGAATTTATGCGACAGCTTTAAAGCTGTCTATTTGTACATTTTAAGGTGTATATCTGGATTAATTGTATGAAGACTATTTGATAAATTATCATTTAATATCATTTTAATAGTGCAACATAATTAAAAGCGATATTATTAAGTTCAGTATTTATATGAACTTATTTGTACTGAACTATTGTCTATTTATGTTTTCTTATTCTAACTAGTCGAGATTGAAATGGACGGGTTAAGTACTTAACATACTGGATTAACCCCGCAATATGCTAATTCCTCATCAGAAGTATAGGCAAAAGTTTAATAAAATTAATTTTATTGGTTTTTAAAGTTTTAGTTTTTGTGGCAGATCTTTTGGTGCTCCACTAAAATTTTCTCAACAGGTCTAGACATATGCCATGTTAGATCAAAATGGTATAGACACTTGTGTTTAAAATGCTCATCGTGGATACTAGGATTACAATTTAGTCTACAAAAGACTCAGCAGTGACGCTCGAATCTATTTTTTTAAAGGCCAAATAAAGTTCGATGTTGAGGAGCATTGAAGACCCAAATTTGAGAATCGTATGTTGATGTCTTTTCTGTTTTCCGTTGTCGGGTTTCACATAATATACTATAAATGCCATAATTTCCTTCATTCATATTTAATATTATATAAAAGAAAATCAGCGTACAATTTATGACGACAAAAAGTATGCGTGTCTCCTAGTCCTTTTAAAACATAAATGTGTCGAAATTGGACAAACGTCAACATCTGCTAATATGAAATAATTTTTCATGGAACTTACCTAGTCGCCAGTCTGTAAACCCGTGATATGTACTAACGGGGTGAGATCTGTGTGTACATCTGTTGTGATTCCGACTTTTATCTTAAAATTGTGCGTGACGAACACGTAATACTTTACTTGGTTATTTTGAACTATAGGATGAAAACTTTATAAACCGGGACAACAGATGCATTGTCACGTGATTTATGTAAGACAAAATTAACGTTTTTGCCTAAATTATTATCCAAACCAGGTTTCTCGAATACTAACCATATTTGAATCATATAACGTTCGTGTGTTTTACTAGGTCGTTGATGAATTTACTATAAAGTCGATAATGAAAAATGCATCTCTTGCATTTATTTGAAAAAAGATTGGCAATACCATTGTATATTATATTGGCTTAAAATTAAACAAAATCATGATTGAAATGATATTTAGGGTTCCAATTGTCTAACACATATAAAATATCTCCATTATTTTATTTTAAAGTCCAGAAAACTTTGCTGTCATTCTACAATCAAAGATTAGAGAGGACTGAGCCCTAACCGTTAAGAGAAAGATTAAATAGGGGAGAGGCGAAAGATACCATAGGGACATTCAAACTCACAAGTCGAAAATAAACTAACAACGCCATGGCAAAAAAAAAAAATGAACAAGACCAAAAGACAAACAACAGTAAATAAAACACAACACAGAAAACTAAAGACCAAGCAACACGAACCTCACCAAAAACTGGGTGTGATCTAAGGTGCTCCGGAAGGGTAATCAAATCCTGCTCCACATGTGAGACTCCACCATCTGTGGCATCCACAAGTCAGGAATCTCGTCAGTGGTTGTCTTTTGCTTCATTGAATGATTATTCTAAATAAGAGTGCTAAGTATAGGAAATAAGACTACCTTAATAAGTATGTTTATCGAAAAAATTAAATAGATATTTAACCGAATTAGAACAATACCATCATGGTACGTTTGGTAACACTACTGGTGCTTCTTGTGTTAAATAAATAACAAATCTAGTACCTAAATGAAGGGAAAACCGTCAAAAATCGACATTTTAACAACGTGATGATGTTACCCTTAATTCGACGTTTTGTGATGGATTTGTAATTGGAGTTTTGATGATTTTGAGACAAGTATAAGGACGATTTTTGCCGATTTTAAGGGATTTCTATTCAAATGTTCATCCAATTTGAAAGAATTCATTTGGTAATATTTCAGTAAATGAAAGAGATAAATAGATAGAAGAAGATGTGGTATGAGTGCCAATGAGACCACTCTCCATCCAAGTCACAATTTATAAAAGTAAACCCTTAAAGGTCAAAGTACGGTCTTCAACACACCGCACAGTAAGCTATAAAGGGCCCCAAAATTACTAGTGTAAAACCATTCGAACGGGAAAACCAACGGTCTAATCTATATGAAAAACAAGAAACGAGAAACACTTATGAACCACATCAACAAACGACAACTACTGAACATCAGATTCCTGACTTAGGGCAGGTGCAAACAATTGCAGCGGGTTTAAACGTTTTGATGGTACCAAACCTTCACCCTTATCTGAAACAATAGTGTAACATCACAACATAGAAAAACACACTATAAAATATCAATTGAAATGGCTTAACTCAATCAAAAGACATATTAACACAAGTGAACATACACTGAACGAATAAATTTGATCTATGATACAATGTAAATACAAAATCATTAAAATATGGGATGAATAATTAAAGTAACAGTATTATATCGCTATGAAATGTTAAACAATTTCAGAAAATCAACAATAACCTTAAACAAAAATCCGCCATTTACAATAAAATTATACACAGGTAAATAGAAATAATTTTGTTGTTAGGTTTACAGTTTAAATGGAGAAAGGAAATATTTTACCAAATAAATAATTTTGATGTTCATAGTTCGAAGAAGTGAAAATTTATAGTAATACCAAACACTTATCAAAGCAGGTATATAGACCAGATATAACCCTGAATAAGTAAACATTATAATGGTTTACTTTTATAAATTGTTACTACGATGGAGAGTTGTCTCACTGGCACTCATACCACATCTTCCTATATCTAATTAATTAACAAAAAAGCATTACAAATAGTATCAACAGGTCAAATAAACAAGAAAGGACGATTTGAGAGTACTTGCAGTTACTGACAGCTAGTTAAAAGCCAAAAACAATTAATAATAAAAAAATCATGCATTAGAGACTAAAATCAACTAAAACACATCCCAGGGATTTAGTATTTTAAGGTCATGGGCAGTCAAAGAAGACATGACTTGTGCAATGCAAAAAATAAATGTATCGACTAGCAGTAGGATAGTTAGGAGTTAACCTCTTCATAGATAAAAATTAACGTGGGTGTGTCTTTATACATCCCATTTAAAAGGACAAAAATTTAGTTATGTTTTAATTTGCTGATGACAAAATCGATATTAGTGCCAATGTAAACTATATTCAAAGATCTAATTATAACATTGGTAAGATAACCTTTATTAATAAGTTTGTTTAAAGGTTCGATGAGTTTAGACGGATCATATAGTGATTTCTGCGCTTTTAGTACAATATTACCGTAAAATTTAGGATGTGAAATACCGTTTTTAATAAGTTTTCTACAGGTACAGCCAAATTTACTAATCAAATCTTTGTATCTATGAAAGAATTTAGTAAAAGTAAAAGTAATGTATGGTAACAGATATCCCTGGCTTAATAATTTACCAGTGATGCATTGATTACGTTCGTTTAAATCTACGACATCACTACACACACGGGCATAACGAACGAGTTGGGATATATTAACACCGTATGATGGAGCCAATGGAAGATCGCCGTCTACAAAAGGAAAATTAACAATAGGGAATGAAATATCGTCTCTTTTGTCGTAAATTTTAGTATGGAGTTTCTCTTTCTAAATCTAGAAAAGGACAACTACTGCTGTTTATGTTAGATTTAGTTAAAGTAAGTTCTTTTGGGTAAATTTCGGTAGTATATTTAGAGAACTCTGGATTATTTAACGAAAAAAAAAAATCGTCCAGATAACGGTAGGTATTGTTGAATGTATCAACCAAATGTAACAATGACGTGTGTTTACTGAGTTTGATCATAAACTCAGATTCATAGCAATACTGGAATAAATCTGCTATTAAAGGGCACAGTTAGTGCCCAATGGAATGCCTACAACTTGTCGATACACTTTATCGCCGAAACGTACATATATGTTGTCCAGGAGAAAATTTAAAGCTTTCAATCATATCTTCACATTTCCAGTAAGTGTATCTAGCATACTTTCCTTTATCGTTACAGAAAAGGCTTTAAACTAGTTACAGCAAATTTTCAACGAGATTTTCAAAAGACCATTCAATTAAATATGAACTTTTTCTTGATAAGATTGTGTGGAAGTGTAGTGTAGAGTAGAAAACTTATAACTGTCAACAGAATAAAAGGACCATCAAAACCACATATTTTATCCAAAACCTCTAAAGAATTTTAACACTCCAAAAATAATTAATACCATTAAGTTTATAAGCTTTATTACAAAATCTAATAACAAGTTCTTTGATAGTATTAAGGGAGGCAGTTAGAAGCTCTGATAGATTAGTAGTAGAACACTTTCTAGATGCGGAGATGAAACGGAATTTAAATGGATTTTTTGCAATTTAGGTAACCAGTACATAGTAGGGACTTTCAAATGTTCGGAAGAGGCTTTAAGCTGGTAGTGGCAGTGATATGCTTGTTTACAATTTGACTCTCTGTGGAACGTACTGACCTGAATGTCGAAAAATTGATAATTTCGTTTTGGAGAACTTCCGTGTAGTATATGCGTCACACCACCACTACATTATTGGCTGCTTTGTCTGCCGGTACGAACACAAACCGCTTTGCGAGTACTTGGAGTTATTTTTTATTCTAGAAATTGGAATATCATTGATCCTATTATTAATTTCAGAATTGTTTTCAAAATGAGATATATGAATATTAACAGTATTCATAATTTTATTCAAATAACTGTCTAGAGATTTTTTATCAGATTTTTCACGTTTACACCAACTTTTACAGTAGGCAGACAGAGCGTCTTTAATGACCTGTTGACACTGTTTCCAATCTATTATAGATGAAGGACGATATTTTCATTTATATTTCAACGAGTCAAAGTTGTATGCAAAATTTTACCAAAATCTGTGACATATAAAAATAAGAAGATGTGGTGTGATTGTCTATGGGACAATTCTCCAACAGAGACCAAATGACATAGAACTTAACAACTATAGGTCACCGTACGGTCTTCAACAATGAGCAAACCCTATACCGCAAAGTCAGCTATAAAAGATCCCGCAATGACAAATGTAAAACAATTCAAACGACAAAACTTAACGGCTTGATTTATGTACAAACAATGAACAAAAAATATGATATACAGCAACAAACGACAACCCAACGCCATGGCAAAAAAAAAAATGAACAAGACCAAAAGACAAACAACAGTAAATAAAACACAACACAGAAAACTAAAGACCAAGCAACACGAACCACACTAAAAACTGGGTGTGATCTAAGGTGCTCCGGAAGGGTAATCAAATCCTGCTCCACATGTGAGACTCCACCATCTGTGGCATCCACAAGTCAGGAATCTCGTCAGTGGTTGTCTTTTGCTTCATTGAATGATTATTCTAAATAAGAGTGCTAAGTATAGGAAATAAGACTACCTTAATAAGTATGTTTATCGAAAAAATTAAATAGATATTTAACCGAATTAGAACAATACCATCATGGTACGTTTGGTAACACTACTGGTGCTTCTTGTGTTAAATAAATAACAAATCTAGTACCTAAATGAAGGAAAACCGTCAAAATCGACATTTTAACAACGTGATGATGTTACCCTTAATTCGACGTTTTGTGATGGATTTGTAATTGGAGTTTTGATGATTTTGAGACAAGTATAAGGACGATTTTGCCGATTTTAAGGTTTCTATTCAAATGTTCATCCAATTTGAAAGAATTCATTTGGTAATATTTCAGTAAATGAAAGAGATAAATAGATAGAAGAAGATGTGGTATGAGTGCCAATGAGACCACTCTCCATCAAGTCACAATTTATAAAAGTAAACCCTTAAAGGTCAAAGTACGGTCTTCAACACACCGCACAGTAAGCTATAAAGGGCCCCCAAAATTACTAGTGTAAAACCATTCGAACGGCAAAACCAACGGTCTAATCTATATAAAAAACAAGAAACGAGAAACACTTATGAACCACATCAACAAACGACAACTACTGAACATCAGATTCCTGACTTAGGGCAGGTGCAAACAATTGCAGCGGGTTTAAACGTTTTGATGGTACCAAACCTTCACCCTTATCTGAAACAATAGTGTAACATCACAACATAGAAAAACACACTATAAAATATCAATTGAAATGGCTTAACTCAATCAAAAGACATTAACACAAGTGAACATACACTGAAAGAATAAATTGGATCTATGATACAATGTAAATACAAAATCAATAAAATATGGGATGAATAATTAAAGTAACAGTATTATATCGCTATGAAATGTTAAACAATTTCAGAAAATCAACAATAACCTTAAACAAAAATCCGCCATTTACAATAAAATTATACACAGGTAAATAGAAATAATTTTGTTGTTGGGTTTACAGTTTAAATGGAGAAAGAAATATTTTACCAAATAAATAATTTTGATGTTCATAGTTCGAAGAAGTGAAAATTTATAGTAATACCAAACACTTATCAAAGCAGGTATATAGACCAGATATAACCCTGAATAAGTAAACATTATAATGGTTTACTTTTATAAATTGTTACTACGATGGAGAGTTGTCTCATTGGCACTCATACCACATCTTCCTATATCTAATTAATTAACAAAAAAGCATTACAAATAGTATCAACAGGTCAAATAAACAAGAAAGGACGATTTGAGAGTACTTGCAGTTACTGACACTAGTTAAAAGCCAAAAACAATTAATAATAAAAAATCATGCATTAGAGACTAAAATCAACTAAAACACATCCCAGGGATTTAGTATTTTAAGGTCATGGGCAGTCAAAGAAGACATGACTTGTGCAATGCAAAACTAAATGTATCGACTAGCAGTAGGATAGTTAGGAGTTAACCTCTTCATAGATAAAAATTAACGTGGGTGTGTCTTTATACATCCCATTTAAAAGGACAAAAATTTAGTTATGTTTTCATTTGCTGATGACAAAATCGATATTAGTGCCAATGTAAACTATATTCAAAGATCTAATTATAACATTGGTAAGATAACCTTTACTAATAAGTTTGTTTAAAGGTTCGATGAGTTTAGACGGATCATATAGTGATTTCTGCGCTTTTAGTACAATATTACCGTAAAATTTAGGATGTGAAATACCGTTTTAATAAGTTTTCTACAGGTACAGCCAAATTTACTAATCAAATCTTTGTATCTATGAAAGAATTTAGTAAAAGTAAAAGTAATGTATGGTAACAGATATCCCTGGCTTAATAATTTACCAGTGATGCATTGATTACGTTCGTTAAAATCTACGACATCACTACACACACGGGCATAACGAACGAGTTGGGATATATTAACACCGTATGATGGAGCCAATGGAAGATCGCCGTCTACAAAAGGAAAATTAACAATAGGGAATGAAATATCGTCTCTTTTGTCGTAAATTTTAGTATGGAGTTTCTCTTTAGAAATTGAAATGTCTAAATCTAGAAAAGGACAACTACTACTGTTTATGTTAGATTTAGTTAAAGTAAGTTCTTTTGGGTAAATTTCGGTAGTATATTTAGAGAACTCTGGATTATTTAACGAAAAAAAAAATCATCCAGATAACGGTAGGCATTGTTGAATGTATCAACCAAATGTAACAATGACGTGTGTTTACTGAGTTTGATCATAAACTCAGATTCATAGCAATACAGGAATAAATCTGCTATTAAAGGGGCACAGTTAGTGCCCATGGGAATGCCTACAACTTGTCGATACACTTTATCGCCGAAACGTACATATATGTTGTCCAGGAGAAAATTTAAAGCTTTCAATCATATCTTCACATTTCCAGTAAGTGTATCTAGCATACTTTCCTTTATCGTTACAGAAAAGGCTTTAAACTAGTTACAGCAAATTTTCAACGAGATTTTTCAAAAGACCATTCAATTAAATATGAACTTTTTCTTGATAAGATTGTGTGGAAGTGTAGTGTAGAGAGTAGAAAACTTATAACTGTCAACAGAATAAAAAGGACCATCAAAACCACATATTTTATCCAAAACCTCTAAAGAATTTTTAACACTCCAAAAATAATTAATACCATTAAGTTTATAAGCTTTATTACAAAATCTAATAACAAGTTCTTTGATAGTATTAAGGGAGGCAGTTAGAAGCTCTGATAGATTAGTAGTAGAACACTTTCTAGATGCGGAGATGAAACGGAATTTAAATGGATTTTTTGCAATTTAGGTAACCAGTACATAGTAGGGACTTTCAAATGTTCGGAAGAGGCTTTAAGCTGGTAGTGGCAGTGATATGCTTGTTTACAATTTGACTCTCTGTGGAACGTACTGACCTGAATGTCGAAGAATTGATAATTTCGTTTTGGAGAACTTCCGTGTAGTATATGCGTCACACCACCACTACATTATTGGCTGCTTTGTCTGCCGGTACGAACACAAACCGCTTTGCAGTAGTTGGAGATTATTTTTTATTCTAGAAATTGGAATATCATTGATCCTATTATTAATTTCAGAATTGTTTTCAAAATGAGATATATGAATATTAACAGTATTCATAATTTTATTCAAATAACTGTCTAGAGATTTTTATCAGATTTTCACGTTTACACCAACTTTTACAGTAGGCAGACAGAGCGTCTTTAATGACCTGTTGACACTGTTTCCAATCTATTATAGATGAAGGACGATATTTTCATTTATATTTCAACGAGTCAAAGTTGTATGCAAAATTTTACCAAAATCTGTGACATATAAAAATAAGAAGATGTGGTGTGATTGTCTATGGGACAATTCTCCAACAGAGACCAAATGACATAGAACTTAACAACTATAGGTCACCGTACGGTCTTCAACAATGAGCAAACCCTATACCGCAAAGTCAGCTATAAAAGATCCCGCAATGACAAATGTAAAACAATTCAAACGACAAAACTTAACGGCTTGATTTATGTACAAACAATGAACAAAAAAATATGATATACAGCAACAAACGACAACCACTGATTTACTGGCTTCTGACTCGGGACAGGCACATACAGAGTGTGGCGGGGTTAAACATGATTGCGGGCGCCAAATCGTCCCCTTAACCTGCGACAGTGGTGTAACAGCACACCATATGAACAATTATAGCTAATTTACTATACCTTGACCTTAAGTAACATTCTTCGGATACCTTTAACCTAACATAATACACACCGTACCTTGTTTGTAGAAACCAAAACACGCATACATAGTTGTACTCTGTTAGAAGATCAGAAAATTAAGTTTGAAACTTTTTGTCTTAATAGGAACATAAAGGGAAACGGAGGTAGATGTTCGCTACGGAATCTCTTCATTTGGGTGATATTGAAGACATTTCTTTCATTTATAGTTTTCAGTGTTGTCATATTTTGTACATTCTGGAAAATGTTCAGCATTTCTTTAAAACCGTCAGTTGACCTTTTGATTTGTACCTCCATTCGAGTTGATAGTCTGATTGGTGTTAAACTCTCAGGAGACTAACTAGTGTGTCACTGACTTATAATAAAAAGATTGCTAAGTTTGTAGCATATGTATAGTTTTATAAGTTTTCATTCAATAGTTTGATTCAGACGTATTGAAATATCACGAAATGAGAATGACACAACTAAAAGTAGCTATCATGACATTGTGGGGTAACCGATCAGAGATTGAACCTATATACGACCCGCTGTTTAAATGTGACATACTTATACACTGTCATTTATCAAAGACGTAATGAGAATATCTCGAGACTAAGAAAAGGTAGATTGTAGTAGGATAATTGTACATTATTCACTAAATACTGTAACGCGTACAATCATAAAAAAAAGGATATATTTTGAAAAAAGAGATATATGAAGTAGACAATATAGACCTTCCACAAAGTAAAAAGTAAAATAACAAAAATACTGAACTGCAAGGTAAATTCAAAACGGAAAGTCCTTTATTAAATGGCAAAATCGAAATCTCAAACACATCACACGAATGGAAAACAACTGTCATATTCTTGACTTGGTAGGAAATGGTGGATTAAACCTGGTTTTATAGCTAGTTAGTAAACCTCTGACTTGTATGACTATCGCATAGAATTACAATATATTGACAACAATGTGTGTGTCATAGCTAGAAATTGCATTAAATTTCCTTTAGATTTTTATAGGGAATATTCTTATTTTTATGTTCAATAGTTTAGACATTTTGGAAATTTAATTTTATATTTGGCTAAAACATTTTGAAGTTTGGTTCACAAGTTTTCTTTCACTTTATTATCTATATAAAAACAGAAATATAAGGTGTAAATCTGCTAAATAAAGAAAAGATTATTTTCAAGTTATCTTAATTGTATGTATTATCTCGTCTATGAAAAAGCAAGGCGACAGATTAAATTATGTAATGTCCATTAGTTCTTTTGTAAGGGTTAACAAATAAATACTTTATGTAATTAGACGTCATTTGACAAGTTAAGTTGATAAAGAAGGAAATAGAAATAGCCACATTGACAAAGAGTGGTTTTGCACGTGGTACAATAATCTGCCACTTTTACACTGAAAATTTTGTAAAATAAATTTTGATTGGCTGAAAACCTGAAAATTAGTTTAAATCCATGGATTCACTTTTTTGCTTGATTAGCGTCACTCTGCCATACGCTATCAAGCAATAAAGACTCTTTTTTATTGAATCCTTGGTTTTGACTATTTTCAGGTGAGTATATTAATATTTGTTTATTAAGTATCCCAATAGTTTAGACTGATGCCGGTAGTTTAAGTGCATCTAAATATATTACTTTATTTTAATTGTATATTACTTTAGAGTAAATTAAGCTTAGTAGTCCTAGAATGTTTATTTTAGTATGTGAGCTAGGTCCCCAGGGATAACTTAAGTAGTTATCCCCCTTGATATGCAAATTTGTTTACATGGGTTTCTTTGAATTAAAATAATTTGTATATACACTTGTTTGAGATTAATTACATGTTTTTTATTGTGGCATGTACTATGGAGAGTCGTTTAAAACAATATGGATTGTGTATATTTGGTTTTAATATTTTATAAAGATAAACAAATTTAATGTTAAAGATTTTTAGTAACAAGACAAATTAAAATTTATGTCTGTTTGGTTAAGGTGTATTAAAATCATGTTCCCTATTCAGTAATAGACATCAGTTAGGATGTTTTATCTTTAAATTATATATTTTATTCGGTCTTATTATACTAAGCCATGTAAGGCTTAGTTTATGAACTTTTGATATTGTTAGTTTGCTGCCTATTATTATGTTTTGATGTACCATATATTAGCGTCACTCTGCCATACGCTATCAAGCAATAAAGACTCTTTTTTATTGAATCAATGGTTTTGACTATTTTCAGGCCTGCCAAAGACAATGGTGTCAGCTCTCTTTAAGAAGCACGCAGCACCTGAAAGTTATCTCGCCACATAGTTCATCACCCTGCTTGCTCTACCCACCCAACAAATACATAGAAAACATAGTTGTGTCATGTGACAAAACAATTATTGACGAAATACGCATCTGGTGTAGTAAAATTGGTACCGTTAATATTTTAAATCCTCTCACTGATTCTGAACTTCGTCCTTACCTAGATATTCTTAAAAACCAAAATAAATATGTTCATGTTGTCCACAACGTATTTGCTTAGAAATAAAAGAACGTTTACTTCTGTTGAAATTAAACGTACATGCACTGAAAAGAATGAATAGTAGATTTACTAGCTAAACTAGTAACAGATACATTCTAACTAACTAGTACAAAACTGTTATTATTTAGGTCTTTCTTTTTTATGCCCCACCCACGATAGTAGAGGGCATTATGTTTTTCGGTCTGTGCTTCTGTTCGTTCGTCCGTCTGTCCCGCTTCAGGTTAAAGTTTTTGGTCAAGGTAGTTTTTGATGAAGTTGAAGTCCAATCAACTTGAAACTTAGTACATAATTTCCCTATGATCTGATCTTTCTAATTTTAATGCCGAATTAGAGTTTTGACCTCAATTTAACGGTCCACTGAACATAGCAAATAATAATGCGAGTTGGGCATCCGTATACTATGGACACATTCTTGTTTAATTTCTCTACCAAGCATTATCCTAGAACGGGTAGAAATTATATTGACAATAAAGTTTACTTAGTATATTCTACTAGGTTTTTTTAGCACATAATCTGAAATAAAAAGTCTTTTAAATATTTGATGGTTCATAGTTTGTCTCGGAAGGAAATTTACAACATGCAAATCTTCATGACCTCATTCTATAATGTGTTCTAATGATTAAGCTCATGGATTAATGCTCTCCAGGAACCGACCAAATACATCAATAAAATGGCGTTTCTTTGATATCTATGGTAGTTAATCCTGGTATCTATGATGAGTTATAAACATAGCACATCTTTTTAAAGTTTTGTCTTTTGTGATATACCTAAAGTATAAACAGGGAGTAGGTACCAAGAGTGCAATCGAAATTCACAAATCAAATATTAGCAGACATTACCAAAGCCAAAAGGAAAAATGTCGTTAGCCCACTGGTCGAGATGAAACAGGGTGAAAGTTGAGATCTAAAAAAAATGCTTTGACCCCAAGACATATTCATGGGTCTGTCCCAAGTCATGAATTTCGTCCGTGATTTTCTTATGTAATATCGTAATGTTTTTTTTTATGTTGAAAAATTTGATAATAATGGCAGACATTTGATTGTTTATGTTTAAACTATTCACAACTTTATTAGACGAGTTAGAGCTTGCCATAATATAAAGCCACTTGTACATTGTTCAAGATGGTATGTTGCCTCTAGATGACGTTTTGTAATTTTATTCGTTGTAAGATGTCTTACTGACGTATACCTTACATCTCTTTTTATTCATTAAGGGTAAACAATAGCAACTTCATAAACAGTTTAGGTAGATACGACCTTGTACTATGCACAAACCAAATAAACAAATACACAAAGGAAACATTTTCGTATTGCTTAAAAATATGAATAAGTGTATTGATGTTAATCGTAAAACAAATCAAAGAACAGTGATTGAACAGCAACAGTAGGATTATAACCTTCATCAATCAGTCTATTAAACCAGAGAAACATTTAACTGAAAATTCATAGCATTGTTAGCTTTGTTAGCACCATGACCGTAAATGTTGGATGCCAAATATGAAATATCACTTTTTATTAAATTCCTACAGGATGAATCGTGCTTCCAAAATAAACCTCTATACTCAAACTTGATAAAATTCATTAACGTTTGAGGCGGGAAAAAATCATTTGTATATATATGATGGATAGAGGCAGACATTTGGTATTCGATCAGGACACCTACGAATCCATCAGAGTAGTTTGCAAAGGTACTTTAACGTTCGGAGAGCGCGACACTCACCCTACACGAGGCATCGGATTAATGTTCAAAATCTGGCCGGATGATAATAAATAGATATTACCAGGTATGTGTTTAGGGACTTTATATATCAGCTGTATTAGTATGGGTATTTCTCCAGTTTCGAGCCGAATACAAATACAGCTGATATTCGAATATTGTCTTTATCCTGCAATTTATATGAGTAAAATTGTTACTTAAACCGATAAATTTAAAGTGTTTAATTATAACAGGGCGATATCTGTTCGGTTAAAAATAAATAATAAGACACATTACTAAGTTTACAATAATATCAAAAGAACAGCCATGTATTGATGATCCTTTTCTAAACATTTCGGGGCCTTTTATAGCTTGTAATGCGGCTTTGCTCATTCTTGAAGGCCGTACGTGTGACCTGTAGTTGATATTTTCAACGTTATATAGTCTCCGGTGGAGAGTTGTATCTTTGGCAATGATACCACATTTTCTTATTTTTAAAATGTAGAAGATCTTGAGGGATGAGATGAAAAAAGAGTGCAGATCCGTCACCAGGAAAAGTAAATAACCGTACATGTATTAAGCACATTTGCAAGTTTATGTATGAAAGTTCTTTTGAAAAAAAGATCGATTATTTCCTATTACGAGCCAAGATTATTCCTCGAGATCAAACTTAAAATAACTGGGTTTGTGTCACATAACATTTCTCTTCATTCAATATGCAGCTAATATAAATACGTATATTTAGAATTTTAAAGTTGTTTTGAAAAACTACTAATCGGCCAATCATTATGCCTCGAGATTGTAGTAAAGCTTGCTATATTTTATAAATCTGATGCATATAAAAAAGAAGATGATGTGGCCTGTCCGCTGTGCATAAATGATTTGGGTGTTTAAAAAAGAATGCATGGCTTACTCTGTCGACCAACCCTGTCTCGATCCTTTTGGATAAACTCATCATAGATACCTGGATTGAAATTTCATATTTTGCGCCAGACGCGCGTTTCGTCTACAAAAGACTCATCAATTACGCTCGAATAAAAAAATGTTAAAAAGGCCAAAAAAAAGAACGAGTATGAAGAGCATTGAGGACCAAACAATTTCTAAAAGTTTTGCCAAATACAGCTAAGGTAATCTATTCCTGAAGAAGAAAAGCCTTAGTATTTCAAAAAATTTCAAAGTTTTGTAAACAGTTAATTTATAATTATGAACATATCTATGATAACTCAAGTCAACACGGAAGTGCTGAGTTAATGCAATTTCCTCCATGTAATGCCTGATTTGTATCATTCTTATGGATTTATGAGATTTGGTAAACTAATGATGCCTTTAATTTGTGTTGCATTGACTTTTGAAACCCAATAGAATAGATGATGCATACAATAATTGAAAAAAGACATTGCTTCGTACATGGTAAATCCTACATATTTTCGAAATTTACATACCTTTAGTTATATTTATACAGTAGATGCCCCAAGTATGTAGAGTTATATAAAAATAAAACGAATTATATGAAAACATGTTTTATTTTATTGTAACCCGTTCTATATAAATAGTAAAATTTCGATAAAACTGGTATCAGTTGCTGACAAACTGCAGCTCATAGATGCCAAGGGATCCTGACGCAGAACCAATAGCCCAAACTAAAACTTTTCCATTTGGTGATTGAGCTTGGTTGATAATCCTAAAAAGTAAATCAAATTATCAGTTTTGTTAATTGGAACAATTGTATGATTTCGAGTCATGTAATTTCATAAAAGTATTATTTTCTTTTGAATTAATACCGTCAAGTATTTATGTTAAAACGTTTATAAATGCAAAAAAAAAAAAACCAAACATATAGATAGTTTGGCATCATCTTTCTTTAGCTCTATATTATTCAAATCCAAAATAGAAAAAGTCCTTTTATAACTTGGATTAGAAATAACTTTAAAATTTATTCTCAAGAAACTTAAAAAGAAACTATTTTTATACTAGAACGTATTGATACGCTCTACATTTTCACTGATAATTGACTCCATGAATAATGAAATTATTCACATTTTGTTTGGGATCATTTTTGATAGTATGTATGGTTAAGCTGAAAATTCAATGTTCGTCGGGGTAGTAAACCTATGTCACTTGCGGCATTTGTGCACACACAAAATGGCGACCAAAACATACCCATTCACAGTTTATCTCACTTAACTCTTGAGAACAAAGAAATAGTAAAATAACTGCACTTTTCTGCACTTTTCACAAGTATTCCCCATTCCAAATTTTCAAAGACAAATTGAAAATGGTATTGCTTTGTTTCATAAAAAAGAATGGCCGATACAGGTTCGTGTTGCTAAGTCTTTAGTTTTCTCTGTTGTGATTTGTGTACTATTGTTTGTCTGTTTGTCTTTTCCTTTTTTAGCCATGGCGTTGTCAGTTTATTTTCGATTTATGAGTTTGAATGCCCCTCTGGTATCTTTCGCCCCTCTTTTATGGCTCTAATGTTTTGTTGTGGAAATTGTTAGTCTAATGTTATTTAAGTCACAAACAAAGTGTTACTTTTCGCAAAACATTTCCAAATAGACGTGTGTGTGCTCAAGAGAAAACTGACACAACTAACTGGGAAGGGTGACTATGTTCATTTTCAGCGTGATAAAAATGCATGTGACGTTAGTTTTCTACCCTGAAGTGTACTTGTGAACTGATATCACTTAAATAGTGTTTTAATAACCGAATATAAAACAATCTTGGTTGTATCAGAAGGAGAAATGAAAGTCGTATCAATATACTAGTATACCCGATATCTGTTATGACGCTATCACCAGTCTGGTTGTTTGTGTACAGAGTATTCCAAGATTGAGCTATTTGTCCTTCACGGTGCACACTTTCGTGTCGTAAAGCAGCATTAACATCACGATAAATATGAATGAGCCCGGTTTTTGTTCCAACAACTACCATAGGTGTGGAATCGAACATACCAACTGCTATAGCAGTAGGTTCTGGACCCTGGAATATCAAAATAGATATAAGAAGATGTGGTTTGAGTGCCAATGAGACAACTCTCCATCCAAGTCACAGTTTGTAAAAGTAAACCATTATAGGTCAAAGTACGGCCTTCAACACGGAGCCTTGACTCACACTGAACAGCAATCTATAAAGGGCCCCCAAAATGACTAGTGTAAAACCATTCAAACAGGAAAAAAAATGTATTTATTTAACATGAGATAAAAGATGTATGTGTGTGATTCTTATGCTAATTATGTTATGGCATGTTTATCTTGAAAATTTGTTACCTTTGTTCTCAATGTACGTGCACTATTTCTAATAAGATGTTAAGTAAACATTATAAGTGCAATTTTGTATTTTTGTACTTAAACATTTCATATCAGACAAAAACGGAGATGGCTGTGTATTGTAATTTCATTTTGTTAAAGCCCGGAACTAAATGAAAATCATACTTATCATTGATATTTTGTATACTGACCTGAAATATTCCAAAAACATATTAAAATGTTTACGATTAAATATGATTATTTTTATAAAAAAAAACTAATATAAATGATAATGACGCAGATTGAATCTTTGTGTTAAAGGCAGCACAACTTACATGATCATCAGATCTTTGATCTACTTGCTGAAGTGGAGAAAAGGCACCATTACTTGCATCACCATTGAAAGTTGACACATAATTTTCAAATTCCTTTCTTTCAAGTTCATCTTCAGTGTCGTACAGTCTAGTAAAGGTTTCTGTCTGATGAACAGAAATACCACGACCTCCGTAACCCTGAACAGTTTCAATAGAACCCAATGCGGATTTAGGGGCATCTGAATACCGCACTTGCCATCGACCTGTAAAGTTATTTGAAACGTATATATCAACAAACGCATCCTTGTTTTTAAAGGTTACTTAGTAATCCTACTACCTCCGTTTTTGGTGGGGTCCGTGTTGCTCAGTTTTTAGTTTTTTACGGAGTGTCATGATTTTATCTTCGACATATGAATTTCGATTATCCCTCTGGTATATTCTACCCCTTTATTAAATAAATATTTCAAGTCTTCTTTACTATCACTTTACGTTGATAAATACAGGAAAACTTAAAATTTTGGTACAAAAGCAGGATTTTCTCTATAAAATAAAGTAGCGCCTTGCAATGCTTCTTGATATTCTTAAAAAATAACTTCAGAACAATATCGGATGGCTATATTGTTAAGTTTGGTTGGACTTAAAATTTAACCTTCAGCAAAGGAAAACTTATAGAGGAGGAAGTCCTAATTATCTTTTTCTCTGGTTTATCTGATTACCAAAAGGAATAACGGCAATACACTATAGTTATATGGATTTCGTCCTCTTTGACAGGAAATTAAACACATCATAGATATCAGGATTGAAATTATATACGCCAGTCGCGCGTGTCGCTTACAAAAGACTCATCAGTGACGCTCGAACCAAAAAAGGTTGAAAAGTCCAAATAAAGTATGAAGTTGAAGAGCATAAAGGATCCAAAATTCCTAAACGTTTTACCAAATACAGCTAAGGTTATCCATTCCTGAGGTAGAAAATCCTTAGTATTTCGAAAAATTCAAAGTTTTGAAACAGTTAATTTATAATAATGGCCATATCAATGATATTTCATGTCAACGCAGAAGTGCTGACTGCTGGGCTGGTGATACCCTCGGGGTGAAAAACTCCACCAGCAGAGGCATCGACCCAGTGGTTGTAAATAAACTCATCATAGATACCATGCATAGATACCATGATTGTTAACACATGCCTCATATTTTGAATAACCAAATAAAATATTGACAGTAATTTCATAGTTTGCTGTCTAAAAATAAAAAAGGGACAAACTTGTATTTAGTAGTACGAGATCTTACCAAGACGTTGGTTATCGCGCACTGCTGATGAAAGGTCAGCCGTCCAGGAAATATCTGATTCAGCAAATTCGCCATCTAAAATAAAAGAAAAAGTAAAGTTACATTTTATTTTCATTCTATCTCTTATTAGATGTCGATGGGAAGCTGTCGGTTAACGTGCACACATCGCGATACATGATATGTATTGGCATTTCATTTTAAACAAACTTCAAAGACAAATAAAGAATGGTCTGGTCATTGCATAATTGGCATAAATGAAGATCAAGTATTTGCCATTCATCTTCTTCCTAAATGAATTTCGATTACCATAGAAAACATCTCATTTCGCGAAAAATATGTGACGTCATATTTTTTACTATCCATACAATAATTGAAAAAGACATTGCTTCGTACATGGTAAATCCTACATATTTTCGAAATTTACATACCTTTAGTTATATTTATACAGTAGATGCCCCAAGTATGTAGAGTTATATAAAATAAAACGAATTATATGAAAACATGTTTTATTTTATTGTAACCCGTTCTATATAAATAGTAAAATTTCGATAAAACTGGTATCAGTTGCTGACAAACTGCAGCTCATAGATGCCAAGGGATCCTGACGCAGAACCAATAGCCCAAACTAAAACTTTTCCATTTGGTGATTGAGCTTGGTTGATAATCCTAAAAAGTAAATCAAATTATCAGTTTTGTTAATTGGAACAATTGTATGATTTCGAGTCATGTAATTTCATAAAAGTATTATTTTCTTTTGAATTAATACCGTCAAGTATTTATGTTAAAACGTTTATAAATGCAAAAAAAAAAAAAACCAAACATATAGATAGTTTGGCATCATCTTTCTTTAGCTCTATATTATTCAAATCCAAAATAGAAAAAAGTCCTTTTATAACTTGGATTAGAAATAACTTTTAAAAATTTATTCTCAAGAAACTTAAAAAAAGAAACTATTTTTATACTAGAACGTATTGATACGCTCTACATTTTCACTGATAATTGACTCCATGAATAATGAAATTATTCACATTTTTGTTTGGGATCATTTTTTGATAGTATGTATGGTTAAGCTGAAAAATTCAATGTTCGTCGGGGTAGTAAACCTATGTCACTTGCGGCATTTTGTGCACACACAAAATGGCGACCAAAACATACCCATTCACAGTTTATCTCACTTAACTCTTGAGAACAAAGAAATAGTAAAATAACTGCACTTTTCTGCACTTTACACAAGTATTCCCCATTCCAAATTTAAAGACAAATTGAAAATGGTATTGCTTTGTTTCATAAAAAAGAATGGCCGATACAGGTTCGTGTTGCTAAGTCTTTAGTTTTCTATGTTGTGATTTGTGTACTATTGTTTGTCTGTTTGTCTTTTTCTTTTTAGCCATGGCGTTGTCAGTTTATTTTCGATTTATGAGTTTGAATGTCCCTCTGGTATCTTTCGCCCCTCTTTTATGGCTCTAATGTTTTGTTGTGGAAATTGATGGTCTAATGTTATTTAAGTCACAAACAAAGTGTTACTTTTCGCAAAACATTTCCAAATAGACGTGTGTGTGCTCAAGAGAAAACTGACACAACTAACTGGGAAGGGTGACTATGTTCATTTTCAGCGTGATAAAAATGCATGTGACGTTAGTTTTCTACCCTGAAGTGTACTTGTGAACTGATATCACTTAAATAGTGTTTTAATAACCGAATATAAAACAATCTTGGTTGTATCAGAAGGAGAAAATGAAAGTCGTATCAATATACTAGTATACCCGATATCTGTTATGACGCTATCACCAGTCTGGTTGTTTGTGTACAGAGTATTCCAAGATTGAGCTATTTGTCCTTCACGGTGCACACTTTCGTGTCGTAAAGCAGCATTAACATCACGATAAACATGAATGAGCCCGGTTTTTGTTCCAACAACTACCATAGGTGTGGAATCGAACATACCAACTGCTATAGCAGTAGGTTCTGGACCCTGGAATATAAAAATAGATATAAGAAGATGTGGTTTGAGTGCCAATGAGACAACTCTCCATCCAAGTCACAATTTGTAAAAGTAAACCATTATAGGTCAAAGTACGGCCTTCAACACGGAGCCTTGACTCACACTGAACAGCAATCTATAAAGGGCCCCCAAAATGACTAGTGTAAAACCATTCAAACAGGAAAAAAAATGTATTTATTTAACATGAGATAAAAGATGTATGTGTGTGATTCTTATGCTAATTATGTTATGGCATGTTTATCTTGAAAATTTGTTACCTTTGTTCTCAATGTACGTGCACTATTTCTAATAAGATGTTAAGTAAACATTATAAGTGCAATTTTGTTTATTTGTACTTAAACATTTCATATCAGACAAAAACGGAGATGGCTGTGTATTGTAATTTCATTTTGTTAAAGCCCGGAACTAAATGAAAATCATACTTATCATTGATATTTTGTATACTGACCTGAAATATTCCAAAAACATATTAAAATGTTTACGATTAAATAAGATTATTTTTATAAAAAAAACTAATATAATTGATAATGACGCAGATTGAATCTTTGTGTTAAAGGCAGCACAACTTACATGATCATCAGATCTTTGATCTACTTGCTGAAGTGGAGAAAAGGCACCATTACTTGCATCACCATTGAAAGTTGACACATAATTTTCAAATTCCTTTCTTTCTAGTTCATCTTCAGTGTCGTACAGTCTAGTAAAGGTTTGTGTCTGATGAACAGAAATACCACGACCTCCGTAACCCTGAACAGTTTCAATAGAACCCAATGCGGATTTAGGGGCATCTGAATACCGCACTTGCCATCGACCTGTAAATTTATTTGAAACGTATATATCAACAAACGCATCCTTGTTTTTAAAGGTTACTTACAATGTAGTAATCCTACTACCTCCGTTTTTGGTGGGGTCCGTGTTGCTCAGTTTTTAGTTTTTTACGGAGTGTCATGATTTTATCTTCGACATATGAATTTCGATTATCCCTCTGGTATATTCTACCCCTTTCTTAAATAAATATTTCAAGTCTTCTTTACTATCACTTTACGTTGATACATATATAGGAAAACTATATTTTGGTACAAAAGCAGGATTTTCTCTATAAAATAAAGTAGCGCCTTGCAATGCTTCTTGATATTCTTAAAAAATAACTTCAGAACAATATCGGATGGCTATATTGTTAAGTTTGGTTGGACTTAAAATTTAACCTTCAGCAAAGGAAAACTTATAGAGGAGGAAGTCCTAATTATCTTTTTCTCTGGTTTATCTGATTACCAAAAGGAATAACGGCAATACACTATAGTTATATGGATTTCGTCCTCTTTGACAGGAAATTAAACACATCATAGATATCAGGATTGAAATTATATACGCCAGTCGCGCGTGTCGCTTACAAAAGACTCATCAGTGACGCTCGAACCAAAAAAGGTTGAAAAGTCCAAATAAAGTATGAAGTTGAAGAGCATAAAGGATCCAAAATTCCTAAACGTTTTACCAAATACAGCTAAGGTTATCCATTCCTGAGGTAGAAAATCCTTAGTATTTCGAAAAATTCAAAGTTTTGGAAACAGTTAATTTATAATAATGACCATATCAATGATATTTCATGTCAACGCAGAAGTGCTGACTGCTGGGCTGGTGATACCCTCGGGGTGAAAAACTCCACCAGCAGAGGCATCGACCCAGTGGTTGTAAATAAACTCATCATAGATACCATGATTGTTAACACATGCCTCATATTTTAAATAACCAAATAAAATATTGACAGTAATTTCATAGTTTGCTGTCTAAAAATAAAAAGGGACAAACTTGTATTTAGTAGTACAAGATCTTACCAAGACGTTGGTTATCGCGCACTGCTGATGAAAGGTCAGCCGTCCAGGAAATATCTGATTCAGCAAATTCGCCATCTGAAATAAAAGAAAAAGTAAAGTTACATTTTATTTTCATTCTATCTCTTATTAGATGTCGATGGGGAGCTGTCGGTTAACGTGCACACATCGCATGATATGTATTGGCATTTCATTTTAAACAAACTTCAAAGACAAATGAAGAATGGTCTGGTCATTGCATAATTGGCATAAATGAAGATCAAGTATTTGCCATTCATCTTCTTCCTAAATGAATTTCGATTACCATAGAAAACATCTCATTTTCGCGAAAAAATATGTGACGTCATATTTTTTACTATCAACGCTGTAAGTTATATGACGGTCAAGAATATATGCAGCACATCGAAGGTCACTTTTTGTTCATCTTCTTTGTTTTGTTGGGTTACTGTCTCATTGACTATTTAGCTACACTCATAAAAGTATATGTCAAAAGTTCAAAACAAAACGTGGCTACCAAAGCCGACTGCAGCAAAAGTTCCTGGATGACGAGGTAGAAAATCAAACTATATAGTGGTAACTGGTGAACATAAAAGAGAATAGCTCCAGTATAGACTGTGTTTAAAGGTGTGCGCGCTATGGTTAAATATTATTATTTGTTTTCCTCCCTTTTGTTAAATAAATAATCGTTTAGATCACAAGAATGTTTGCTACAATCTTTCAACTTTTCCTATGGTATATGCATAGTCAATGTATTTTAGATCACAAGAATGTTTGCTACTCTCTTTCAACTTTTCCTATGGTATATGCATAGTCAATGCATTTAATATGTGTGCTTAGAAATTCTATATTACTCCGTGTTTTTAAATAAACTTCTGACATATAATTTTCATACTCTTGCTACTTGTATTACATTTTTTCGCACAGTTCATCATTCATTTCTTTTTCTACTTTTTAAATAAAAAACCCTGCCATTTATAGATTTATAGATAACCAATGCTTTTAACGTGCGAGGGCTATATAGCCAGTCAAGGTCGTTAAAAAATTCCATCATCATTGTTATGAACATGGCAATATTGATTGTTTGAAGTTTAACCCATTTCAGCACTATTGTGCTATTTCGTGGCGGTCAGTTTTTATTGATGGAGGAAGCCGGGGTGCCCAGAGAGAACCATTGACCTTCGGTAGGAAAACTGACACTCATAATCAATTAAGATTGGAGTCGAGCGCACCTGCCATGTGCGGGATTCTACCCGTACAACATCAGGCTAGTGATACAATAGTTCGATTACTTAGACCAGTCGGCCACCGAGGCCCCCGATATAGCAATATAATTCTTTTTTAACATATTGTGGGTAAACTTTTGTGCTGTTATCTGAAAATCAATTAAATCTTCTAAGATTTGGGGTAAAATGTTAATAACAATAATTTTTCTGATAGGTTTGAAGCTCACAGTGACTTTATCACGCCTACCATTGAGCTCACTGACCAAATGGAGACAATTTTAATGATACAGACTATACTTTTATATGGAGTATATCCTTATCTCAATAAATTTTAGCTGAAGTCTTTTATTTTAAAAGTCACAGTGACCTTAATACGCATGGCGTTAAAATAAATTAGATAAAATATTAAAAAACATAATACCAACATCTCATGAATATTCAGCTAAAGTATTAGAGGGTCAATAGCCATCTTCACATGAGAGTTATAGAATTACTTTTATTTTTATAAGATTAATATGATTTACTTACCTTGTGCAATTGTTCTTGCTCGCTTAGATTCGTCAAATTCATCGCCTTGGGCAGCAGTATATCGTTTTATCATTCCTTGTTCTGCAGTTAATATAACCTCCATACCATTGAAAGTAGTGATCTCAATATCAGTAGCTTGTCTCATGGAATAAACTGGATAGAACGATAATTTCCCCTTAAACAAAAGAAATTATAATGTTAAATTATGATATTAAAATATATGAAAAACAGTGAGCAGTGTTTATTAATAACGCATTTAAAGAAATCCGCCTCTAACGAGATATTAAACAACAATAAACTTAACTTGATAGATTGATGACAATTTTTATACAATATAAAAAAAGATGTTGTATGATTGCCAATGAGACAACTCTCCACAAGAGACCAAATGACACAGAAATTAACAACTATAGGTCACTGTACGGCCTTCAACAATGAGCAAAGCCCATACCGCATAGTCAACTATAAAAGGCCCCGAAATGACAAATGTCAAACAATTCAAACGAGAAAACTAACGGCCTAATTTATGTACAAAATAATGAACGAAAAACAAATACCGGTATGTTACACAGCAACAAACGACAACCACTGAACTACAGGCTCCTGACTTGGGACAGGCACATACAGAATGTGGCGGGGTTAACCTAGTTCGAAGGCATGAAGGCGCCAACCTCTCCCCCCTTACATGGGACAGTGGTGTAACAGTACAACATAAGAACAAACTATAAAAATCAGTTGAAAAAGGCTTAACTCATCAGATGGATACAAATAGAAATACATCTAACAAAAACAGAGTGGACGTAGCAAGGTACTTATACATCCCAACAGCAAAAAGACACTTAAGTACAGATTTGAGAGTACTCGCAGTTACTGACAGCTAGTTCAAAGCCAATAACAACTAATAAAAAATATCATGCATCTAAGACTAAAAGTAATATTTTGTTAAGATAGTACACGTCAAGCCAACACCCCCTAAAACAACAACAAAAACAATAACCCCCTCCAAAAACATATGTATGTCTCGGTGAATGTTTTTCTGCTGACACCTTTAATTGAACAAACGACGGTTTGTTTTTTGTAAATTTTTTATTTGTTAATTGATTAGATACAGGCTTTAGTTTAACATTCATAACAACATATTATACCTCCATCTTGATCACTGCAATCGATACCAAAATACTGCCAATTCTTCTCTCCAAGAGGGAATATTTCATTAACATTGTATGCATTGATATCAATTCTTGCAATTGCATTATTTTCCTATTAAAAGAAACAAACTTCATATGTTTAAATATATATATATATGCAACTCGTCTAAACATCAGCCCAACAATGTTAGATCTGTAAATTTGCTTTCGCAAATTTTTTGTTCTTCCCTCGCCGGGATTCGAACTCATGCTACTGAGATATCGTGACACCAAATCGCCTGCACTGTATCCTCGCGCTAGACCACACGACCACCTAGGCTTCGCAAATAATAAAGATTTCGGTGGCCGGGTGTTACCTTTCCTCGTCAGTTTTAATCTAGCGTCGTAATACAGTACATGATATATACAGTCCGCCAAAAGTTATGCACCACCTAAATATAACTGGCAATATTTTTTAACTATCGCAAAAAAATATATTAATGTTTGGTGTTATGAATTGCCTTTAACATACACTAAGAAAGTTCATTACGACCAAAAAGATTGAACTCCGATAAACCCGTCAAGCAACTTTTTATTGAAGGTCATCTGCACTTTTACAAATACACTGTTTCGATACCTTTAAATCATCTTCTTACTGTCCCGCGTACAGGTGAAATTTGACCTTCATCAAGTCATTGTGTAATATGGTAAGGCGTAAGTTATCTGTGGCTGAACGTTGGCAAGCAATTGGCATGTCAAATGACGGTTGGAGCACTAGGAGCATAGGTAACCATTTCAATGTTAATCACACCGTCATTGTCAGACTATTATGTCATGTTGACACAGGAACTGTTAATGATAGACCAAGGTCCGGAAGACCCCGTTTAACTTCCCGTCTAATGACAGACTGCCTATTGGTCGTGCTAAAGCCAACCCATTTACCCCTGCCCCGCAGCTTAGACATCACTGGCCTCCAGGTGGTCGTGTAAGTGTTCGAACATTGGTCCGTCGACTTCATAGAGGCAACCTAAGAGCACGTCGTGTTGTCAAGAGACCTGCCCTAACAGCCAGGCACCGTATAATCAGGTTTCAATGGGCTAATGACCATCGATGCTGGAACATGAGAAGCTGGCAAAAAATTCATTGGTCAGATGAGAGTCGGTTTCTGTTACGACCTGTAGACGGCAGAATACGAATTTGGCGGGAAAATAAAACTGCCTATGACCAAAACAACATTTGCCCAACGACTGCATTTGGTGCTGGTGGTGTTACAGTATGGGGTTGCTTCTCATACCGTTGTAAGCTGGGTATGCATATTCTGTAGGGTAACATGAACGGACAGACATACAGGGATTTGATGCTTAGAAACATTGTAGTCCCTCATTTTGATAATCGTCCACTTGCGTCAAGATCCTTGTACATGGACGACAACGCTAGACCACACAGGGCAAGGATTGTAACCGAGTACAAAGAGCAAGAAGCCATTGACACTATATTTTGGCCTTCCATGTCTCCAGACATGAACCCTATCGAACATGTCTGGGATGCCATAGGCAGAAATCTCAATAGTAGAGATCCACCTTTGCAAATCTTGGCGATTTAAGAGTGGCAATTGTTGATGAGTAGAATAGATTTCCTCAACTAAAGTTCAGAAGGCTTGTACAGAGTATGAGACGCCGTGTTATGGAACTGTACCGGAAGAGAGATTGTTACACATCCTATTGGCTCAAATATTGACATTAAATTTGCCGAACATACCAAAGATCATTTGTAGAAAATTTTAATGATATTGGGTGATTAATTGTTGTAAAAAAATAAAATCACAGTGAAAGTTAAATTCCGTTTTTGATTTGTGTAATTTACACTATTTCTATGAACGCAAAACTTAAATGCATATAATCTTCATAAGTGACCAAACTTAAGTTTATGCTTTGTTTATGGTATATGATAGCAAAATTGCTACATGAATGTTTTCTCTTTTTCGAGGAATAAATGATTTTTTAAAATGAAAAAAAATTTCGATGCAATAAAAATAAGTGGTGCTTAACTTTTGGCGATTTGGTGTCACAATATTTCAGTAGCATGAGTTTCAAGAAGGAAAGAGGGAAGAACAAAAAATTTGCGAAAGCAAATTTACAGATCTAACATTGTTTGGCGTATATATATATTATATTATAAAGAGCTTTCTAAAAATACATCTATAAAGCACTAAAATGTCAGTATTCACCTCAGAAGCTAACAAAACCTTTAAATAGACTTATTAAGAAGGGATATAGTTACGATACTGTTGTCAGGTCATTAAAGATTGCATATTTTGGCTTTAATATTGATTCACTTATAGGGTCTTTGCATCGGAACTAAACACATTTATTTAAAAACCAGTTGTTGGCATGACACGGGTTATGCTCTTCTCATATATTTTATGATGGTATGATACTAAACCCTAACGGGAGGGATTGTGCCTGATATTCATATGATGAAGACATAATCTTTCAATCAGTTTAATTGAGGTCTGGAGCTGGCATGTCAGTTAACTGCTAGTAGTCTGTTGTTATTTATGTATTATTGTCATTTTGTTTATTTTCTTTTGTTACATCTTCTGACATCGGACTCGGACTTCTCTTTAACTGACTTTTAATGTGCGTATTGTTATGCGTTTACTTTTCTACATTGGCTAGAGGTATAGGGGAGGTTGAGATCTCATAAACATGTTTAACCCCGCCGCATTTTGCGCCTGTCCCAAGTCAGGAGCCTCTGGCCTTTGTTAGTCTTGTATTATTTTTACTTTTAGTTTCTTGTGTATAATTTGAGTTTAGTATGACGTCCATTATCACTGAACTAGTATATATATTTGTTTAGGGGCCAGCTTAAGGACACCTCCGGGTGCGGAATTTCTCGCTGCATTGAAGACCTATTGGTGACCTTCTGTTGTTGTCTGTTCTGTGGTCGGGTTGTTGTCTCTTTGACACATTCCCCATTTCCATTCTCAATTTTATCTGTTTAAAAATACAAGGCCTTTTTTTATAAGGAATTATATAAAATAATTATGAATGGTTCCCCAATGGCTATATATTTTTTGGAAAAATATTTTTATTTTGACTTTGCTGAAGTAGCTGTTAAAAACATTCATCTATTTACAGAAACCTGATACAAGTATGAAGTAAAACTCCGCCGATATTGAGCAATTTTAAAAGTTTTTATACGATTAATGAAATGAGCCAGGTTTTTTAAAATCACAATATAGATACTTAAAGTAAATTTCACAATATTTTTAATGAATGAGCTACCACTACTAGCCATAAAGTAAACATTAAAAAAAATGTAACAAGTTTATACATCTCCGGGAATAAAAAGGTTACACATCTCTTGGAATAGAAAGTTTACACATCTCTAGGAATAGAAAGTTTACACATCTCTTGGAATACAAAGTTTACACATCTCTGGGAATAGAAAGTTTACACATTTCTGTAATTAGAAAATTTACACATCTCTTGGAATAAAAAGTTTACACATCTCTGGAAATAAAACGTTTACACATCTCTTGGAATAAAAAGTTTACACATCTCTGGAAATAAAACGTTTACATATCTCTTGGAATAAAAAGTTTACACATCTCTGGAAATAAAACGTTTACACATCTCTGGGAATAAAACATGTACACGTCTCTGGGAATATCTCACAGAACATATGCTGCAGCTCATGAACTGAAATAATATTTAGAAAGTTATCCAACACATATTTACACATCTCTGGGAATAGAAAGTTTACACATCTCTGGAAAGAAAACGTTTACACATCTCTGGGAATAAAAAAAGTTTACACATTTCTGGAATAAGAAAGTTTACATATCTCTGGGAATAAAAAATGTACACATCTCTAGGAATATCTTACAGAACGTATGCCGTAGCTCATAAACTGAAATGATATTTAGAAAGTTAATATCCAACAACACTTTTCATACTTACAGGAAGAGAAACATAAGCGAATCGCTGGTCTTTGCTAATGGTAACTTGTTCAGGTTCAAGATCGTCAGACATTTTGTTTATTATACCAGCTTTATGGTTTCCTCGATAAACCCATCTTACTCCTTTATTCTGGTACTCAGTTTCCCTAAGCGAAACAATAAACTATCCTTGATTTATGAACAACGACCTAAAAAAATTAGGTGAAGAAAAAACTAAATGAAGAAATAATCAAAGGAAGAAAGAAGTAAACCTGGGATCAAACACACTTAAAGGACTATGTTTTGTATATAAATCAAGCCGTTTGTTTTTTCGTTGGAATTGTTTTATATTTTGTCTTTTCTGAGGTTTTTCATAATTTACTATACGGTAGGGGCTTTGGTCATTGTTGAAAAAAGTAAAAAAAAAAAAAATACCGAACTCCAAAGAAAATTCAAATCGGAAAGTCCTTATTAAATGGTAACATCAAAAGCTCAAACACATCAAATGAATGGAAAACAACTGTCATATTCCTGACTTGTGACCCAGTACGGTGAATTATCATAGTTGCTTTAATTACATCGACGTCAATTGGTCTCCGTTGGATAGTTGCGTTATTGGAAGTCATACCACATCTTCATTTTTAATGAAGTCTACATTAAGAATTGCTACCCATTTGTTATAAAAGGTCCAACCATGTAAAGTCATAAATTCAAAAGGGATAATCAAAATTTTATAATCAGTACTAGATAACATTTTGTACGTATGATATAAAGTTCCAAACATTCAGATATTAATTATTAAACTGTTACAATATTTACATCTTTTGGTCTATCCGTTAACTGTATGTAATATAAGTGTGTCATTTTACTGAATGCAATTTCATTTTATAAGTGTGTCGTTTAACTGTAGGTAATTTCATGCCTTTGATTCGTTTTCTCTGTTGTTTTCTTTAGTAAAGTAAGAGCGATTCTATCTAGAAAGTTTGAAAGACTTGCGACTATCAAATTCTGATACATATGATTACTGCTGACCTATTGTCCGCGTTGAAATTCTTACATTTAGGGAATAATAGAATTTTTATGTCTATTGGTTTCTTAATTTACAATATCATAACAGAGTTCCCTTTCTTCTATACAAAAAAAAAATAAAATACCTGCCAGATAAAAACAGGTCAAAACTGATGGTGACCAAAGCTGGAGACCCAACATCATTTCTAAGGAGAATCGTTACTGTCCCTGGTGGATCAACAAAAGACTGAGCAATTTCATCCAAGTTACCACGACCTTCGTTAGCAATGATAAGCTTTTGGCAATCAGGCGTAAAAGCAAGTCCTTTAGGATCAACTCCAACTGTAAAATATTTGTTTTCAAAATATATACGAGTTTTTTATTGAACAATATTAAAGAGTATAAGTAATACTTCAAGTGTTAATCTTGCCCTTTTTCACGTTTCTATTTGAAAACAAGAAAATATGGAACAGTGAAACATTATATATATATATCAATAATTACATTACATGTATGTTTCATAAGAATCCTTACTTTTGATTGGCTAACAACAATCGAGATGCATTCTAAAATTATTTCCAAATAAAATGCAACATTCATGACAGTAAGTGCTTCCCGCGAAGACGTCATAACAGTGCATATGAGAACAACCGACGACATAACGTTATTTTATGGTTGTAGCATAAAAATTTAATTATAAGAATTTAATGTTTCATTTTGTAATGTTATAGGTTGTAGTTGTAAAAGCGTTGATCATGCGCACATTTTTAGTGAAGCGCTTCCACGTTTTATACATAATGTGCTTCGGTCAAGGCCTTTCCACTCCAATAAAATTACAAAAATAAGTATATTAATTATGAGCGATACAAAGTTTGATTTTTTATAATCTCTGCAGAAAAAATATAGAACATTTCTATTCACATTAACACAAACATATTTATTAAGCTAAATGTAAAAATAGTATTCTACATCAAATTGTGTCATACCTTGTTCTCTTCCAAAACTAACCAGCTGCGCATTTCCACGTTGAAAAGTTCTCAAGAGTTCCACGTGTCCTTCTTTAGTGGCTAACGATGATTCTATGCTGACCGCTACCGTGTCACCACAAACTGCAACATCATTTGCTTTTCCATTGTCAACAGCATCAAATGAGTGGGTGTAGAGTTTATTTGGGGCGGACGGGTTAGAAATATCAATAACATGAAGAAGACGTGGTTGATTCGCCCCTGATTGACTACCTGAAATCAAATCGGCTAACTTTTCATTTCTTCTTTTAGCTATTTCGTTATGAAATTTGGAACAAAATAAAAATAAGAATACAAGTTTCTAATTTTTAATTCGAAGAAAACGAACTTGTTTCCATTTTCGTATAACAAACACTCATCAAAAGACAATCTTGATGTTTTCCTTTAAAAAAAAATAAAAAGGAAAATAAAAAAATAACGATCATAATTGTAGAATATTTAAATAATATTCGGGCTCATACTATTAAATCTAATAACTAATTTTATTTTGGTGCAACACTTTACTAATCACAACCGGTGATTTTAATAAAAGCAACCAATAATGTACACCACTTTCAGAATAATTTTCGTATTGGTACATTCATAATTTTTGACATTTTTTATGTCTGTTTGTTTTGCTCACACAATGTTGTCGATATAATGGAATTCTACGAGACTGTCATACACGTGAGAGGTTTAGTTAGTATTAAAATGGTTTAATCCACCATTTTCTACATAAGGAAATGCCTGTACCAAGTCAAGAATATGACAGTTGTTTTCTATTCGTTTGATGTGTTTGAGCTTTTGATTTAGTCATTTGAGAAAGGACTTTCCGTTATGAATATCCTTGGTGTTTGGTGTTTTTGTTATTTCACTTTATACGCCCCATAATACTTATGATTGCTTCTAGATATTGAAGATGTGTCAAAGTATAGCCTTTAAGTGTTTTTTTCAAGGTTTAATATTTCAAGCAGTGGCATCGTTGTTGCTCATTGTACAATAATTTGATTTTAAACGATACATAGATTGTGTAATAGTTTTCATTGAACGGATATGGAGAGATCTTCAAAGCGTCTATAATTGCAGTGTTAAATCAACAAAAATTAATTGTCACATCCGCGTTAAGCGAATTCTGAGGCCGTTTTGATTTGAGGATTAGTAGAAGCTTAGAAGAAGATAATTATGATTTTTGTTCTGACTTAAATGAGTACAAATTACAATGCGATTTACTAAGTACATTTAAAAAATCTCGTGTTTAAAGCACTGAAAGAGCAAATACTGTCCTCTATCTTACTCGAAAAGCTTTTAAATAAAGAGAAAAAGTTAAAAATTAAAATCAAAACCGAAAAAATCAATATGATCGCTAAAAATAGCATATTTTGAATTTTTGAGTCGATACGTTTGCCAATCGTATTTATATGATTCCACTTTTTATCCGCAACTCTTTCCAAACCAGTGAAGGAATTTCAATAAAAATAACAGAAAGTCTATAGAGTTGATTGTACTTAGACGGATTGGGCTATACTAAAGGTCCTTTTTGGTTAGAAAAGTTCTTCAACGTTTGTATTATTTTTTTTTAAACATTTCGGCCTCGAAAATCACTAAAGAGACATTAATTATCGAAATGCGCATCTGGTGCAGTAAACTGGTACTGTTTATGTGATTACTACCACTCGTTCGATACTTCTGCCAGTCCCTGAGGATTTCACCAGCCCAGTAGCATGTACTGAGCTACGTGCATGAAAACACGGATATTGTTTGATTTTAAATTTGCTATTATAAAATTTTGAAAATCATTTTAAATCGAGGAATATATCTCCATCTCGCAAAACTCTGATTCCCTGTCTAGATTTGGCTATACTTAAGGTCCTTTTTGGTTTGATAAGCTCTTCAACGTTTTAGTTTAACAAAATACAGATTTGTTAATTACAGTGTATATAAGCATACTGAAGTGAAAACACACATACACACTCACACACCTATAATAAATATTTTATGCAAATTCTTTACCTAATACATACAGTATCCGTTCTTGTGAATCATAAGCAGCTTTGTGAGCAGCGTTTCTTAAAAATCCATAATCATTGTTGGTAGTATAGGGAAGTTTAAAGTAACTAAGTTTGTTCAACAGAAACTGAGAGTACACGACTGACGTGTACAGAACAAGTAGTACTAGGGTCTTCATTTTTCTGTAAAACATTTGAAACGATTTAAAAAAATCTTAGAATACATAATTGTAAATTCTTAATATTGTAGAACTCTTATATATGATAACACTAGTTCTGGCCACTGAAAGAATACATTTGTAAATGGTGAGAATGTGTATTATTGAATTATTTTGTGTAAAAAAAAGAATTCAAATATCATTAAATATGTCCCATGGAAATATGGCCCCAAATCGAGGGGCGCCCTGAAGCAGATGGTTGTTCTAATAAATTCAAAATATTAGTAGAGTATATACAATTCAAATCCCTCTCTTCCTGTGATAGTATTAATTTAACGTTCAATTTCTTCACCATTTACTCAAGCATCCCGTTTTAAGATTCATCTTAGAATCCAAGAAATATAGTCCAACTAAAAAGAAATGGTAAACGTAGGTACGAATTTTCTTAGTTAGGAACAAATCATACTTCGCCAAAAACACACATTCTGATTCCAACAAAAACTAAATATGGCATCATCAAGATTCTTGATTTTGTTTTACTGATAACATATTTGTGGACGTGCTTAACCATTGGAATCAATATGGTATCCAATTTTGATTCTTTTCTTGCTGATTTTTTTTTTTTTTTTTTTTTTTTAAAGAAGCATACTGCAAATAGAGGCGTCTCAAGATACAAAAAAGAAGCCAGCGATTTCATCAACTTCAACTTCGGCCATATAGACGATGTTATTTTACTGATATACACAAGCTAGGGTATAGAAATATGGTCACCTTAGTGTTCGTCTTACCGGCAGTAAAACCCTTGCAAAGTTTGTGCATCCGCTTGGCTGTGTGAGATGAACAAATGTGCAGCCAACTCCTGTCAGAATGGGAACGTTAAATCAATATTTGACTGGTTATTTCTCATTTTTGTGACTGTTGATCGCCTTTTTCCAATCGAACTTGAAACAAAGGATACTACAGACACAGTTGAATCTGCTTCATATCTTGATTTACATCTAAGAATTGACAATGTGGATAGGTAGAGAGCTAGTGAGATGTTAGAGCAAAAGAGATGACATGTATTTTCTCATTGTGAACTTTCCATATCTATATATAGCAACATTCGAGCAGCACTTAAATATGGGGTTTACATGTATATATCCAGTTGATTGGATATCTGAAGACCTTGCCTTGCCCATAAACAAATCCTTGATAGAGGATTGTTGCTTACAAGGAACCTACTGATTCAAGGTTTGGTAAAGTTGTAGTGGTCACGTCATAGCTTTACAAACGCCATTATGACTAGGTTGACTCTTACAAAATATCAGTGTCATTCAACCACCTTTCCTCGTCACGCTTGATTCTGAATATGACTTATTCCTATTATTTTATACTTGTCACGAGCAACACGTCTGCTGTGAATGGTATCCTGATTGCACCAGGAACTTGATCAGAAATTATAATTTGTGGTTTAAAGTATAATATTTAATTATTTCCATTTTATGACTGGTGTATAGAAAAGAATAGAATAGAATATTTTTATTCAACAAATTAGGACCCTAGGAGGGCCCTAAAACACAAACAATATCATTTTAGACATTCGCAGAACAATGATATATGCAAACTAGACAATAGACATGTAAAAACACAAAAAAAAAAAAAAAAAAACCCACAAAAAACCAACAAGATATTAAAATAAAATTATTATTATGTTGGTATTGACACAAGTGCACCAGGCAATTGTATTTTGACTACTTAATGAACAAAAGGCATAAGTAGTTGGTGCCTTTTGGAGAAATACCTTCAGACAAGTGAGAAAAAAACACAACATATTTAATAAGGAGGTATACCGCAAATCACTTTCATTAATGTGTATAGTTATGCTTTTGTTTTATACTATTTGTAGGTTTGACCATTTTCATTGTCATTAGCATTACAGCAATTCGTACTTTAAGGCACATTTATAGTCCTGTATTTATGCAGTGGGCAACTTTTTATGACCAATCATTTAACGAGAATATGGTATTCCACATATCCTAGGTCAGAATTCCTGATGTTGCTATCACCTAGTTTTCCTTAAACGTTTGGAATCCTATGCAAAAGTATCAGAATGCTAAATACGGCATGACAGTACTAAAAATAGTATTAGAAGTAAATTTGTTCAACATAAAAACTTACCAGACTACTGGTCTTTACTGATAGTCAATCTTGTGTGAAATCTTTGTATACATCTGTTAGATTTCCAACGATTTATCTCCAATCAAGTTTGTATCACAGCCACTTGTCATTTCGTTTATGTAAGTGAAATTGTAAAAAGTGAAAAATGTTTCTGAATAACATTTAGGGGTACGCCATTGAGTCAGAGTAAAAACGGTGGTTGTTTGCTTCAAAAAGGCAATTATTCCAATAATGAATACTAGTATAATAAGGACAATTAGGATTTTTAAAAGATTTGATCAGGGATTGGAAAAGAAGCTTGTATGAAAGATAAATTCCCATTGATATATTTATTTCGAGAAAAATATACATCTTCATTGAATTTGTTGAGTCTCAAATAACGAATAGTTAATGTATATTAAACTTATTTACCATATAATGTCTTATAAATTCAAAATGAACTGGCTGGACATTGCCAAATGTGTTTATATTCTAGCAAGTTTTAATTTGTTCATGTAATTGATAATACTTCTTGTCAAATTTGAGTATACACTACGGCAAATTTGAGTATACACTATGGCAAATTTGAGTATGCACTATGGCAAATTTGAAACACATTGGATCGGATGGCATGATTTGATAAAAAAATCACTTTCAATTTGTCCTTAAACAATTGAATAATCTGATGACATATCAGATATCTGTGATAGTCTCTATTAAATCGTTTACGACTAGTTTAGACTAGAGGTAGCATAGATATTCATTTACTGCAAATATGCCTTCTTTAAAGACCTATGTAAACCTTCATTTTTTTTAATTCTTTCGCTGTTCAATAGGCAGGCAAATAGAATAAATCATGTCCATCTTTCCGTCATTCCGACATCTAACAACTGTGCCGAGATTTTTCGTTATGTCTGTTGATAGTTTTCTGGCATTAGGTTCATTAAATCCCCGCAGACATACTTTTGTGGATATAGAAGGAATCACTGTCTGTCCGTCCATCTGCCCATTTGCTTTGAAAGCGCAACTTCTCCTACACGGCTAAACGGATATTGACGAATAGTTGGAATATTGTATGGGTTTATCCTTATTTGAATTTTGAAAAGTAGAGCTGCAACAAAGAAAGTTGCTTAGTTATTAGTAAGTTCAAATGTTTGTAAAAATAAATAATGTTTAGGTTTTTTTATCGGTCGGTATCTGAATAAACTCATCATAGAAACCAGGCTTAACATTTTGTACACCAGACACCCGTTTCGTCTACGAAAGACTCATCAGTGACGCTCGAATCAAATTTGTTTTTTCAATGGTTTATAAGCTTTTGTATATATAAAGAAACAAGATGTTGACCAATGAGAGGTACCTACGGGATTTGTTTTTAGGATCAGAGTCTTATAGTTTTGGACATCTGTTTGTCAAATTTGAAGGGTGCTTGTCGTCATGACACCCCACATTGTATAAATTAAACAACTCATAAAAATCGTTGAAGCAAAAAAAGGGTTGTAGCAGGTTACGTTGCTAAGCTTATTCAAAAACAAGAAACTTCAAAAGGATTGAAATATATTTTATTGGTGCAAAATTAAAAAATACTATGCAATAAAATATCCAGAAAACATTGACCAGTCTTTTCCCATCATATTGTCTCTACCACGGTGATCTTTTTTTATGAACACCTTGTCTCCTTTCTTTAACTGTAAAACGGCGTTGGCAGTTCCGGTTGAGGCACTGGTGCCAAAGACCTTTTCTTTCATCTCACCGTTGACCTGCATCTCACAATGCAGATAATTGGATCCATTAGCTCTTGTTGTTGCCGATATCATATAAAGTCCGTCCCTCGGTGCTGTAAATATTCCAGTACTAGGAGAGTAATGTCCACCAATATTGGTTTTCACTGAGTCAAATTTTATGATCTGATTGACTTGCGGAGTTAAATCCTTTGACAACGTTACAGTAACAGCTAGAACAGCCAATCGAACTGTGAGTATTGGTTAAATGCATATGTTAGTTGTACATTGTAATATTATTATTTCATATATTTAAACTTATTTGTTTCGTTGAGAAAGAGTCACTTGTTCAACTGTATTTTCAAAGGTAGACCGAAAACCGCAGATTCAAAAATTGATATTGCACAGTTATTTTGACTTATATATACATATAATAATTGACACTATTGGTTTAGAACATTCGGATAAGGCGACATGTCTTATTGTGGAGTGTTACTTTGTGATCTAGCACTGTAAAATTTTGACTTGAAATGTCAGTTTAGTACAACGCAGGGTATCTACATACCTTACTACATGTAATATGTTATTGTCCTGAATATTCATGTATTTTTTTGCCAATCGAAATAAACCAAAAACCAATAAATCATTTCGTAAATAACGATATTGTAATAATTTAGAAATTTTACCATATAAGAAATATGAGTTGATAATATCCAATGCAGTTATAATCAATGTCCTGTAAAGGACGATATTTTTCAATACCTGGACACATCAAAATTGTTTGATTTAACGTCCATTGAAAGTTAATCAACTAATGACAACTCGAAAAAGAATATGTTAAAATTTTGTATGAGTCGGTCAATTTAGGATACATTACAGTTAAACTTGAAAGCAAAAGATATAAAGATTCAAACTCATAAGACGAAAACAAACTGACAAATGAAAAAAAAAAAAAAAAAGTACACAAAAGACAACATAGAAAAACAACATAGAAAACTAAAGACAGAGCAACACGAACCTCACCAAAACCCGGGGAAAATATCAGGTGCTCCGGAAGGGTAAGCAGAATCTGCTCCACAAATGGCACCGTCGTGTTACTCACGTAAGTACAAACCCGGTGATAAGTCTTAATACGGTAGGTCACATTCGGGGAAAAGAGGAAGGGATTGTAGTTACGATAATTGGAACATATCCGTCGTAATCTGTGAAACAGATATTCCATAACGGTCAACCGACTCGTGAAAATCGTCCGTAAAATTTACGAAGGAATGATTTCTGACAAAAACAAATTTAGCATTGTTCCTATTGAAATTTGCATATTTTTTGTGTTTGTTTAATTATAGAATACATTTATATAAGAAGGCCTTAATTCAAAAATCGCCATTTCGAGTTTTTATTTGTCAAACACACAAAAAGACAAATTTTAATAGGAACAATATTGAAAATCTTGTCAGAAATCAACTTTTAATGTTTGAATCAGTGTCTACATTGAACAGATTGAAAATATATTGTTGATATTGAATGAATACTTGTAACATCATATGCGGTTTGTGAGTTAATGTATATGTATTCTCATCAACTTAGAAGATCATTTTTTTACTCAGGTAAATTAATCAATTAGTGATGGATTTTTCTTAGAAGAAATTTAAAGGTCCTAGTGAATAAACTACACAGAGAACAATAGCTATTGTATTTATTCAATGGGACAATAGAACAGACAAAAGTTTAAATACCTTGACCAAGAGCAGATGACTCTGTGGAATACTTTCATTTGGTTCGCAATAAAAAATTCAAAGAAGACCTTACATATATTGGAATTTATATAACTTCAAAATTAAGCAAAAACAGTGTTACAACAAATTTATTTTGATAATCTTAAATCAGTTTCCGAACCTGAACAATTGTCGAATGAAGACCAGGAAGGCTCATTTGCCTTATGAACTTCCACATCTTATAGGAAATATAAAAGAAGTTGTAATGGGACTAAGGAATTCTATAAATTCTAACAACACCAACAGGGAAAATTATAATACTCCTTTATCAGCGGAGTTTTCTTGGAATCTACAAGATACGCGACGAAACAAGTTCCCTCAAGTGCACACAGCAGATTACATCATACAAATGGTACGGTGTTTCTCCTTATGAAAGCGATTGCGGGAAAAATCCCATCCTTAACACCTCTACAGCTACAATTAACGGAGTGCCATCATCGTCTGTGCCTTTTTTTGGAGATTATTTCACCAGCGCTTGAAAAGCAAATCATTGAAGGTAGGGACGTTAACTTAGCTGCTTTTTTGATGAAGGATTACGAATCCGTTCAGGTCGCTAATACTTTACTTACTAGCAGTGGTCTAGAAATTAATTTGCCGGGAAAAAAAGGATATCCGGTTTCATAGATCGCTGGCTATTAAAGAGTTCGTATGCGCTTTTGGCAAATATAAGCGCGTCATGCGTAGGGTTTTCCTCAACGCAGTGAGGAATTAGATTGTTACCTAGCTAACATTTTACAAATTGAATCTAGCTATGGTGAGAAATTTTATGAATATCATAAGCTTTTTGCCGCCAAATCTGCAACTGCACTTCGGGGATTTAAAGTTAAATTTGACTGGGGAGTAAAAGACAATGACATTCTTACGCTTTTAGCTTCGCATACAAGGCCAGAAGTTTGTAGACTTTGTTACGCAATGATTCAGGGAACAAATGTGTGCCTCTTTCTTCACAATCAGTAGAACGTAATAAATATCCGAAGAATAGACCATCTTCCGATTACGTTGATAGGAGGGACAGACCACGAGTTTTGCACGATGGGAAAAAATCTGCAATAACTATTACATTACAAGGGGTTGCGCCGGACCGGGTTGTTCTTTGACTCATATTTGCAGTTCTTGTTTCGCTTTTCATTCAGCCTTCAACTGCAACAAAGATACTCAAAAGAACAAATATTCTAGAGGATTGACTACAATCAACGAAGAGGAAAAAATGACTAGTAACAATTCCCGTTATCGAAAATTCACCGATCAATGCTAACTTGTTATGTGAATTATTGCAAACACATTCGGATATAAATTTGGTTAATTATCTTTGTAATGGGATAAACGAGGGGTTAGACACTATGATTAAATGTACTGATATGCCGACACTTGAATGTAAGAGTAACTTTTCAGCTCATTCTTAACCTTTCTTCGTACGGCAGCTTATTGACAAAGAATGTGAAAAAGGTTTCTTGTCAGGTCCGTATAAAATTCCACCGTTTAACTATTATTGAGTCAGTCCTTTGGGACTTGCTGTGGGAAAGAACTTCGGGGAAAAGCGGCTTATATTGGATTTATCAGCCCATATGACGATGATGATAATTGTGTTATTAATGACTTGATCAGAAAGAAGATAGAAGATTGTTCAATGACGTATGTAAAAGAATATACGATGCGATCAAAGTTATACGAAAATGAGATCGTTTTTCATAGTGCTCATAATTTGATATAGAGTCCGCTTTCAAACATAAAGGTGTTAGAAAGGACCAGTATTAAATGGTGTAAAGAATACTATTTCTTTAATAGACTAGCGTTTGGTTGTAGGAGCTCGCCAATTATATTTGATAACTTATCTAGAGCGATTTGTTGGATTGCTACTAATATCTACAAAATTGAATATATATTTCACCTTTTAGGAGATTTTATGACTATAGAAAAACCCGATTCTTACGCAGAGAGAACAATGGCATTTATGACTACACTTAACTAGACTTAATATTCCACTGGCTAAAGGTTGTTGGCCCTTGTACAGTTATTGAATATTTGGTTATTATACTTGATATGAAAAGATGGAGACCCGCTTGCCTTTAAATAAAACAAGTCGCAACAGTGAATTTATCAAGAAGTTTTTAAACAGACAATATTGTACCAAACGTGAACTTTTACAATTGTTAGGGCGTTTCAATTTCACCATGCGGGTTATAATTCCGGGTCGTTCATTTGTTTCATATATAATATCATTATCAACAACTGTCAAGGATCTGAAAGACACAATATATATAACCGATGAATGTTGTACCGATTTGCGTTTTTGGTGCTCGTTTTTGGAAAACTGGAATGGTATTAACTTGTTTTATGATTCTGATTATACTAGTGTTAGGGATTTCTAATTATATACAGATGCGGCTTCTACCATTGGTTATGGAGGTTATTTTAAGGGGAAATGGGTTTGCTCTCCTTGGCCGGAAGATTTATATTCTCCATGTGAAAAGAAATATTCCATGGCTTCTCTATCCTATAGTCGTTGCAGCCATCTTATGGGGTCATTCATGGACTACTCAAAGAATCTTATTTCGATGTGACAATGAAGTCACCCTACATATTGTTAATAAAGGTCGTTCCAGATGTTTATTGATAATGAAAGTTATGAGAACCCTCACGTTGTATGCCTGTAAAAATAACTTTTGTTTTCGTGCCGAACACGTTAAAGGAGTTCATAATAATATCAGTGACTCTTTTTCTCATTTACAGTTAGAGCGTTTCAAGATCCTTGCACCTTTAGCAGACAAATTACCTTACAAGTGCCCGCTAGTCTCACGAGTGATGTGGCATTAAAGTCTACAGTGTCGGAATTATGGCGACATGTGTTATCAACTGGAACATCACAGACTTATAAAGTTGGATATCGAGCTTATAAATGCTACATAGAAGTACAGGTGATCAGTATGCTGAAGTTTCTTATTGACAACATATTTGTTGAATTTGGAGGAAGACTTTTTCAGCAAGATGTCGGCAAACGGGAACGAACTGTGCGCCTCTCCTTGCCGATCTCTTCTTATTTTCATATGAGTCGGAGTTCCTTCAGACACTTGTCAAAAACAAGAAAATCAAAGAATCCCGATCAATTAATTTCACATTCAGGTACATTTGTGTATATTGATGATGTTCTTTCCATTAACAATCCAAACTTTTCTGATTGGGTTCATTCCGTATCAACTTCACAAATAATACATGATGGTCTTGCAGTATAGATTCTAGGTACTGACGTGGTGTTTATCATCTTAATTACGTGTTAAAGTTCCCTTTTGTCCCTGTATATATTTTTAACCTTTACTGTTCATTCATTTTTGATTATATACTTATGACGTGGATCGGTACTTATACATTCTGCCATTGTGTTAGTGTGCTATGGTCAATTTTGTGTTCTTGTCTTTCATTTTTGCTTATTTTCTTTGTCTATATGCCATATTGTGTTTCTTTGTTGAAACAGTTGTTTGTTTTTATAGCGATTAAAATCATATTACAATGTTGACTGCTGTACCCCAATTTTTGACGTTTTCACCTATTATGTCTGTTTGTTTTGCTCACACATTGTTGTAAATATAATGGAATTCTATGCGACTGTCATAAAAGTGAGAGGTTTAGCTAGCTATAAACCCAGGTTTAATCCACCATTTTCTACATAAGGAAATCCCTGTACCAAGTCAGGAATATGACAGTTGTTTTCCATTCGTTAGATGTGTTTGAGCTTTTGATTTTGCCATTTTATAAAGAACTTTCCGTTTTGAATTTCCCATGGAGTTCGGTATTTTTGTTATTTTATTTGTATTTTTATATTGCGTTTCTTGCTAGCAACGGGGTTGTCTGGTTAGGTAAACTCGTGCCTCCGATTTCTGAGGATATTTTGATTGTTTTGTCGCAAATTGCTACAAAAACTTGAGAATTTAACATACAACCATTACATTGTATTTATGTGGAATTCGGTTTTATTATATCCAAAGTAACTGTGAACATCCGTTTGATTATACAAATGAATCGACAATCCAATGACTCAATATGATAATGCGCGCTGTCAAACGCATACAAAGAGAGCATAATCCAAAACCACGTCTTCCTATTACTTCCAGGTACTTGGGAGAATTTGCAATTCTCTAAGAGCAGGTGTTTTCTCTACCTTTACTGATTGCATACTAGAAACGGCTTGTACAGTAGCCTTTTTTTTTTGGATTTCTTAGATGTGGCGAATTTACAGTTTCAAAACATTTTGATTTTACTGTAAATTTAAGTGTAACGGATGTTGCTCGATTCGTATGCTATTCTACACCTTAAAACCTCTAAGACAGATCCTTTTCGTAAAGGTGTCAGTATTCAGCTTCACAAATCTGATCATACCATTCGTCCGTTCAAAAAGTATATCGCAATCAGGAAGGGTAGAGAAGCATCTTTTGTTTTTCAGATCCATTGTTTGTCAAAGAAAATGGTAGCGCTTTAGACAGGGACTTTTTCATCAGAAGTCTAAAACATGTACTAGATATTTGTGGGTACAGTTCTAGCTTATGCAATGGTCATTCCTTTAGACTTGGTGCCAGTACATCGGCAGGATCTGTAAATATTCAAGACCATCTTATCAAAACACTTGGTCTGTGGACATCGGACAGTTATTGCAGTTGTATTCGGATATCCACGATTCGGAAAGCACAGAAGTCTTTGACATTGTCTGGTAATATCTGAGTCATTTAGATATGTGGACATTATCGAACTTGAATGTATGTTGTATTACCAAACAACAAATGTACTCAAACTCTGAACTTGTGACCGTATTTGAACTTTTATATGAAAAATTTACTTGTTATGAAGTATTCAGCCATTCGAAGAGTTGCAGTTTTTTTTTTTCCGATACACTTGGAAATATCTTTATACAGCATCGTTTAGCAGAAAAAACAATGTTTTTAACTTTAAGCCAAATATATAGTGGCAATTATCTGATTCGAATTAACCTATTTGATAGAATATTCAGTCGTGTTTTTCCTTGATAGATGTGGACTTATCTTTTACTATAATTTACTGAACTCGTTTCATTTGGTTTTTGCCGAGAAATGTGTATTTCAATTTATAGCCTGCAGGAAACGTGAAAATTAACAGATGTGAACTTTATACTTTTTTCTAAATATTCAGCTATGTGACGAGTTGTTGTTTTTTTCTAGATACATTCGAACTTAACCGTTATGTTATTGTGCATCATATTTTGTATATTCATTCCTTTTTTTTTTCTCTCTCTTTTTTCCACATGCGACTTAAAGGCTCCCATTATACCCCATTTTAAAAATTCCTCCTCACTTAATAACCTACAACTTTTATGGAATTACTCGGCTCATATCATTTTTTTATAATCTGAGCAATGGCCATTCATTGCATTTTTTTAATCACTGGTCAGTCTTTTAAGTGAACATTTTTTATCCCGCAAGTTCTGTCAACTTAGAACTCTCATTTCATTAGTTAGACTACAGTTGATAGGACAGGTCACGTCGAATTTCCTGTCGACCATGTTTCGCAAGCATATATAGTTCGCGCAAACTACGCTTTACAACAGACCAGGATTCAGGGAATTCGACGGGAAAATATTTTCAAAATTAGCTGAGATGATTTCCCAAGGGCAATACTATATTATTTAATTTTTTTGTAATAAATTTTATATTTCTTTTATATTTGTCAGTTTTCTCTGTTGAAATTGTTCGTTTTCAGTCAGACATTTTGTCTCGGTTATAGCACCACCATCCACTTAATTACAGACCGCTTATCTTAACTTGGTACAGTTTATTAAGGTCAATTAAAAGTGTATACCAGTTGCAACCATCAGACGATAATCAATGTGTTCTAAAATATGTCACAATGTAATTAATTTACGGTATACCTTTTTGGAGAAACTGGGTGTTTATAAACCATAATTATCTGCCTAAATTATGTCGTTCCTATTTCAACTTTACTTCTTACAAATTCTAATCGAAGTACTGAAGTACTGAACATCGGATGACCGCAAGTTCTTGTGGATGGTCACAAGCACTTGTTTCAGAAAAAAAAATCACATCTCTATACCTGAAAGTACAGATATATTTCTTTTTTTTTTTTTGAGACAAGTTCGTGCGAGGATAAAAATAAATGACAGGGAATTCAACCTCACCGTTATAACTATTATATTGTAGTGATACAAATCAGTATACTCTGGTTTGTTGTTATATATTATATTAATATTTGTATATTACAGTTACATGTATATATAGTTTTCATCCATTTGTATATCATTATATATCTACTATATTAATAATAGTGCAGTGCAAGTGCATGGTGGGCACTCTTCTGTAATAATTCGATTTTTCTAATAGATTGGATTTAAGTAGGCATTCATATTTTCAAGCAAAACTTTTAATTTCCCATGCAGAGTCATCGGTCCTTGAGAGAGAGCAAGGACCGATAACTCTGCATGGGAATGCAAACGTTCTTGAGATATTCTTCCGCATGCGTTAACACAATTTTTCTGTACGTGTGCATAGATATCAATGATTTTTTACTTATATATATATAAAACAAAACATTTTCATATTAATTTATGTTCTAAAAACAATATTTTATGAGTATTCATTGAAAAAATGAATTTATAACAAGCGATAAAGAATGTTATTTTGCACTCGATGATGTCCGCGTACTTATCAGGTTTATAGATCGGTTACCAGCCCAATACGAAAGTTACGTAATGGAAATCTGGGCGACAGCAATACACCGGAATGCCCTCACGGTCATCCGATGTAAAAATGCATATTTTCACAATCATTTATGCTTTCGTTTCTGAAGTTTTCAATATACGCGTAAGGAACGAAGATCAACCAACAAATTTAAATGCATACCTGTGATTTTAATTCTTACAGAGTTTAGGACTTTGCACTAAATGTGATACATGCATACATATAGCAGGAAATTAATAATGGTCCGAAAAAATATCATATTTTAAGTTTCATGCAATGTATACGATCTGTGCATGTATCGTAATATCATGCAGTTTGTGGCTAAATTCCAAATTCGATTTACTCATAGCATACCTCTTTTTACATTTATGAGCAGAACAGTTATAAAAATGAACCTATTTGTGAAATTCATCGCGGTTCATGAGATGAATTTTATCTGAAAGAACATATAGGTAAATATTCTGGGGCATACATGAATATGAAGATAAAAACTTTTTCCATCAAAGATTTATACAACTGTTAAATTACATTATAGCTATCAGTCTGTTTGTTGGTAACATTTGAAATTGTTCAAATTAGTAGAATAAGAGGTTAACATTTTATTCCTTTGCATGATCAGAATGTTTATATGAATTTGAATATTTAGAGAACATTACCAACGTCATATTTGCAAGTCAATTCTTTATCTAAAACAAACAACTCACATTACAACTAGTTTAATTGCGGACAGCATTGTTTAAATAGAGAAACAACAACACGCATGGGTTTACAACAAAAAAACCTTTACATAAAATCAAACGTGTCTTGGTACATTCATGATTAAAAGCTGCTATAATGCGTGTTAAAAACAAGCACCATAAAACATCCAATAGGGCCCAATATATTTTTTTTTTTTTACAATTTTGCTGAAATGTAGAAATTAGGCTTTAAAGAAGTATCCATTGCAAAAAATACTTTTTATTGCAAAGCAGTATATTATATTTTATCTTTATCGTCTAACAGACAGCATACGAAAGTTTAATATCAAATAAGGTTCGGTTAACCATTCCGAAAAGTCAGTTTTTAAAAATTATATTTTACGACTGTTTACTACTTGCATAAGAATTTAAAATCCAACATGGGATCCTTGGCCCACTATATGCTTTGGTATATGGTTTATATTTATCATCTATTAAGTAAAATGAAAGTCGACATTAGAAAGTTTTGCATTTCTGTTTTAAACTCTCTTAGGAGAAACTTATATTTTTTTGGACTCTGCGCATTCCTATTGTTAATTATTTTTACATGAAAAGCCTTTCCTAAATTCTGTATTACAACTAGTTTGAAAATCATATTTCTTTTAGTTTTAATTGGCATATGCAAAAAAAAAAAAAAACAGTAAAAGAACATTAACCTATTGACAAAGTGTCGTTATCTATTTCAATTCTTTGTTCGTCATACATTGTATAATGTACTGATTCACCTACTCGTATCATCCATTACACTTGCGAAAACCTGAAATCGTATCTTAGATCAATGAAATAACTAACACCTTCGCGTCCCGAATCGTTTGAATGATACTAGTATATAGTACCGATTGACATTGTTAAGCTTACGTCATAATTTGACTTAGAGTAGCGAATCATATTCCGTGCTATATACTTCATTACCATGCATTTACAAAAGACTATCATGTTACTATATACATTTTTGTATTTCTTTTAAATAAATGAATGTTACATACATACTGATTTGAAGCTATATAAATGACACTATATTTTGACCACAGTACACAAAGAGATAATCTTAGTACTTGAACTGGTCTCAAGTGATTATTACAACCTCTTGAATAAATTTCATATTTACCTCAGACATTCAGATTATAAACATTTAGACAAGATATGCTATATATAGTTGAGCTCCTATGTGATAGAAAAAAGACATTGAATTGAATCATATAGTTACTGCTTGCGTAAGAATTTTAAATCCACCATGGGCTCATTGGCTCACTCGATACTTTGGGGTTTTAGGTTTATATTTATAACCCAAGTAAATTTGTCAAATTGGCTCTGAGAAATCCCTATTTAAAGTTATTAAGGTGGTACCAAACACCTTGACTAAAATTAATTTGGCTCGTTTAATTTTCACAACATTTTGACAAAAAATTTACTTCGACCCTTTGACAAAAATATAAGAATTTCAAAAAACTTGAACCACACACATTATCAGAAAAATTTCATTGGATATATAGCAGTTTGACACACACTAATTTTGATCATTGAGAAGCTTATTATTTCCTTAACAATAGAACGTGATTAAAACGTTCAGCTGATTTTTACAGAGTTATCTCCCTGTAGTGGTATGTACCACCTTAATACAAAAACACACACTCTCTTATAATTTTTTTATAATTTTTTTTTAGGTTTGTGCGTTCCTGGAAATATAAATCAAGAAGAGTGCATCGGACTGGCTTGAAATTTAGAAAAAAAACATTATTTCAGTTTCTTAAAATGACCCATTTTCAGTAGTCGATGTCCGTGTTCATATGAATCTCCATCGGACACTTTTAGGTCAATAAACTGCAAAGTATATACAGTATCAATTTTGATCATACTTCAGTCAGTTATATGTTTAATGAAGAGTTTTATAATATGTTGATGGCATTTGTATCTATAATACTAGGTCATGTCATGTATACCTTTATCAGATAGTGCCTAAATTTACTAAAAGAAGGTCACAACCAAGCTGTCGGGTCCCAAGAGTGACCGTTTTTCTTGGGTTCTATAATATCGTTAGAACAAACTAACTAGGTAAGAATTATACATCTACATTCTTATTTATTTTTTTAAATATATAAAATGTACTACATTTTGTTATTTTCTTGTAGAAAGTAGAGTTTTAGAAACGTGTTACAAAATATCACTTATGTAAAATAAAAATTCTTTTCTTCTATTATTATTTTTGTAAAGTTAGGAAATCATAGAAAGAATCAATCAAAGTTATATCATTTCAAAGTTATTACATTTATAACAGACATATTTTTTTAAAATTTAGAATTCTTAAAATTGAATTCAGAATTTTAAATCATATTCTATGTATTTTTCTGTTGTGTATGTGTGTGTGTGTTAAACTTTTCTGATTAGGTTCCATTAGTATATCCTCCTTATCTAGAAATTAAAGAAACAACAGACACGGCTTCTCCTGCCTCATTTTTAGACTTATACCTCGCATTTGACATAAGTGGTCATCTCATTACCAGAATCTAGACAAACGAGACGATTTTAATTTTGAAATTATAAATCCCCCACCCTAGCAGCAATATACCAACTTCATCTGCATATTGGATATACAGTTCCCAACTCATTCGGTATTCAAGAGCTTGCAGCTGCTACTCAGACTGTATAAAGCGTCACCAGTGTCTGAGCAGAAAGTTGATAAACCAGGGTAATGTCAAAGAACGTCTCGTCCTTTTTCGGAAGATACCAAGACCTTGTTGATAAATATTCCGTATCAACTTCATTAGATTCTAGGTACTGACGTTGTTATCATCTTAATTACGTGTTTTAGTGTTCTTTTTATTTATCTTTGTATATTTTTAACCTTTACTGTTTAGTCCATTTTTGGTATATACTTTTGGCGTGGCTAAGTATTTATACATCCGGCGATTGTGTTATTGTGCTATGGTCATTTTTGTATTCTTGTCTTTCCTTTTCGCTTATGTACTTTGTCTATAGAGTGTCTATATGCCATTTTGTTTTTCTTTGTTGAAATAGTTATTTGTTTTAATAGTGATTAAGATTATAACGCAATGTTGACTGCTGTACCCCAATTTTTGACATTTTTACCTATTATGTCTATTTGTTTTGCTCACACATTGTCGTCAATATAATGGAATTCTATATGACTGTCATACAGGTAGAGGTTTAGCTAGCTGTAAAACCAGGTTTAATCTACCATTTTCTACATAAGGAAATCCCTCTACCAAGTCAGGAATATGACATATAAAAAGAAGATGTGGTATGATTGCCAATGAGACAACTGTCCACAAGAGACCAAAATGACACAGAAATTAACAACTATAGGTCACCGTACGGCCTTCAACAATGAGCAAAGCCCATACCGCAAAGTCAGCTATAAAAGGCCCCGAAATGACAATGTAAAACAATTCAAACGAAAAACTAACGGCCTCATTTATGTACAAAAATGAACGAAAACAAATATGTAACACATAAACAAACGACAACCACTGAACTACAGGCTCCTGACTTGGGACAGGCACATACATACATAATGTGGCGGGTTAAACATGTTAGCGGGATCCCAACCTCCCTAACCTGGGACAGTGATATAACAGTACAACATAAGAACGAACTATAAAATCAGTTGAAAAAGGCTTAACTCATCAGATGGACAAAAATACAAGTGGACGTGGCAGGGTACTTGTACATCCAAACAACAAAAGACACTAGGAACAGATCTGAGAGTACTCGCAGTTATCTGACAGCTAGTTCAAAGCCACTAACAACTAATAAAAATCATGCATCTAAGACTAAATTATCAATCCGTACACATCCAACATCCAATGGATTTAGTGTAAAGACGTCATAAAAGTCAGAGAAAACATGACCTTGTGCAATGCCAAGATACAGGTATCGACAGATTGTAGATCCATGAATGTGTATATGTATAAAACATACTAGTAGTATTTAGTTTGCTTTTAATTTACTGATAACAAAATCAATATTTATACCAATAAAACAATATTCAATGATCTTATTACAGTGTTGAATTGGTAACCTTTTAGAATAAGTTTATTTAAAGGAGCGATAAGTTTACAAGGATCATTTCTAAATTTCCGGGCGCGGTTAACAACATTTCCGTAAAATGAGGATGTGCTATCCCGTTTGAAATAAGTTGTTTTCCATTCGTTTGATATGTTTGAGCTTTTGATTTTGCCATTTAATAAAGGACTTTCCGTTTTGAAATTTCCTTGTTGTTCGGTATTTTTTGTTATTTTACTGTTTATCAATTAATACCTCAGTTGTACATTTACAACATGGTACACGACTGATAGATACTTAAATCTAGCACGAGATATAAAGTATACACTTTGACCGTTGTCTGAAATCTCTGATGTACACACGTTTTTCTGTTTTATCAACTACGATTCAGCTGATCGCTTTCAGTCTTGTCTGTGATTTGCACGAATAGGGTTTAACACAAAAAAATTACGGAAGATGTATACCTTCTTGTAGGTGAACAATCATGAGGTCATTAATAATTTTTCTTCTATCAACACCTTTCGTGCTGAGTATCCTACAGTTTCGAGAAAGAGGATACGTCAAACTGCCATACAATACCGCCGGAAGTTTTGGATTTGGGAGGAATGGAGCTACAAAGGCCAGGTATCATGCTCCAACTAGAATGTTATATGTTATTGGTAAGTATGGATTAAGAGAAAAAACTATCACTGAATACATATTAAAAAAGAGATAAAAGATTCCAAGGGAGCATTTCAAAAATCACATGTCCAATCAAAACATTGGCAAAATACAAAACATGTTAAATTGAGGAAGGTCAGAAGAAGATGCAAACGACCTAACATTATATCTATATTGAAACGAACTAGAGGTCTCATGACTAGCAGCATTATTACAGTTATGTTATATGTTTGTTATTAAAAAATGAAAATAATAACAGAAATAATAATACTAGAATTAATTTTCTGATTTTATTCAAACCAATGATGTCACCGTACATTATGATAATCTACGATACGTTCATCAATATCACTGAGTAATAGAAGATATTAATTTCTTTCAGTTTGGAAAAAAAATTTATGAGTTGTTTTAATAAACATAAGCAACAATTACATTGAAAGCAAAGAAATGATAAATGTCAGTGTTTGGATATCATAGGCACATAATATTTAAAGATATGATAAACACGTTATTCATTATTTTATCACAGGAACTGGCACAAATTTAATGCACATAATTGATCTTACAAACCCGGACGCACCAGCCATACTTTATACTCATCAATTTAATACGGCCGGAGATGGCGAAATCACAGATGTACAAACTTGCTCAGACACGATAGCTGTTACAATTGCCAGTAACAACAAGGTGTCTGTTGGACATGTAGAGCTATTTTTACCATTCACTAAAAATGACAATACCTTAACTCTACTTGGTCGTCTGGCAGGTAGGTTTGACCGTACATATTTACGTAAGATATCAGTTTATTAATGCAATAGTTTAAACTACAGCGTTTCAGATAAAAAAAAAACTTTACAAGTTATTTGCATGATTTAATTTTTTAACCACTGTGTACTAAATAAATTTGTCTGATATTATACATTGCAGTCCAGACTCTTTTAATGGATACAACGATTATTAAACATGACTACTGTTTCTAGAACAAATAAAATAGCCTAAATGAATACAAATAATAGTCCCAAGAATATAGTAATCAGCAAAAATTAAAATGTTGTATTTTTTATGTCATGATTCTTTTACGCTAATTTCAATGAATGTGTTTTAATATATAGCTGGTTCCTATCCAAAAGACATGGCATTCAACAGCGATTGCTCACGTTTGGTGGTTGTAAACGAAGGAAAACTTGGACTTCTGAATGGTGTTGTAAATGATCCACAGGGTTCAATGACCATCATTGTAAGGAATGATCAAGGTTTTCCACCAGAGGTTAACGTCAATTTCCAAAGTTTTGACAATAGGTAATGTATATGTAATGTCAAGAATAAATTAACATACTTTTAAAAATCTGTAAAAGATACCTAAGGGACAAATACACATCATAAATCGAAGAAAATCCGACAGTAACATGAAAAACAAGGGAAAATGATGATAAGACACACAACAATCTATAAAACACTACATAGAAAACTTAAAGACTTTGCAAAACGGACCCCACCAAACTCTTATTGAGAACGTAGCAATTTAAATGTTAAGCACGTAGTCCTTAAGGGCATACGATACAGTTTTGATCCCGTATTTACATTATGAAATAAAATTTCAATATAGACTATTTTTACCTGATTAAATCAAATATGTAATAAAAATATACCTTCATGTGCTACTTTTGAGTAAAATGAGGTCGAAATTTGGTATATTTGCTCAAAATTCGGATTTGTGGCCGTATTTTCCTTTTCGAAAGAAAGACATAACTTTTTGTTTTAAAAGATAAACACAAATTGTTTTTGTTAAATAATTGGTAATTTCTGTATTTTATAAGTATCCTAAAAATTTATACATTTTTATTCAGAAATAACTCGTATTTATCAAATGTTCATGAATGTAGAAAAACATCACTTTTGCTGTATATTTATCAAATTTAAAAATTGCACTATTTACGTTTTCATGAAAATTGGCACACATAATCTTCTCGCGTAATCAAACCAAATGGCATTTTAAAAGAGGGTCCATGAACTCGTTTTCAAGTTAAATAAGTTTGAATGATAAAATCAGTCGAAAACTGAATCTTTCCTGATAAGTCATAGTTTGACGTCGCGAAAATAACAATTTACGTTAGCAACGTCATTACCTCCCTGTAACTGTATCGTATGCCCTTAAAATGTGATAGACAACAGCAACATGCACGCACTTGTCTCTAGGCAGTATTGAGTTCAAACACTTCATTGTAATTTGAAATTTTAGATTTAAGGTTTTTACATATAGGGGGGTTATATACTATGAAAAAGTACTGATTATGGTATACCTGATGATTATTATTCCAAAATAATAAAATGGACAACAGTTACGAAACTGGGTTCATGTCTTGAATAATTTAGTAAATTATTCTCAAATTAAAATGCATTTTTTGTTCAAAACCGTCCTTTCAATAAATGTGTCAGAATCGGTAATAATTTCGTATTCATTGGAAACTTTATATTTTGCATTTCTGTTGACTGCGCCGTGTTTGTTCCTGTTAACCGCAACCTATGCTTTTGATAATTAAAACAATATTTGATTTTATTATTTTTGTTTGTTTGTTTCTAAACAAATTTATAGGTCGTAAAATAGGCGATATACACTGTCTTTAAATGTCTTATTTATCATCTAAATTGGTTGCAGAGTTCTTGAATATGTTTCAAAGGGTGTCCGATACGTATTCAGAGGAGACAGCACTGCTAATCCTCCTGTAGAGGGGTCGTTTTCTAAAGATTTAGAGCCAGAATCAGTTGTTATTGATGACGTTGGTCGATATGCTTACATATCATTACAAGTAAGTGTTAATGCATATTAATCCAAAAGCCTTATAGACATTTAAAAATAATATTCAACAAAACAGAGGTGTGTTTTTATTATTATTATTTAATAGGCTAGTACATGTAGTTGAAGATCACCTCCCGGATAGCCAGTTTACTTAATTGTTTTATTTTCCTTTTTCATTTAGAAATAATGTATAGTATCTTACACATCTCAGTTAATTCATTACGCTCGCGATCTTGCATGTTCACACTGTACGGACTGCATAAACAGGAGTGTGCTCCTTACACAAAAACTGCTAAAACAGAGTTATGAGGCAGAACGACTGAAATCGACACTACATAAATTTTCGGTCAGCATCACGAATTGGTTGACCGATACAATATGTCGGTGTCTCAACTCACAATTATGGACTGACATTTTGACTGAGTGGGGATTCGCAAGATGGGATATATGCATAGGAGGAAACGCTTACCATGTTGACGAACCCGGTCTCACTTCATTTGGAGTACATGTGGTTCCCTCAGTTTTAGGCTTACCATGTTGACGAACCCGGTCTCACTTCATTTGGAGTACATGTGGTTCCCTCAGTTTTAGGCTTACCATGTTGACGAACCCGGTCTCACTTCATTTGGAGTACATGTGGTTCTCTCAGTTTTAGGCTTACCATGTTGACGAACCCGGTCTCACTTCATTTGGAGTACATGTGGTTCTCTAAGTTTTAGGCTTACCATATTGACGAACCCGGTCTCACTTCATTTGGAGTACATGTGGTTCTCTCAGTTTTAGGCTTACCATGTTGACGAACCCGGTCTCACTTCATTTGGAGTACATGTGGTTCTCTCAGTTTTAGTTTGGTACCTTCTTCTTTATCGATTGCCTTGATTTATAAATAAGGGAGTGCATCTCATTGTAACAGTTAAATTTACAGTATTACTTTTCTCCAATGATTTTTTATTGATTGGATTTTGCTTGTTTAATGTCCAGTGGCTAATACTTACGGACGAGCACAAACTAACAGTTTATACAATTGGTAGGTCCTGTCAATTACATTTGTGTATGTTGACCGGAATGAGGGGCGGGAAGTTTGGAATGCTACTGGAAAATAAGGGGTTTGTTTGTTATGGACAGAATTTTACCTTTCAGCAGGACCCTACAGGGATTTGTTGCAAGAGTTATTTAACGTGTAGAGAGCGTGACGCTCAACATACACGAGGCATCGTAATTTACGTCACCATTCCGGATTATCATGACATGGTACTCATACACCCTCACAGCCAATTATATATCTGTCATCCATTATATTGCCGAAGACATACAAAAATCAATTGCTAGACATAAGCTTCAAAAAATTATAAATTTATCCCTTATTATATTGATTTCCCTCAAAAGGAGACATTGTATTTATTAAAAATACCTGTAAATTCGCCATTAGCATAGTTGTGTTATAAAAATCATACATTCTAATTGTAGGAAAACAATGCCATTCTCAAGTTTGACTTGACAAATAATCAGTTCATAGATATATATCCCCTGGGTGTTAAAAACTGGACTAGTTTCGACATGGATGCTAGCGACAGAGATGGAGGTAACTTTGTGTGTTTTTTTTTTTTTTTGTTTTTTTGTTTTTATTTTTGTAGCTTATGTCCTTGACCTTTTACTCATTTATAACTTCTGACGGTTTCAATAACTAGTATATAATGGTGTTCAACTAACCGCAGATTAATAAGTTCAGGATTTGCTAAGTATATATATGGTAAGAGAATAATACACATTAAATTCAAAGTGATGTACGATAAACGTCAATGATACAGTAACCCGACGAAAGAAAAAAAAAACATAAAATACATTCAGACGTGATAGAAAATGAAAGGATATGGAGTAAATGTACATGGGACAAAATCGCACACAATACATAAGAAGAAAGGAGTTTATCAATGAAACTCGTTAATCCATTTGGATCATACAAACCAAGAATAAAAAAATATTTAGAGAATGGCATGAACTTCAACGGAGCGAGAAAGGAGACATTCATAGGGTAAGCGTCTTGTTGTAGGAATGAATATTTTAAATTTGATACCCAAATGAATATAACGTATGTGAAGCACTACATCGCCCTGAATCATGACAAGAATTTAATAAAAGCAGAGACTTTCAATGTTATATACCACATATAAGAAGCAACAGGAGTTTAGCAATGCTCAAACTCGTTAATATGTTCACTTATTTGTAAATCTTATCTTGTTGATCATTTAATCTGTTTATTGTTTCTCTCCATCTATAATAGTTCTCAAATTAATAATACAAAAACGCAAAAACAAAAATGGTCATTAAAGGATCATAGTGTCTACTATACGGAGTTGATTAACAATTTCAGTGTTGTTGACTTGACTTATTTGTAGATCTTCTCTTACTAATTATTCTTGCAGAAAATATATCTCTCTATCTTCATTGTATTGTTGTTAAAAAACCAAAAGGTTAAAAAAAATCTACTTATGGTAAATGAAAATCATTTCATGGCAGTAACTCCTTCTGTAAGGAAAGGATTGCCAATTTCAATTATATGACTTATTTGTTGATCTTATTATGCTGATAATTTTTGCTTTTACAGTTTATATTGATCTGCTTCCCCTTCCGAAGCACCTGAAATCACCCATATTGTTAGATGGAGTTTCTGTTGCTCAGTCTTTACTTTTCTATGCAGTGTTTTGTGGAATTGTTAGTCTGTTCGACGTATTTCGTTATTTGCCATAGCGTCGTCAGTTTCTCGACGACTTGATTGATTTGATTTTTTGTGTTTTAACGCCACTATTAAGCACCGCTTTTTGGGCTATTTCGTGGCGGCCAGTTTTTATTGGTGGAGGAAGCCGGAGTGCCCGGAGAAAACCACTGACCTTCGATAGGAAAACTTACAATCCTAGTCAATTAAGATTGGAGTTGAGTGCACCCGCACGAGCGGGATTCGAACTCGCAACCTCAGTGTTGACTGGCTAGTGATAACAGTAGTAACTACTTAGACCACTCGGCCACCGAGGCCCCTCTTCTCGTCGACTTGTAAGGTTTGAATGTCGCTTAGTTATTTCCGGCTCTTTCGATTCCAACTGTTATAGGTGTCTATGACATAGCTAAAAATACAAACAAATGTGTTAAAAAGTTCTCATTGAAAGGAAATAACTATAAGGAGTCGATTGTCGAGTTCGGTTATCTTGACATATTTGTAGATCTTATTTTGCTGTTCATTTTTTAAGCTTACAGTGTTCTCCAACCATTATAGTTATCCATGAAAACCAAAACACAAAAATGCAACCTGGGGTATCACTAAGACACCTATATATTAAAGTCCAGCTTTTTTACCTTGCGCCATTACAGAATTATATCTATAATGAAAGAATCTACCAGCATGTTGTTTTATTTTCATTTTTTCATTTTAATAAATCATTCAGCAATATGCCAATGATTACATAAAGTATACTTATATATTTTTATCCTTATATTTTCAGGACCAAATCTGAAACGTCATAACATATATTCTTTTTATCAACCACGTGATCTTAGATACGGAGTCATCAATGGCCAAGGATACTTACTTACTGCTAATACTGGTGCTATGAAACAGTGGACTTTGGCAAATGACGGATACGAGTTTTCAGATGGAATGAGAGCACGTGCTCTAAGAAATGGTAGGGTTTCCCAATCATTTAGTCATTTATTGAAATAATCTGACATTTGAATAAACAAAAGATGTGGGATACGGTATACGCCAATGTTATGTCATGTGCGCTAAACGAATCTATTTCCTTTCATGTATTATTTTGGGCAATGAACTTGTTTTTAATGAAGCTCGTGATGAATAGGTAATTATCTTTGGAAGTTGTGAATATCATGAACATCTCTTCTTCATTCGTAAATAGTTTCTTACTTTCCACTTGATCAAACATTTTACTTAATAGACGAATTGAAATACATAAAAAAAATATCGTATCTTAAAATTGAGCAATCTGAACCGAGCTCTAAAACTGGTGTTGTAATCAGATGTTTTAGAACAGACAGTATTCTCCATATGTGACATCTGCAGTTTTTACTCATGGGAAAGTACGACTACGAATCATATTCAACTGTGCGTCACTCACAAAAAGAGAAAACGTTCGAACTTGGATTATGACGATCGTAGTAATTGAGTCTAGGACACTTGACAATTTGTGGAGCTGTAGTCTTGGTTCTGCATTTATTATGAATATTTTATTTGATTATAGGTGGAGCCATAGATGAAGCTTTAGTTGGAGCTGACGTCTTAGCAAAGATAAACAATGATGCTGATTTAGGTAGGGATACTTTCTAACCCAGGCATAGATTACCGTAGCTGTATATAGTAATACCTTTCAGAATTTTGTGTCCTCACTGTTCTTCAGCTTCATAATGTATTTGACCTTTTAATTCTTTTGATTAGAGACTTTTACATGAGTCTTTTGTAGACGAAAGGCACATTTGGCTTACAAAATTATTAGCCTCATATGTTTGTTGCGTGTTTATACGCTAGAAATAGTTCAAAAACTTATGTCTAAAATACTTATACTACTTAAATCGTTACGATAAACTTTATTAGGTTTTATCATCTTTTCTTTTAAACTATTGTTTGACTTAGACCATTAAAGATTTTATAAACATCATTTCTATGATTCGTTAACTTTTATTCAATTTTGATAAAAAAAAAGATAAATAAATTATCGTTTTTTTTCAATCTAAAGGAATAAATCAACTGTAAGCAACTCTCAATGACAAATCCTGATCTCTATTATGATCAGATGACAATTTTAATTAGAATATAGCAAAGTGCTCTCGACCAATGAAAGTGTACAATTTGGTGTTCCTCAATTATGAAGATATAATTTAAATCATGTTCTTAGTAAGGGATTATCCTTTTGTTTAGGCCGGTTCACAGTTCAAAATAAAGAATTTCTATAAATGAGTTACAACTGCCCGAAGCACATTTATTATGATTATTGACTGAAAGTTGAATTTTGAAACAAACAGATAAAAAAAAAAATCAGTTTGAAGTTTATTTGTACAGAACATTTGATACCGTGTGTGTTATTATGTGAATATTTAGAACTTTCAAATCATAAAAATAATAAGCAATATCAAAGCAATGCTAAAGAGAAGAAAAAGAAGAAAAAAACTTTTAAAATTATTTTTATTGTAACATAAATCTTTAGCTAATACGCTTATCATTGTGGAATACAATTTAGTTGTAACTTTGATTTTGAATTTATTAAATTGAACTTTAAATAAACAAAAAGATAATTCCTCACTAAAAGACCAATACATAAATGAAATGCCTAAAATTGAGGTCTTCCATTAATTATAAACATTGCACTGACGATGAAACAAATTCTTGAATACAAACAATCAAGAGATCATTTGAGCATTGAGCACACTACAATATTCTAAGTTTGTAAGAGAATGATAATCCCTTTCATCATGATAAGTACTCGCTAACGCTCGTACTTAATCATGAAGAAAGGGATTATCATTCTCTTACATATACAAAGTGAACCAGAGAAGAGAAAACTTTACAAATTCTTGTTTCCTCAAATATTTTCTACAGGACGTTTACACATTGGTACATTCGATGGCCTGAACAACAACCAACAGCTAATACAATATCCTCACGCTTTTGGTGGTCGCAGTGTTGCCATGTGGAATTCAGTAACATTCCAGCGTGTATACGATACTGGAGATGATTTAGAAAGAGAAGCTATGAACAAATATCCAATTACTTTTAATGGGGAGACTAACAATGCAAACTTATCCCCATCCGGAGAAATGGATCTCAGATCAGATGACTATGTAAATATATTTTGAACTGCTTTAATTTTAATCCCATCTTTCATGTAAATGTGGTAAAAGCCTTCATTAGCACAATGTTAATATCATTAAAGAAACATCTGAACGTTATTGGATAGGTATAGTCGACAATTTGAGAATGATGGAGTTTATTTTTGGATTTAATGTTTATTAAAGTTTTCATTAAATGAACGTCTATTTTCAAACAAACGCAAACAACTCTGAATGCAACAAAGTTTCTTTAAGTGTAGTACAACCCAAGTGTTTCCACGCTATTTATAAATATTATGAAGTATAATAGGCATTTTTGTGCCTGTCCCAAGTCAGGAGCCTCTGGCCTTTGTTAGTCTTGTATGTTTTTTTTTTTTTCAATTTCAGCTCATTTATATGTTTCGGAGTTTAGTATGACGTCCATTTTCACTGAACTCGTACACATTTTTGTTAAAGGGGCCAGCTGAAGCCCGCCTCCGGGTGAGGGATTTTCTCCCTGTGTTGAAGACCCATTGGTTTCCTTGGGCTGTTTTCTGCTCTTTGGTCGGGTTGTTGTCTCTTTGACACATTCCCCATTTCCATTCTCAATTTAATATCTATGCTATCGCGAGTATATATTGTCCATACACGTGTTTGCTGCTGACTAGGCTAGTGCCCCTCTACTGAATGTTGCTCTAGGCTTAAACACTTTTTGGTGGAATTTAATAAAATGAATATTAATCAGCGAAAAGCGGGAAGGGTAATCACAACTTTCACTGTTGCAAATTACAGATATGTTTAATGAAATGTTCTCTAACGAATAGAATAAGAAGATCTTTACGAGTTGTAACGTCAGTGCTAAGGTTAACTATTATAGCTGCTCACTGAAGTAAGTGCTGAATGTATATATTTGTAGGATTTTAGATAAAATTGAGAATGGAAATGGGGAATGTGTCAAAGAGACAACAACCCGACCAAAGAGCAGAAAACAGCCCAAGGCCACCAATGGGTCTTCAACACAGCAAGAAAAATCCGCACCCGGAGGCGGGCTTAAGCTGGCCCCTAGGTCCGTTAAAATCTTTATTCATCAATCACCTTTCACTTCATTTAACAGTTAGTTTTTTTAACAGGGTGTTGAACCAACAGCTCTCGATATCGGTTCATTTAATGGTGCCCCAGTAATGGTAACAGCATCACGATCAGGATTTATATATGTGTACAACGTTGTTGGCACAGCATTGTCATTCCAGTCAGTGCATCGTAGAGGAGGTACCAGTCAAACTTGGAACAACTTATACAACAGTAACCAAGCTGGTGATGCTTTAATTACTGATGTTGGGTATGTTATTGATGCTTTAATATGAACAAAAATAATAAGAGAAGATTTTTTACTTTAACGTTTCTATTCTTTATATAATATGTATTTATATATATTGAGGAATTTTATTTATTGATCTTGTTATGCTGCGATTTTCTGATCTCATACGCTATGGAAATTCGTTGTTATCTTACCAAAATCTGGATAATATTTATATACATGTATGGAAAATGTGTCTTCTACTATTCAAAATGGTAAATCAAACCCCTCACCCAAAATGATAAAAAAAAAAAAACACAAAAATACCCATATAATTCAAAAGCAGACAGAAAAAAAATGTTTTACAATTTGATACGTGATAAGTTATATTTCATAATGTAAATATGGTATTAACATACACGTACATGATCGATTTGTTTTGCATTATAAACATATTAAATACGGATTGCTAGTTATGTGTCATATTTTTGTCTACAATTAAATTTGAATTTTGCAAAATTTTCTCTTCTGTTCTAGGTATATGGATGAGGCTACATCCCCATCAGGTCAACCTATGGCATATGCTGTTGGATCTGCTTCCAGCTCTATTGGATTATATGACATATATGATGACGGCAATACAAAATAATAAACTAGTCTGCTTAGTTGATTATAATACAGATTAAACTCCTGTTTTAAGGGACGTTGTTTCTGATCACGGCAATTCATTTGTAAAAAACACGCAATTATACAATAAGGTCACACATTTTCTACCAGAATGACTTTAACTGAAGTTAGGTGTACGTTTCCACAAAAAAAAAAACTTTCAGTGGACTGTTTTAATTTGGCAAACAGCTTGAATTTATTGTGGGCACGTAAAACTGCAAACCTCGTTTTGTGACTGTAACAAGTAAGGTTAATTGGGCAACGGTTACTTGTTGTTGCTCTCTTTGCTTATACGTCCATTTGGTAGGAGGAGTTGGGTATTGGTGGTGGTTGAGGTCTGGTGTATCATCCAATAATTTTTATAATTCCTGTTATCCTTTTTATATATTACATTTACTTAAAAAAATATATTTGGGAATAAGTAACGAATGCAAAAGTACTGACGGGTAGAGATTACGAAATGTTGAATATATCGAAACAGATATTCCACGATAGTGAATCACCCCCCTTGAATACTATATACATATAGATCCATCTGATAGACGGAGTTTGTGTATTTTGAAATAATTTTTCAACATAGTTTTTAATTTAAATATATTGTAGCACTATGCATATGAGCATATGTGGGATATACGTCACGTCAATGACACAATAACCCAAATACATCAAGAGGCCAACATGCCATCTTCAACAATAGACACTGAATACCCACGACGAGTCATCAAAATCAAATTCTCTAAATGACCAAATTGTTAACAGAAAAACAGATTTAAAACATCCTTAGGATAAAATCAGCGTAAACAGTGTAAATAACAGATGGTAGTGATATGTTTATGTCTTGTTTGGTCATCTCTTCACTTGTATCGGTACTTATACATTGTTGGTTTTGAGCGTTCCTGATGAAGGTAAATCAGGAAAAGCGCTTCGGAGGCATACAATTTATAAAATGTTACTTGGCGCAAGGATGGAAATAAACTCAGAAATACAAAAAAAAAAATTTTACAACGAAACTTTAGATAAAAAATGTGATATAAAAATTAAACAAAAGCATGAAAATTGAATATTGGATTGTTGAAACTTTGAATATTGGCTAAAACTTCAACAGAAATAAGACTTTTTTTAGTGTAACTTTTGTTTCAAATATGACGGAAAATACTATTTAAATTATAATTACAAATAAAACACATATTAAAAAGTTAAAGCAAATCAATAAATCGACTCAGATTTGTGTCTCAGCAAAGAAAAAACACAGCTAATTTTTTATAGATATGCATTCGGTTATTATCTCTGCATCATCTTTAACATTCTCTAAAAAGGCTGTAAATAAACAACTGGATCAAACACTTGATTGAACATAAATTACTATATCCAGATTCAGGCGCTGGTTCTGTACTAATACTAATTGATCACACAAAATTACAAACACCAAAAATGTTCTTTACATAATTGGTTATCATCGTCCTTTGGTCTCTGGTGGTAGTTGCCTCATTGGCGATCATAAATTTTTATAATGATAGATCTACAAAAACGATAGATCTACAAAAAGCTTGTTTAACTGTCTATTACCAAAAACTTTGTCAAAGATGTTTATCCATTGAGGTCACGATTATAAAATAGTTCGATTCTTACTTATTCAGAAGAAAAGAACTTTTAAATGTGAATTGGATCGAATCTGAACCCCTTGATATCACCCTTGGGGTCCCCCTCCTAGGAAGAGCTTGTGACCTTTGCTTTTCTTATGCTAGGTCGACTTTATGTCCATAGGTATCGAATCTAACTGTTAAAACTTGATATAAACCGGAGACAGCACCATATTTTTTCACATAAAGATCCGAATGTGTTGTAGCACAAAAGCTAGGAACTAATCTGGTCTGATTGACACTAAGATTAACTTTAATTTAGATAAAACAGAATGAAGTTTCTTTGTTGATAAACGAAAACTAAAGTATTAACCACCTTTGAGGTGAAATGTAAAATTCGTCAAAGACATCATGCTTATATTTCAGTACGCCAAGCGCATATCGTAAAGTCATAACTTAAACTTACAGCAATACATATTTATGCAGGGGAACACAATAAAACCATCACCAAAATGTGTGTACCGTAATACAAACTATCTGCTGTCCTATCAAAAGCTTTGTATACTTGATGAGTTTTTACAACGGCTCTGATTCAATTTCACTTCGATTATTCCAGCTGTATACCGGTGAATCACAGAAAATGGACCATGCAAATAAAATAAATAACTAAAAATGGCTAGAATACTAACGTTAAGTAAATGAAAAGCATGTGTACAAGAGTAGATCAAGCCATTAATTTAAGTTATTCATCTTAGTTGTCCTAAAATCTACAGAGGCACGTTCCTGATCCTTACTCTCTAATACAAAGTGAATATACTGTAAATCATTTCGTCAATTCTTTTACGTCAACCAAAGACAAAAACATCTTTAAAATCTTGTTAAAACTATATGATTACTAAAAAATCTTTAAAATGTGATTTCCTACATAGCATTCAAAAGATAAGGAAAGTTGGCATCATGCTTTTCATCATTATTTTATCTACCTTACAAATAATATACTTTAAAAGAAACGAAAACGATATCATTGGAAATCCTGGGAATAATACCAGATTTCAGGTGAAAAGAGAAATCATAATGTGCTTGCGATAAATATTCCAGACGAGTGGAAGTAAAGAAGGTTAATGACCCTACATCAACTGTCAAGATGAAGAACAGGAATAAAAGCCCTGTTCATTGATAATTTTCTATGTTTTCTATGTATTGTGTGCGATTTTGTCCCATGTACATTTACTCCATATCCTTTCATTTTCTAATGAGCTATTCATAGTATGCAAAACAGCTAAACCTCGTAAATTTTATTTGGCGGATTGCATTTTACATTACTTCTAAATTTACACTAATAATGTATATCAAATAAGATTTATGTGCCTAGGTCTTACTTACATGTATATGTATGATTATATCTGAAATTCAGCTGCACATGTCATATTACATCAAGAATCATTGATGTATGGCTTTGTATTGTATTTATTTGAAAATAAGAAGATTGCCTATGAGACATTTTCCACCTGAGACCAAATGACGTAAAGTTAACAACTGTAATAGGTCACCTTATGTTCTTGAAAAACAGGGGGAAATCGTACCGCATAGCAAGCTATAAAAGGCCACAACATGACAAATGTAAAACACTTAGAAATTGAAGACTAACGGCGTGATTAATGTACAAAACAACAAACGAAAAACAAATATGGTATACATCAAAAAACGAAAAAAATATGATATACAGCAACAAACGAAAACCACTGAATAACAGGATCATGACTTGGGACAGGCGCATACATGTTTACATACAAATATTATAAGAACCACACACTTAATCAACCTAGTTAATTTTGTCTTTATCATGCATTTGTATCCATTATATTACACCCATTTGAACAAATTAGTATTACAAATTTGCGGTGAATTATTGCATTAGATCAACTAGGCACACCGATGTCTGCAATTGTGAACAATTTGTACATGCACGTTGCAGAAATAAGGGTTTCACACGCCTTTTTTTTGTATCAAAATCACGAGTTGGTTGACCGTTATGGAATATCTGTTTCACAGATGACAACGGATATGTTCAGTCTAATTGTCGTAGCTACAATTCCGTCCCCCTTTTCCCGAATGTGACATACCGAATAAGACTTATTCACGGTTTTGTACTAACATGATCAACACGACGGGTGTGGAGAAGGATCTGCTTACCCTTCCGGAGCACTTGAGTTCACCCCCGGTTTTTTGTGGGGTTCGTTTTGCCCAGTCTTTGGTTTTCTATGTTGTGTTTTGTGCACTAATTTATTGTGGGCACGTAAAACTGCAAACCTCGTTTTGTGACTGTATCAAGTAAGGTTAATTGGGCAACGGTTACTTGTTGTTGCTCTCTTTGCTTATACGTCCATTTGGTAGGAGGAGTTGGGTATTGGTGGTGGTTGAGGTCTGGTGTACCAGCCAATATTTTTTTATAATTCCTGTTATCCTTTTTATATATTACATTTACTTAAAAAAATATATTTGGGAATAAGTAACGAATGCTGAAGGGTAGAGATTACGAAATGTTGAATATATCGAAACAGATATTCCACGATAGTGAATCACCCCCCTTGATTGCTATATACATATAGATCCATCTGATAGACGGAGTTTGTGTATTTTGAAATAATTTTTCAACATAGTTTTTAATTTAAATATATTGTAGCACTATGCATATGAGCATATATGGGATATACGTCACGTCAATGACACAATAACCCAAATACATCAAGAGGCCTACATGCCATCTTCAACAATAGACACTGAATACCCACGACGAGTCATCAAAATCAAATTCTCTAAATGACCAAATTGTTAACAGAAAAACAGATTTAAAACATCCTTAGGATAAAATCAGCGTAAACAGTGTAAATAACAGATGGTAGTAATATGTTTATGTCTTGTTTGGTCATCTCTTCACTTGTGTCGGTACTTATACATCGTTTTTTAGTGTTCCTGATGAAGGTAAATCAGGAAAAGCGCTTCGAGGCATACAATTTATAAAATGCTATTTCATTTTTAGGCAGCTCTTGGCGCAAGGATGGAAATAAACTCAGAAATACCAAAAAAAAAAAAAAAAAAAATTTTACAACGAAACTTTAGATAAAAATGTGACATAGAAATTAAACAAAAGCATGAAAATTGAATATTAGATTGTTGAAACTTTGAATATTGGATTCTTGAAACTTCAACAGAAGCTATAAGACTTTTTAGTGTTACTTTTGTTTCAAATATGACGGAAAATACTATTTGAATTATAATTACAAAAAAAACACATATTAAAAATTTAAAGCAAATCAATAAATCGTCTCAGATTTGTGTCTCAGCAAAGAAAAAACACAGCTATTTTTTTTTAAAATATGCCGTCGGTTATTATCTCTGCATCATCTTTAACATTCCCTAAAAAGGCTGTAAATAAACAACTGGAGCAAACACTTGATTGAACATAAATTACTATATCCAGATTCAGGCGCTGGTTCTGTACTAATACTAATTGATCACACAAAATCACAAACACCAAAAATGTTCTTTACATAATTGGTTATTCGTCCTTTGGTCTCTGGTGGTAGTTGCCTCATTGGCGATCATAATTTTTTATAATGATAGATCTTGTAAAACTGTCTATTACCAAAACTTTGTCAAAGATGTTTATCCATTGAGGTCACGATTGTAAAATAGTTCGATTCTTACTTATTCAGAAGAAAAGAACTTTTAAATGTGAATTGGATCGAATCTGAACCCCTTGATATCACCCTTGGGGTCCCCCTCTTAGGAACAGCTTGTGGCCTTTGCTTTTCTTATGCCAGGTCGACTTTATGTCCATAGGTATCGAAAATAACTGTTAAAACTTGATATAAACCGGAGACAGCACCATATTTTTCACATAAAGATCCGAATGTGTTGTAGCACAAAAGCTAGGAACTAATCTGGTCTGATTGACACTAAGATTAACTTTAATTTAAATAAAACAGAATGAAGTTTCTTTGTTGATAAACGAAAACTAAAGTAGTAACCACCTTTGAGGTGAAATGTAAAATTCGTCAAAGACATCATGCTTATATTTCAGTACGCCAAGCGCATATCGTAAAGTCATAACTTAAACTTACAGCAATACATATTTATGCAGGGGAACACAATAAAACCATCACCAAAATAAATGTGTGTACCGTAATACAAACTATCTGCTGTCCTATCAAAAGCTTTGTATACTTGATGAGTTTTTACAACGGCTCTGATTCAATTTCACTTCGATTATTCCAGCTGTATACCGGTGAATCACAGAAAATGGACCATGCAAATAAAATAAATAACTAAAATGGCTAGAATACTAACGTTAAGTAAATGAAAAGCATGTGTACAAGAGTAAATCAAGCCATTAATTTAAGTTATTCATCTTAGTTGCCCTAAAATCTACAGAGGCACGTTCCTGATCCTTGCTCTCTAATACAAAGTGAATATACTGTAAATCATTTCGTCAATTCTTTTACGTCAACCAAAGACAAAAACATCTTTAAAATCTTGTTAAAACTATATGATTACTAAAAATCTTTAAAATGCGATTTCCTACATAGCATTCAAAAGATAAGGAAAGTTGGCATCATGCTTTTCATCATTATGTAATCTACCTTACAAATAATATACTTTAAAAGAAACGAAAACGATATCATTGGAAATCCTGGGAATAATACCAGATTTCAGGTGAAAAGAAATCCAGACGAGTGGAAGTAAAGAAGGTTAATGACCCTACATCAACTGTCAAGATGAAGAACAGGGATAAAAGCCCTGTTCATTGATAATTTTCTATGTTTTCTATGTATTGTGTGCGGTTTTGTCCCATGTACATTTACTCCATATCCTTTCATTTTCTAATGAGCTATTCATTGTATGCAAAACAGCTAAACCTCGTAAATTTTATTTGGCGGATTGCATTTACATTACTTCTAAATTTACACTAATAATGTATATCAAATAAGATTTATGTGCCTAGGTCTTACTTACATGTATATGTATGATTATATCTGAAATTCAGCTGCACATGTCATATTACATCAAGAATCATTGATGTATGGCTTTGTATTGTATTTATTTGAAAATAAGAAGATTGCCTATGAGACATTTTCCACCTGAGACCAAATGACGTAAAGTTAACAGCTGTAATAGGTCACCTTATGTTCTTGAAAAACAGGGAAATCGTACCGCATAGCAAGCTATAAAAGGCCACAACATGACAAATGTAAAACATTTAGAAATTTAAGACTAACGGCGTGATTAATGTACAAAACAACAAACGAAAAACAAATATGGTATACATCAAAAAACGAAAACAATATGATATACAGCAACAAACGAAAACCACTGAATAACAGGATCATGACTTGGGACAGGCGCATACATGTTTACATACAAATATTATAAGAACCACACACTTAATCAACCTAGTTAATTTTGTCTTTATCATGCATTTGTATCCATTATATTACATCCATTTGAACAAATTAGTATTACAAATTTGCGGTGAATTATTGCATTAGATCGACTAGGCACACCGATGTCTGCAATTGTGAACAATTTGTACATGCACATTGCAGAAATAAGGGTTTCACACGCCTATTTTTTGTATCAAAATCACGAGTTGGTTAACCGTTATGGAATATCTGTTTCACAGATGACAACGGATATGTTCTAATTGTCGTAGCTACAATTCCGTCCCCCTTTCCCCGAATGTGACCTACCGAATAAGACTTATTCACGGTTTTGTACTAACATGATCAACACGACGGGTGTGGAGAAGGATCTGCTTACCCTTCCGGAGCACTTGAGTTCACCCCCGGTTTTTTGTGGGGTTCGTTTTGCCCAGTCTTTGGTTTTCTATGTTGTGTTTTGTGCACTGTTGTTTGTTGGTCTTTTTCTTTTGTTTAGCCATGGCGTTGTCAGTTTATTTTCGACTTATGAGTTTGAATGTCCCTTTGGTATCTTTTGCCTCTCTTTGACTGAACAAAACGTTTTTATGCTTGCCGACTTGTTTTTTTAACTAGATATTGAACATTTGTACTGTTGTTTAATTGTTATATTTCCTACATAATGACTTAACATACATATAAAACAGAGCGCAGACACAATTCAAAATCCAAACCTGAAGCTCTTGTAAGAGATAAATTAATAGACCCTGTTTTAATAAGTATTGATATAAATCTGAATACTAATGTACAATGATGTTTAATTTCCCATCTTTGCATTAACATTAAAAAATTTCAGAATAAAATTGAGAATGGAAATGGGGAATATGTCAAAGAGACATCAACCCGACCAAAGAGCAGACAACAGCCGAAGGCCACCAATTGGTCTTCAATGACGCTATCACAGATATAGTTAAGTGTGTCTCATATTTTGACTTCCATCTAGATATTAACAATAAGGGTCGGTTGAGAACAAAACTTTACGACAAAAAAGGATGATTTCAGCTTCCTAATTGTGAACTTTCTTTTCCTTGTAGACTCGCAACATTTCAGCAGTGCCTCCATATTGAGTATATATATTCCAGTTGAAAAGATATCCCATAGCTTGTGTTTCCTATCATGATTTACTTGATAGACGGTTAGTACTTACAAGGATCCAAATGGTTAAGTCGAAGTCATCCCTTCGAACATTTTTGCAGACGCCATCACGAGTTGGTTGACCGATAGGAAACATGACCAAGAATATGTTCCCAGTTGTAATTACTAAATTGCCTTCCTCTTTTCCTCGATTGTGACTTTTCATCGGATTTGGACATGCACGAGAAACACGACGGATGCCCATGCTTAGCGATTTAGGGATTTGTTTCATAATTTCTCATTCATTATAATGCAGTACTAAGAATAGAAAGTGATAAATATACTAAACTTATAAGGTATAGAACCACTAATTCGGGCCCGGTCAGAAAGAACATACAAGAAAGTAGTATATATTTTAAACAAAATAGTTTCTACGCATAGCTATAACTTTGTCAATAAGTAAACTATTTGGGTAATTTTGGTATTAAATGAAAGCTTAAGGACTTGGGATCACTGTCGAACCCTTGTTGAAAGTTTCTTTTGAATAATGAAAAATAAAATATATGAAATTATGATAGGCGGGCATATTTGCCCTGTTGTTCAGATCAGAAGTACCTGTTTTGTACTACCAAACTTCCGGGAACCAGTGCGCTCTAATATGCAATTAAAGGTATGTTGAATTTTTCAGCACAAGTCAGGATAATGTTCAGTTTTGACATGAAATGACTGCCAGTGTTTTTGAACTTCAGACAAAGTAGCCATTAATGCTTGAAATTGCAGAATTAAACATAGAAAGCAATGGGGCTATGAATTAGTGGTTTTATTCCATAAGGTACATCACTGAAACTAGTGTGAAGTTAGTCGGCGTTAATGTGCACTAGGCTAGCCTTCAATAATATTCATGAGATGAGACCGCGTTCAATGAAGTGGTGTGGGTAATTAAAAGATTATGACAATACAATAACTTTTTGCCGTAAATATCCAAGATGGTTGAGCTATTTATTATAGCATTATAAAATCTTAAATCAAAAGGTGTCTTCCGCAAGGTCTGCGCCTTTTAACACCATTTAAAATGAAAGTAGATAAAAAGGTCAATGCTCCATACACATGGAACCTAGAAACGATTCATTAAAACTATGTAATTAGTGAAATAATATAAACTGAAGCAACAATAAATAAAAGGAACATCAAATATAGAAATTTAGCGATTACTGTAATAAAAGAAATTGAACAAAAGCGATGAAATATGCATATGTTTCTTCAAAATGGGACATTCACTCAAACAATCCATTTAGATACGGTTCTTATAAATAATTATCTTTGACTTCTCGAAATATTTAAATATTTTTCATTAGTGATTTAACAAATATACATTACACGTACATTGAAAGTAATTTAATTGAATCAATGAATTGTCATATGGGCATTCCATGATCTGTTCGTTGTCTACAAATATAGTCCCATCTCAAAAGTACCACATGTCGTAAATCGACGATCGTATATCTTACATTTCAAACAGATCAGACAAACAAGAAGATCTACAGTTAGTAAAAACAAGAAATATAAAAACTATCAGTTACTATTTCCATGACATACCATTTTTCAAAACTACGGAGATCAATCAGAGCCTTTAAACTCAACATTATCAGGCCATTGCCATTCAGAGGTAGGCATGGCCTCTAAAATGGCCTATAACACGTATGCCCTAGACCCGTACGAGTTTGTCAGCAAAGGTTCGTGGAGAGGGGGGGGGGGGTACCCCTGTATATCACGAATTCAAGATTTACTATTGCCGGCTGGCCAAACTAAGTGATTCTCCACGTAAGCCATTATACCAGAGGTAGAGGTAGGCATGGCCTCTAAAATGGCCTATAACACTTATGCCCTAGACCCGTGCGAGTTTGTCAGCATAGGTTGAGGGGTAACCGGTATGTCACATTTAGTCCAAATTTACTATTGCCGACTGGCCAAACTAAGAGATTCTCCACGTGGGCAATTATACCAGAGGCAAAGGTAGGCATGGCCTCTAAAATGGCATAATTTATCTCTGGTATAATGGCTTACGTGGAGAATCTCTTAGTTTGGCCAGTCAGCAATAGTTAATTTTGACTTTGTGATATACCAGAGTACTCCCCTACCCTTTGCTGATAAACTCATACGGGTCTAGGGCATAAGTGCTATGGGCCATTTTAAAGGCAATGACTACCTCTGAACGGCAATAACCTGATTATGTTAAGATTCTGATTGATCTCCGTAGTTTTGAATAATGAAAGGTCATTGATAAAGTAACTGTTTTTTCTTCTTCTTTTTCTTTAATTGTAAAACTTTTGTTTGTCTGGTCTGTTTAAAATGGAAGATAAACGATCGTATTTACGGTATGTAGTACTTTTGAGATGGGACTATATAACGAACAGATTATGGAATGTTCATATGGCAATTAATTCATGGCAATTAATTACTTTAAATTTCTCTCAGTTTACATGTAATGTATAATTGTTAAATATTTAAATACTTCAAGAAGTCACAAATATTTATAAGAACTGTTCTATTTAATTTGTCCTAGGGAATTTACCGTTTTCAAGATGCAAAATTATGCATATTTCATCTCGTTCGTTCAATTTCTTTATTTATAGTAATCGTTAAATTTCTATATTCAATCATCCCTTTATTTATTGTTGTTTCAGTTAACACTATTTCACTAATTACAGTATTTTAAATAGATCGGTTCTGGGTTCTATGTTTATGGAAGCATTAACATTTTCTATTTACTTTCATTTTAAATGTTGTTAAAAGACGCAGACCTTGCAGAATACTTATAGTCTAATAGTTCCTTTTAATAATTGATAAAGTAAACGCGGACCTCGAAGAAGACACCTATTGACTTGCCTGTTTGAAACAGTATCAAATATAAACAAAAAACGTTATTTTATCATAATGATCGATAGTTTCTAACAACACTTCATCGAACGCAAGTCATCTCATGAATATTATTGATAGCACATGAATATTATTGATGGCACATGAATATTATTGAAGGCTGGCCGCATGAATAGTAACGCCGGCTGTTATCGACGGCTAGCTTCACAACAGTCAACTATCCACCAGAGTTCCAAATGAAGTGAATGTAAGCAATTATATGCAACCGTACGACCTTCAACAACAAGAAAAACCATACCGTATAGTCGGCTATGAAAATGTTCAATCGAGAAAACCAACAGCCTAATTTATAACAAAACACTTTACGACAGACATAAACCAACGACAACCACTTAACTACAGGCTCCTGACGTTGGACAAGCACATTAAGAATGTGGCGGGGTTAAACATGTTTGCGAGCTCTCAACCTTCCTCTAACCCGGAACAGTGGTGTGCAGCACAACATAAGAACAAACTGTATAAACCAGTTGCAATTGGCTTAACTCAAATGATCGGTACGAGGCGCAAAAACAACTAACATAAAAACAAGAGACACAAAGCACCGAACAGTTACTGAAAGCTAGTATACAGACGTCATAAACAGTCTTAAGAAACGCATGATCTTGTGCAATGCCAAAATATAAGTAAACAGTAACGACAGGATGTAGGATAATGAGCTCTCATAACTGTACATATATAGCAATATATATCAAGTTATGTTTTAATTTTTCAAAAACAAATCAATGTTAGTACCAATAAAACTATACTTAAAGATTTTACTACTGTGTTTAATAGTTCACTATCAGCTGGTTTAAGGCTAAAATTAACAAATGAAAGACAAATAAGACAACCAGCAACTAATCGTCGCTGAATTTCAAACTCCTCACTTGGGTCAGGAACATAAAGAATGGAGCGGGGTTAAATGAAGATACATATAAAGATAAAGATATGTGTGTAATAGCAACAGTCTCCCTGAACTTTGGACAGTGGTGTAACAGCACAACGTCAGAAAAATCTATAAAAATCAGATTAAAAAATGCTTGCCTCATTCGATCGCACTAAGCACGCTTTATCACACACATAAATCCTAACAGAATGACAAAAAAAAAAAAAAACAAAAAAAAAAAAAAAAAGTGGTCTGTCTATAAGGCGGTCTAAACATATTAGCATAAAAAATACAAAACAAAGAATGTACCTCAAAGACATTCTTATTTAGTAGTTCGGAAAAATGATCATTTTTAAACCTAGTTTTGCCATGAAAAGCATGTTTAATCTTCGAATGAAAGCATCAATACAACAGTTGGTATTCCTGTGATTAGATGTTTTAAATTGTTTTTTCGTTTTACTAGCTAAAGTCGATCTTAATCAGCGATTGATTTTATTTACAATTCCCGAATAAAGACTGGCAACTGAAAGCAATCACATGTTTCACTATTTGAAATAGCAATATACAAGCTATATAAGATATTTCATTTCATGGCGACGATATATGTTGATGCAAATTCCGTTATCGCCGGTCCTCGTTTCTACCTAGTGGCATTATCTCGACATGTCCTCGAATGAGGCCAATATTCAGGACTAATATTTTGCCAGTAGGTGTATAGTTGAAGAATCGTTTTGTAGAATTTAAGGAGAAAGCTTTTATTATCGATTAACGGAAAAACTACTCCGCTAGTTGTAAGTAAATGTGATTTTAAGGTCAGTCGTTTCTTATTGTAGTCGCCCCTCATGCTTATAATTTTATTTTAATTTAGCTTATCTATATTGGATTAAAGCTATAGTAGTGTCAGTCCTTATCGGTCGTAAATAGGTAAAGTAAGAATCTTATATTATATATTATTTCTACACGAGATCCAAGTGAAACACACACCAAACTTGTTGCAATCAATGCACATTTTTTTCATTCAATTTCAGCAGGAACGTTGTTGCGCGCAAAGGTTTAGAAAGTCCATTTTGTATTGAACATGGGAATACATAACTGATCGAAGAAGATAGTCTAAAATTAGATTTATATATACTTGAAGGGCATACATGCTTAATTTTTTCTAAAATCTTAAGCAAATACGTAAAAGTCATGGCAAAAGTCAAAGAACGAACTAAAATTATTAAGGAAATTTGACATTAAAGAAAAACAGTTGTTCGTGTAAAGGTGTTACATAGTATTACCCTACAACACCGTCAATGCAACCGTCTTTTGATAAATGGTCCCGTTGTCAGCTGTGTAGCTTCATTTTCACATTTAGCATCATTTACAATTACTCACATTACTTTTGCTGAATAGAAAAGAAAAAGAAAAAAAAAGCATAATAATCGAGTAATGGAACTTTGAGCGTGGATTTTATATTGAAACTAAATTGAGGAATAACATATGGGCAATCATAAATCATAATCCAGTAACAACAGTCAACACCATGGCAAAAAAAAAATGACAATTAATATTCTTATTTTTACAGAGTTTGTCTTTAGTGCCGTGTGGAGACAGTAGAGTGCCTCCCGTGCTTCAGGTTTATGCTCTTATAATATACTAGATTATGGAGTGTGTGTCCGAGCGAGAACTTCTCTAGTTCATTACTTTAGGAATATTTATCAAAAGTAGTATTTCAATTTTCAGCCCCATTCTACTATTTAGTCAGACGTCAGTCGCTACCCTGATATACCCTATCTTTTGTTTTATTTTTCGGGTAATTAATGACGGATAGCGTTTGACATCTTTAGCCGAACAGAATTATCATTTTACATAATTTAATTGATTGTATGCTGGTTCATATTCTGGACGCCAGTCTTTGCTCCTTTCTAATTAAATCCACAAACAAAAACAAATATGAAGCTTAGAAATGGAAAATATTAAATACTAAACTCGTTCAAAGGGTATCTACACGTCTCAATCTTCAAAATCGCTTATCTAAAATACTACCATCGCTAACATTTTTAACAATAAAATCGTGGTTACCCTTCTATCGATAAGTGTCATGCCAAAAATGACTTACATGTCCCCGTCTTTCCACCAACAATACGGTAAGGTCCACGTTTAATGGTCGCACATTTTCTTTAAATTTTGAAACTGATATAACTTGAAAAACAAACAGTATTATTTATTTACTCACATGAAACAAACCGGGATGCGGTATTCAGTACGTAGGTGAAACTGGGCGATTTTATCTAAACGCACGCAAGAACACCTGTATCGTTTTAAAAGACCCAATAAATTCAAAAGTATCATTTATCAACACCTTAAGAAGCACAATCATCCTATTAAATATTTAACAGTTCAACCTTTAGAAGTAGTAAATAAGCAGCCTGGTGAATCTCATTCAAAGTTTGTACGATCACGGAAAATAATTGAATTAAATTGGATTAAAAAATTACAGACAGTCTACCCTCTCGGTCTTAATGATAATATCATGGGAATTGGTAATATATCAAGAACCGATTCTGTTAACATTTTGGATATAGTTTCTAAAACTGTTCGTAAAACCGTTCTCATGGTCGTAGAAAAATCGCAATCAAAGAAAATTTCGGACCAATCATACCAATATTTCGGACCTAATTTCTATTTCAAAAACAACGGCAGACATTATCTGTTAACAAAGCTCTGTTCATTACCGGTTAATAAGTTAAATAAAATTTTAGAGGATTGCAACACAATTTCATATAGCAGTCCTAAGTATGAAATCGTTCAAATTATAATGGCATATTGTTATTCTAAACTGTTTCCGAAAATTGATCGCCCTGAAGATCATAAAAACATTTTATTAAAATAAAGTATGTCAATAAAGGTTTTGATTTTGTAAATATTGCCGGTATTTTAACGACCATTCTGTTAAAGAACAAATTCCTGGATATTTTGATAATACTGAGCTCCCTCTTATTTGTTATATTTACAAGAAATCTACCGGAAATATGTGTTTAATTATAGCCAATTGTGTAAAGATGTTAATATCAGTGAAAATACACCTACTTCATGTAATTGTAGTAATTCCGAATACATTTATGGACCCATTTCCCATGTTATAACAGGAGATCTTAACATCGTTCAAGACCGAGAGTTAAAATCATTCCTCAGTAAAGGACCTAAATATCGTCCCCCGTCAATCATTAATTGGAATGAGTGTCGTAATATCATCCACGACTCACTCCATACTTACTGTTTAAAATGGATAAAACGGGAAAAAGCTGACAAAAATCTTTGGACTCTTTTTAATTCAGTAATGAACATAGTTGATATACGTATTCAACATTTTAAAGAACATTTTACTCTTAACAACAACCATAATAAACCTATTTCTCGTATCAAACATAAACTTAAAGAACTAGCCAAGGAATTTGTTTTGTCCCGGCCGATAAAGCTGCTAATAATATCATTATTGTTTGACGTAAATTTTACATTGAGGTCCTGAAAAAGAAATCACCAATTCACCAACATTCCAACTGACTCCATTTTCAGAAAACGACATCTGTAACAAACATAAACTTTTAGCTACCTCTTTACAAGCAGAACCAAATACAATGAAAGTCCCAACTATGTACTGGCTTCCGAAGCTACATAAAACACCTTACAAATATAGATTTATTTCGTCTTCAAGCCATTGTTCCACTACTAAATTGTCTATTCTTCTTACCAGTTCACTTGGTACAATCAAAACCTGATAATAAATTGTTCAAATAAGGCCTTTGAAAATAGTGGAATTAATTACTTTTGGAGTGTCAAAAACTCGTTGGAAGTACTTGATAAATTGCATGCTTATATTGGTGATTTTGAATCTGTTCAAAGTTTTGATTTTCTACCTTGTATACCACATTGCCTCACATTCTCATTAAGAAAAATTCACACACCTAATTAAATGGGCATTTAAAAGTCAGAATGTGAATACATATGTTCTAACTCTTTTAGGTCATTTTTAGTAGCAATAAACAAAAGAAATATGTCAATTGGACATGCTTTGATACTATATCTGCCCTTGAATTTTTACTAGATAATATTTTTGTTCGCTTTGGAGATTCCGTATATCGTCAGGTTATCGGAATTCCAATGGGACTAACTGTGCACCACTTATTGCGGACCTGTTTTTGTATTGCTATGAGTTACAATTTATGACTAAAATCAGCAAAGACCCATCGAAACAACATCTGATACAAAATTTAATAATACTTTTAGATATTTGGATGATATATTGGCTCTCAATAATGACGACTTCAGTATGTATACTAAAGAAATTTATCCTGTTGAACTTACTTTAAATAAAGCTAATACTAACAATGACCACTGCCCTTTCCTCGATCTTGATATCCATATCATTAACGGAAAGCTTAATACAAAATTTATGATAAAAGAGATGATTTTCATTTCCTATCGTTAATTATCCATTTTTAGATGGTGACGTTCCTTGTCACCATCTTACGGTGTTTATATATCTCAACTTGTACGATTCGCTCGTGTATGTAACAACGTTTCAGATTTTAACGAAAGAAATTTATGTATTACTGAAAATTATTACACCAGGGTTTTCGATATCACAAACTAGTCAAAACATTTACTAAATTTTATCATCGGTATAAGGACATCATTCGTAAATATAGCTCAACATGCAGACTTCTTATACGTTCAGGTATTTCACATCCAATCTTTTATGGTAATATTCTTTATAAAGCACTAAAATGTCAGTATTCACCTCAGAAGCTAACAAAACCTTTAAATAGACTTATTAAGAAGGGATATAGTTACGATACTGTTGTCAGGTCATTAAAGATTGCATATTTTGGCTTTAATATTGATTCACTTATAGGGTCTTTGCATCGGAACTAAACACATTTATTTAAAACCAGTTGTTGGCATGACACGGGTTATGCTCTTCTCATATATTTTATGATGGTATGATACTAAACCCTAACGGGAGGGATTGTGCCTGATATTCATATGATGAAGACATAATCTTTCAATCAGTTTAATTGAGGTCTGGAGCTGGCATGTCAGTTAACTGCTAGTAGTCTGTTGTTATTTATGTATTATTGTCATTTTGTTTATTTTCTTTTGTTACATCTTCTGACATCGGACTCGGACTTCTCTTTAACTGACTTTTAATGTGCGTATTGTTATGCGTTTACTTTTCTACATTGGCTAGAGGTATAGGGGAGGTTGAGATCTCATAAACATGTTTAACCCCGCCGCTTTTTGCGCCTGTCCCAAGTCAGGAGCCTCTGGCCTTTGTTAGTCTTGTATTATTTTTACTTTTAGTTTCTTGTGTATAATTTGGAGTTTAGTATGACGTCCATTATCACTGAACTAGTATATATATTTGTTTAGGGGCCAGCTTAAGGACGCCTCCGGGTGCGGGAATTTCTCGCTGTATTGAAGACCTATTGGTGACCTTCTGTTGTTGTCTGTTCTGTGGTCGGGTTGTTGTCTCTTTGACACATTCCCCATTTCCATTCTCAATTTTAACAATACTACACAGAAAACTAAATATTGATCAACACGAACCCCACCAATAACCGAGGCAAAACTCAAGTGCTCCGGAAGGGTCAACAGTTCGAGCTCCACCTTCTTACACCCGCCGTTTTACTCGTGTTAGAATATATTGTTGAAAAATATCACGTGATTAATAGGCATCACTAGCGTTTTGATAAATGTCCCCGTCTAACCCCCAAGATATCTGTTATACACATGTCGATTATTTGGTTGTATGTGTTTTGAAAAAAATTCGAAGAGAGTTGTGTCCCTTTGTTTAATTATGCAATTTGTCATGTGATGTAATTTGTCTCTTTCTGAATATACGTGCCATGGCAATAGATATGTGTTTGTTAAATTAGTTTAGTGGTGTTGGGAGGTATGTGTAAATCTACCTATGTTCGTAATACGTCACCAAATTGAAAAACCATCGGTACTTATAAATTCTCTTATCATAAAACTTGAACGAGTGTGAAAGTTTGAAATAAAACTAAGGTATTCAAGTACAAATCAAAACAAGATTTCCTTTGGTAGAGACAACCCAGATATAGAAAATAAAATAGCACAAAAATACAACAATGATAATAAGAGCAAAATCAACACGAACCCCTTTAATAAAAACATCGGAGTGACCACAGGTGCTCCAGAGGTATAACCAGTTCCTGGTCTACTTTGCCAATAAGAATTTGGTGAAGGGTAGCATTCGGGGATTTCACAATCGAGGAAAAGAGGATGGAAGTGGTTCAAAAATGGAACATAACTGTGGTCATTTGTGACACAGATATTCTTTAACGGTCAATCATGATGTCGTCCGTAAAACTTTCGAAGGTGTGACTCAACTTTACCATTTGGATCCATGTTTCAATAGTTCATTGTGAGCAGCAGCTCTCTATCAAGAATATCATGATAGGTAGAGCAAGACCTGGAATATCGTATAAACCGAGAGTCATATATACATGTACATCATATACGGGCACTGATGAAATATTGCTTCTTAGAAATGGAAAATTCAAAATGGGAAACTTTGAATCATCAATTTTGTCGTTAAGTTTAGTTCTTGACCGGAACGACACTCATCGTGAATTTCTAGATACAGGTCAAGAAATGAAGCAGACCCTGCCGCATTTTTGCGCCTGTCCCAAGTCAGGAACCTCTGGCCTTTGTTAGTCTTGTATGTTTTTTTTCAATTTGGGTTCATTTATATGTTTCGGAGTTTAGTGTGACGGTCCATTTTCGCTGAACTAGTATACATTTTTGTTAAGGGGCCATTTGAAGCCCGCCTCTGGGTGCGGGATTTTCTTGTTGTGTTGAAGACCCATTGGTGGCCTTGGGCTGTTTTCTGCTCTATGGTCGGGTTGTTGTCTCTTTTACACATTCCCCGTTTCCATTCTCAATTTTATTAATTGTATCTGCTGTATCCATAATTTCAAGTACAATGGAATAGATTCGATCACCATATCCACCAAACTATTGACCGTTCAATATTTTTTTTACCTTCCTCAGATTTTGACTATTATATGTTTTTCACTTTTAAATAGCTTTCCGTTTCCAGACATAATAAACTATCAGCAATTATTTTTTTTACATTTCATCCATGTGTAGAAAACGCTTACTTAATACATTCAATTATGGGAAAGTAAGCTAATTAAAATGAAAAAAAGATAATTTTACAGGAATGAGGTTTTACAATTGCAAAGCCGTTTATTTTGACAAACATATTGTAACATATATACTTTTTTTTCTTTCTCAGAAAACCAGACATGTGGTATTTAATTTCTTGTCTTGTCATGGTGTCTTTTGTATCTGGCATATTACAGTTCCGCGAAAAAGCATATATTAAACTACCATACAATACTGCTGGGAATTATAGCATGTTTAGAGATGGAGCGACAAAGGCTAGCTATCATAGTCAGACACGAATGTTATATGTTATTGGTATGTTTACAAAGTAGTAATGATAAAGTTCATAAATTAAGCTACAAATCATGTCAATGTACTTTCAAACCACCTCAGTGGCCTCGATTGCGAGAGGTCGTGGATTCGAAAGAAAAAAAAAACGATCTGTTCTTTTTTTGGTGCAGAAATGTCAATTATTAGTATCCTAGTCACGAATTACACATGTCACATGTCCCAAATGACAAAAGACGAGTTATGATAAGAGCGAAATTGTGCAAATAGTATTATTGTATATTTAGAAATTTTATTCAACCACATGAAAATTATGTTAGATTTATTGATAAACGAACAGGTCGATATAATCTGGACACCTTATTACCAAATGGTCATTTGTAATGTCACTTTGTTGTCATGAACATGTCGACATTGACATATATGACCCTACAATGGCCATTCTACAGGTATTTTGTTTTTAACTTAATAGATACGAGCCAAGGCCTTATCCAAAAAGATATTTTAAACACATTTAATCTATCATCTTTGTTAAATACATATTTTAGTAAAATATCTTTTTGGAGTAAGCCTTTGCTCACATCTAAATATTAATGGCAAGATCTTAAAATGAGACAATTTTGGAAGTTTAGGCAGTTTTGTCCTAATTATAAAGACCAAATGCAAATATGCAAGACCCAATTCAAACATATGAAGAATGATATCTTAAAGACAAATTTAATGTCCAATGAATATCTGAAAGGTGTCATTTAGTAGATTTTTTTTTATACTTTTTTATTTTCGAATTCAAGGGGCCAAAAGGAGCGATGCCTTATTGTACCTTCTCTTATATGTGCATATTATTTTTCCAAGGTATTAATTGTGCCTATTTACGGAATTCATTTGCGCCAATTTACGTGTAGATATATTTACCGTACATAATTATTAATTTAGACTTGTCAACGAAAAATTTAAGTAAAGATTGTAATATACCGTGTTATTACGGAAGCACTGACTACTGAGTTGATTATACCCAATGCTTGTAAAGAAAATAACTTTATTAATTTCGTGCGTCCGAAGTGCTTTTCTGCATTAACCTTCATCGGGAATGTTCGAACCCAAACATTAGAAAGCCAAATATATATAAGACATAAACACGTGAAGAGCTAAATGACCAGAAGGATCTAGAAATAACCAAAATCATATAAGGTCAACTTTGCCTGAGGGAGTTCGAACCTTAGTTTCTTAATAATTTCTGAATTTATCAACGGAAAGTTTCAGCCATTATTTTTTTAAAATTATTGGCGCAATATTTACTTTATTTTTGGCGCAAGAAGACGTTTTTTTGGCGAAAAAGGATCTCTCCAATTTATCTTGTGTGTCTGTATGTATTTTTTTTGGGGGGGGGGGGGCAAGGTATAATATTAATGTGATGTGTGTCCCCACCCCCACCCCAAATAAAAACAAACATATAAATAAATATATATATATATAAATATATAAATAAATTAATAAATAAATATTTTTGTTGAAATTATTATAAATAAGTACGTACAAGTACAAAGAGTTAAATGCAAATTATTATTAATATTAACAATATTTGAAAAAAATATGACATTAATTAGATTGTGTTTCTTTGGTTTTTATTCATACAATGACATGCATTGCTTAGTTTGACATAAACTGTTTGTAGTAGGAAATGTCTCGCTCATGCAAATACATGTATCACATGAATATTTATAGAATAAGACTTAGTGAACTTTATGTTTATGTATGTAAAATATGTTCTAAGTCTTAAAATACGGAGATGTGGTATGATTGTCAATGAGACATTTATCTACAAAAAAAAAAAAAAACAAAAACAAAAAAAACAAAAGTACAAGAATGACTTTGTAAAGCTAGACTTTTATCATAATAACCTCTAATAAGTCCATCAAAACTGATAAGGTTTTCATTTGGATGTGAGGGATGTATAAATACGCAGCCACGTCCGATCGAAATAGGGAGATAACCAAGTTCTCTGGATGTTACATAACCCTTGCAACATTTCTTTGAGGTGTCCGTTGGTGGTCTGTTGCAAGGCAAACATCATTTTCCACTGTCCATCGAAATTCCCGTCCTCAATTTAGTCGGCCTATCCTGAAGAATTTCCCACATGTACATGTAATTTTGTTAATTTGTTCTCGTCCTGAAAATGCCTGAAATCTGACGTTAGGCAAATAAAAAGGAATTAAACAATCAAAGCTGACGTTTTACTATTTTGGTTGAACTGTTTAGTTGTTTTTTTTTTTTTAGTTACGATGCTCTTAGTATATATATATAAGTTTTATTAACTGTTTATATATTTCAAAACATTTATATATTGGATCTGTATGACACAATATCAATTGTAATTCAAGTATGTAAAAATAATAAACATATAAAGTGATGCAAAAATAATACTCAATATTACATTGGAATTAAGGTTACAACTCCATCAGGCAAAGATTTGTCGTATTTTTATGTCCCATTTCTGTCATATAGTTTGTCAAGAATTCAAGTATTCATACATCATTGGCTTTCAATATATTGGTTTATTAATCCCAAAAAGCGCTTCAAACGCAACATTTTCCTCATTTACACGGATTCTAACGACAAGACAATTCCTACTCTTCATAGCTAGTTTCACTGGTGTTAAACTGATCACCGCAACTGCAGTTACGGTGATCCCAACATGGCGGAGCCCAAAACAGGTAAAATCGTCTTTTTGTAATTTCTCCGTGTACACGCATTGTTTTAAAGAATTACTCAGTCGCTAGGTTGATATGTACAGTATTGTTGTATGTGATCATATGTGACCTTGTTACCGAAATAATAGCCATTGAAAATTTACGGAAGATCACCGTAACTCCAAAAGAAGATAGTCGTAACTTGTGGACAACTAACTTGAAAGATAGTCGTAACTGTATAAAATATGTATATACTAATTTTCACTTCTTCATACTACATTTGTATGAACATCAAGATTATTCTCCTTAAATCTGTACAAGGAAGTTTTATTGTTGATATTCACCCCTTATGTATCTAGTGTTAAATTAGGTATTTATATGACAGACCTTTCTTGGTATTCCTAATTATTGGAAGATTTTATTTAGACAGAAGTAGTATACCTAAAACGACAAAGTTATTTTTCATTTACCTGTATATATTATGAAAACCGGTTTTTCAAAAGTGATTATTTTCTAAGGGTTAAATATTTCGCGGTGGTTTCTTGCCATGGCTTTGTTTGGACTTGTTTGTTTGCTTTTGGCCTTGAATGTTTGTCCCTAATATTTTATTAACTATGTATTTACATTCAGGTATCACAGATCGAATTTATTCTTTCATAGTGTGTTAATTTACGTTTTTTGATTGAGTTAAGCCTTCCAATTGATATTTTATCTTGTGTTTTTCTATGTTGTGATGTTATACTATTGTTTGAGAAAAAGGGAGAAGGTTTGGTACCATTAAAACGTTTAATCCCGCTGCAAATGTTTGCACCTGTCCTAAGTCAGGAATCTGATGTACAGTAGTTGTCGTTTGTTTATGTAATTTATACGTGTTTCTCGTTTCTCGTTTTTTATATAGACTAGACCGTTGGTTTTCCCGTTTGAATGGTTTTACACTAGTAATTTTGGGGCCCTTTATAGCTTGTTGTTCGGTGTGAGCCAAGGCTCCGTGTTGAAGGCCGTACATTGACCTATAATGGTTTACTTTTATAAATTGTTATTTGGATGGAGAGTTGTCTCATTGGCACTCACACCACATCTTCCTATATCTATGATCATAGTAACTGATTTTGTCAGAACCTTCTGCTAACGGAATTTTTTAAATAAAAAAAGTTGTGTTAAAGATAACAACAAACGCGTGAACAAGATTCGTGATTGAAATATTTTTTCAACATAAGGTAAGTTTGCACATGTGGAGCAGGATCTGCTTACCCTTCCGGAACACCTGAGATCACTCCCAGTTTTTGGTGGGGTTTGTGTTGCTCAGTCTTTAGTTTTTTATGTTGTTTCTTGTTTACTATTATTTGTCTGTTTGTCTTTTTCATTTTTAGCCATAGCGTTGTCAGTTTATTTTCGATTTATGAGTTCGACTGTTCCTCTGGTATCTCACGCCCTCTTCTCTTGCAATTTTTCATGAACATTTTAACAAATATTGGTATACTATTCGGACAACCAGATGTCAACGATATTAAAAATATAATGCCTCCTTATGTTAAAACTATACTAAAATATAGTTTCCATTATATCTTTATTTAACACTCTTAGTAACTTTATTTTTTGTAGGTTACATGTATATGTGCTATATGTGTTCGTTTATGTCTAGTGCAGACGCAGTATTGGCGCACACCAGATAACGAAAAATTATTTATTGCTATTTATACAATTTAACCTTATGGTCAAAATTAAGATATATGTTCTCATAATTATAAGCCTTATTATACCAGATAATTTCTTTATGCTTATGTTTATCTGATAAAATATAATCATGCAACACTGTGTCTTTATTTACTTACCACAACTGTTTCCTCGCTTTCTTCAGGCTCCATAACTGCTATCAATATCAAAAGTTAACATTAATAACTGTTATCCATCTTATCTAATTACATTGCATAGTTATGGCGATTCATTCAAGTGAACCATGTACAAAAATGAACGAGATTCACAGGAAAATAAGATACCGTGACCTAAAGCATATCTTAACATGAAAACGAACATAATTTAAAGATTATAGTTTCCCTTAATAATGTGTGAACATGGAAAATGTTTGCCTCATCTTGTCATCTTGAAGAAAATTTACCGTAAATTATGACTTGTAAAATACAAAGACTATATCTATAATGCAAAAGTAAATTAGTAAATTATTCACTAGTTCTAGCCACACCATCAAACATCAAAACACGATTTATTTGATTTGATTTGATTTTTGGTGTTTTTACGCCACTTTTAAGCACCGCATTTAGGATATTTCGTGGCGGCCAGTTTTTATTGGTGGAGAAAGCCGGAGTGCCGGGAGAAAACCACCGACCTTCGATAGGAAAACTGACAATACTGGAGTCGAGTGCACCCGCACGAGCGCAAACACGATTTATATGTAGTCGCCTATCAGCATATAGAGAAGTTACGATCATCACTAACAAGTTACTATGATCATGTCCAAGTTACGACTATCTAATAATCAAGTTACCACTATCATAACAAACAAAATTCTTGGAGTTACGATGATCTTCCGTAAATTTTCAATGGCTATTATTTCGGTAACAAGGTCACATATGATATTAAGAACACACACATACAACAATACCGTCATTATCAACCTAGCGGCTGAGTATTTCTTTAAAACAATGCGTGTACACGGAGAAATTACAAAATGACGATTTTACCTGTTTTGGGCTCCGCCATGTTGGGATCACCGTAACTGCAGTTACGGTGATCAGTTTAACACCAGTGTAGTTTGAGATGTAAATTATAATCATCAATACGCTATAGGATATGTAATGCAAGTTGTTCATATCACTTAAAAAGCAAATGGTATATATGAAATAAAATCTACTTTTTTTATGAACTGCCTTTAGACTTTTCTAACTTTTGTTGCGTCGATATAGGAATTTATATTTGTCCAGCCTTGTCATCTGAGACATAAGTAGAAGAATAGAAAGAAAATCAGCAATAAAACAGAGATATCCAATTAATTAGGAATTCACATCATTGCCTATAATAAACAAAGAAATACAATACAAGCACTTTAAAAGAAACATGATAGCGTATACTAATGCCTTGTTTGACAAATCTTTACCAGGAAACTGAAAGGTTGAATCATACAGCCATGTAATATGAGGGTCTGAAAGAGGGTCCTTCATTTCTGTATTCTTTATTTTGTTGGGTCATTTTTCTCTATTCTTTACATGTTTGCCCTTTATTCTCCTTTATATTTTAGCACCCCATTATTCTCTATTCTTTATTTTTTACCCTATTTTTCTCTGTTCTTTATTTTCTAATCCTTTTTTTTCTATTCTTTATTGTTTTTTGTGTAGATTTTCTGTTCATTTGGCCCATTATTCTCTATTCTTTAAACCCCATCCGGACCCTCTAATATTGGTTCTAATAATTGTTTTAATTGACATCACTATCATAGTATGATTGATATAGTGTAACTGAAAACATTGTTGCAAACACATGCATTGCAAACAAGCTGAGTTGTACAGATTGCCTAGAATATAGAGTTTTATAACTTTTTTTTTGTGCCCACATGTTCGTGGTATAATTTTCATTTTGTAAGCTCGTAACAAAATGTTTTGAAATATATGAAAACAGTTAAAACTTATATAATTCAGCTGCGTCGGATAGAAATCGACCTTATGCAAATGATTATTAATACATCTGTAAACCTATTTCGAGTTGATAAAATCTCTATACAAATATAAAAATAAGAAGAGGTGGTATGATTGCCAATGAGACAACTCTCCGCAAGAGACCAAATGACACAGACGTTAACAACTATATGTCACCGAACGGTCTTCTTCAACAATGAGTAAAACCCATACCGCATAGTAAGCTATAAAAGGCCCCGAAATGACAAATGTAATAACAATTCAAACGAGAAAACTAACGGCCTGATTTATGTACAAAATAAAGAACGAAAAACAAATATGATATACAGCAACAAATAACAACCACTGTCTGTTACTGTTGAAAATTGAGTTAATGTATATCAGAACCCCACAAAACAGACCAAAATTCATCTTTTTTTTCGTATTTGAATGTTCCAAATCAATCAAAGTCTTACACATGAACGTGTATACGTACACTTGCATAAGGTCAACTTCTATTCGACGTAGCTCATTATATAATAAACGCATCACTTTATACAGTCCTTTTTCAGATTTTATGTTCCACCAGAAACGCTCAAACCCAACTATTTCAAAACAAAAGATGTCTAATTAATACATAAAAACGCGATGAGCTATATGACCAAAAGTGATATACTGCGTATTAAAAGAACGACATTTAAATTGTTATGTAATATTAAAGGCAATTAAGAATATCAATATATCTATCAACAGGGTTTAAGAACATTTGTTGTTCGACCTGTTAGTCAAATGCGTTTTGTTAAAATATACTTTTTCACTTTTTTGGTCTTTTGGAAATGTTGTTTGTGCTGTATTTAGACCCTCTAACAAGAAATTTGTTTTGCATGCACACGTATAAAAATTGCGGTTTTATCCAACGCAATCATAGGTTTGAACGTTGTTTTCAATTTAGACTTATATATTTATATACACGTATAAAATTGCGGTTTTATCCAACGCAATCGTAGGTTTGAACGTTGTTTTCAATTTAGACTTTTGATTTTTTGTTCTTCCCTCGCCGAGATTCGAACTCATGCTACTGAGATATCGTGACACCAAATCGCCTGCACTGTATCCGACACGCTAGACCACCACGACCACCTAGGCTTCACAAATAATAAAGCTTTCGGTGGCCGGGTGTTACCTTTCCTCGTCAGTTTTAATCTGGCGTCGTAATACAGTACATGATATATAAGGCATGAAGATGAAATTGATATTTGAGCTGATCAGTAACAATTTCATCTTCATGCCTTATATATCATGTACTGTATTACGACACTAGATTAAACTGACGAGGAAAGGTAACACCCGGCCACCGAAAGCTTTATTATTTGTGAAGCCTAGGTAGTCGTGTGGTCTAGCGTGTCGGATACAGTGCAGGCGATTTGGTGTCACGATATCTCAGTAGCATGAGTTCGAATCCCGGCGAGGGAAGAACAAAAAATTTGCGAAAGCAAATTTACAGATCTAACATTGTTGGGCTGATGTTTAGACGAGTTGTATATACAGAAATGTACACAGCCATGTATCGCCATCACTGCTGGTGATCCGATGGAGAAATCTGTTGTAGAGTTGTCACTGGTTCAGACGTACTTATAAATATAATTATTTCTGTGACTGTATCTTGCATTAATTTGTAGGATCCTTTACAATAGATATTTGAGCTGATCTGTAACAATTTCATCTTCATGCCTTATATATCATGTACTGTATTACGACGCTAGATTAAAACTGACGAGGAAAGGTAACACCCGGCCACCGAAAGCTTTATTATTTGTGAAGCCTAGGTGGTCGTGTGGTCTAGCGTGTCGGATACAGTGCAGGCGATTTGGTTGCACGATATCTCAGTAGCATGAGTTCGAATCCCGGCGAGGGAAGAACAAAAATTTGCGAAAGCAAATTTACAGATCTAACATTGTTGGGCTGATGTTTAGACGAGTTGTATATACAGAAATGTACACAGCCATGTATCGCCATCACTGCTGGTTATCCGATGGACGAATCTGTTGTAGAGTTGTCACTGGTTCAGACGTACTTATATATATATATATATATATATATATATATATATATATATATATAACAAACAACGTGTCAGGTTTAAGAATTAAGACCATTATTTTCATCTATTTTAATTTGCAGGTACCGGAACCAACTTGATGCACATTATTGACTTAACCCATAAGGATAATCCCACCATCTTGCTCACTCATCATTTCAACACGGTTGGTGATGGTCCAATAACAGATGTTGAGACATGCTCAGACACAGTTGCTGTAGCCATTGGCAGTAACACAGTGGCCGCTCATGGACATGTAGAACTTTTCCTTCCCTTCACACGTTTTGACTCCCAATTAACAAAAATTGGGCGTGTTCCAGGTATTGCATTAACTTTTTAAAATCATACAAACTTGTCTTTCATCACTAAAACATACATTTCAAATGATTCTTTTCTTGGAAGTGTTAATATTTCGAAAAAGTAGTACATTTTGTGCATTAATATTTGCATCTTAATCTTCTTGCATTGGTAACTAAGAATTTCACAGGCTCTCCAAGTATATAAAAGCATGTTTTACATCATATTTAATCTATTTCATATTGAAATCATGAAGTTACTGTATCAGGCTTTATATGTCGCAAATTACATCCTTCCATGTCTCATTTTCTAAGTTAAGTAAACAACTGAATGCATTTACAACTGGCTCATACTCAAACATTTCAGCCGGACATACACCAAAGGACATGGCATTTACATCTGACTGTTCCAGGTTAATTGTAGCAAATGAAGGCAAACCAGGATTACTCCACAATACGTTTGAAGATCCACGAGGTTCAATCTCTGTTATCATAAAAAACGATCAAGGGTTTCCGCCAGAAGTTAATACTAACTTTGATAGTTTTAACGATAGGTAAGATTCTATGCAATCTATATATAAATCACTTTACTTGCTAAGGTACCCACTATTGAACATAAACACGTTGTTAGGATGGCGTGCAATTGGATTTCCCTCTGAAAGACAAATTGAGATTGATTTTTAAAATGCTTTCATTCTACTTGTAGTTATCTTGACCAACGGTCATACAAACTAACGTCATCGTTTATCCAAAAAATGGTATCAACCATATACAAAGTTATAAAATTATACTGTACATATTTTAATGCACCAGAAGCGTGTTAAGACAGACATGTCAAAAATTGCTTTAGGTCAAACATTTGTGGAATCCATTCAACTTGATTTTTTTCGTTACCTGTCGTCCGTCTGGTATTTCCTGTTCTGAGCAAACAAGAACTAAAAGCAAAAAGTACCGTCAACCCGTCTAGGATATCAAAGCTGAACGTGAAGATTATTATGATTGTTTCAAATCAATTTTACAATTATTGCCCTACAAATGTGTGATTAAAATATCCATACTTTCATCCAAACACAAAACTGACCTAATAAGTTAGTGACATTCTTGGCGACAAATGAAATACTAAAATTCTAAAATCTCCTTAGTGATTATTACAAGTAGCAGCAAGTGTCTAGCTTGGAGTTTCTTATATACTGTTGGTTACATATTCTGAAACAAAGCCTTTAAAATAGTACTTTTTGCATGTTAAAAAAATATTAATCAAACTTTACCAGAGGAATATCACCATACAGTGCAGCGCAATGCTTTATTAGAAACGTTTGACCAATGGAAAACAATGTCAAAACCTTTGGTCTTTATTCAAAGAAAACGATGAAACGATTTGTTTCTTAAAATTGTTTGTAATCTTTCCCGATCTGGACCATGGTTCAGGTGATTAATCTGTTCAAACACTTGAACCGTTATGTGATTGAAGTAATATAGATTATGTTCCTGCAATCTGTGGTGTTGTCTCACTGAGAGATATGGATAATTGAAACTTCGCTCCTGTGCTCATTGAGGGCGTTAAAATCATAAGCATTAATTGAAACATTAGATATCTAAATACAAAATTACCATATTTGATACCACCAGCAGTCTTACCGGGATATGATATCCAAACTCACTTTAATTTGGTTTAGGTATAAAAGAGAGACGAAAGATACCAAAGGGACATTCAAACTCATAAGTTAAAAATAAACTGACAACTCCATGGCTTAAAAGAAAAGACTAACAGACACACAACAGTACACAAAACACAACATAGAAAACTAAAGATTGATCAACACGAACCCAACCAAGAACTGGGGGTGATCTCAGGTGCTCCTGAAAGGTATGCAGATGCTGCTCCACATGTGGCACCCGTTGTGTTGCTCATGTTAGTACAAACACGGTAATAAATCTAATTCGGTAGGTCACATTCGGGGAAAGGGGACGGGATTGTAGTTACGACAATTGGAACATATCCGCTATTATATGTGAAACGGATATTCCGTAACGATCAACCAACTCGTGGTGGCGTCCGTAAAATTTACGAAGGGATAACTTCAACTTCACCACTTGGAACTCTTGGTTTAATAGCTTTCTTGTGAGCAGCAACCCTCTATCAAGGAAATCATGATGGGAAATACAAGCCCTGGAATATCGTATCAGCTGGGAGATATATACTCCGTATGCAGGCGTTGCTGAAATGTATAAGAAATGACAGGTACAGTCTGATCTTTAAATACGGGAGGTATTTTCGAGTGAACTGATTTATGATACAGGATATTGCCTAAGTTGGTGGCATCGAGATCTTTGTTGGCAAAGGAAAGTTTTAGAAAGGATCTTTTATGATCCTTTTAATCTTTTCCAATGCGAAATGGTCTGAAAAGTTTGTGACTGGCAATATCCGAGTTTATGGCTGTAAGTTTGTATTGGTATGAATGGGGGTTTGTAACTGTGGTTTCAAAAATAAGTTGTAAAGAGAATAAAGTTATGAAAGTTATGAAAGTGAATAAAGCTTCGTACGAATGTAATGAATACCCAAAGGCTTTTGTATAAATGGCAGAAGGTCATTAATAGAGACATCATGAAGAGTAGGTGATGTATAACATGTATAATGACGATGACCATAACTGCGTCTACGTCAATGAGAAAAGATAAAATTGTTTATCACATTCACCAAGCTACTGGAAGGACTAGATAGAATACCTATACAACCAATTATGTCATTGCAAACATATGATGTCGCTTGTACGAAACATTATTTAATACTTAAAAGGAATAAGTTTTGCTTGCATGTATGTTTATTTAGAAAATTTTGTTTTGAAATCGATGTGCCTCATCACTTAAGTTGTTTGCATAATTATCGAGATCGTTACTTAAAGCTTAAGACACCAACGTCTTCGATAAAACATGTTATATAGAACAGTTATATTTACAGAGTGAACGAATATCTTAGAAACGGAGTCCGTTACATATTCCGAGGTGACCAAAGTGCCAACGTAGAAACTACATTTTCTAAAGATTTAGAACCAGAATCTGTCGCTATCGATCAAGACGATCGATATGCATATATATCTCTTCAAGTATGTAGCTACGACTATCATTTTTACATATTGGCATATTTGTTTTCATCTTGCAGTAAGGTTATACAGAATTCGTTAGAGAGTTTTGTAATACAAACTACAAAAGCAATCATTATGTTTGCTCTATAGCAAGCTTCCTTATTTACTTTTCTACTGTTACCATCTTGTTCTGCTAAAGTAATAATTAAATGTCAATTTTACCTCATTGAAAAACATTGAGAGTTTCATATTTAAGGTAGAATTTATCGAAAAGCGTTACTAACACTTCCGATTCTAAGGGTTAGCAAATTCATATTTACCATGGTTTATGAATTCGTCAATGGACAAAAAAAAGTCATATGCATCATCATTTATCATTCTATGATTTCTTTGAAATTTTAAGAGATCATTTTGCACTTCACTGAAAACCTCCATAAGGGAGTATCTAAAAAAGACAATTATATATTAATAGGCAGTTGTGGTATGAATGCCAATGATACTACTATCACCAAAAAGGTTAATGACAAAGATGATAACAATTAAAGGTCGCTGTACAGCCTTCACCGATGAACAAAACCGATATCGAAAGTAAACTACGAAAGGCCCATAGGTGTAAAAAAATGTGAAACAATTAAAAAGAAAAAAGAACAACGGCCTAAATTTTACTTCAACATTAAATCGAAAAACAAGTATAACATCAGCAATCAACGACAACCACTTGACTACATGCCCATTTCTTTAAATACTTTGGAAGGTACACGAAGAATGTGTCTAGGTTAAATATGTTTGTGAGCACTCAACTCTCCCTTAAACTGGTAGAGTGATGAACAACAAAACATTCCTGTCGAATTACGTACTTATATTTTGACATTGCGCAAAAGAAGGTTATGTTTTCTTTAGACTGGTCATGACGTCTTTATACGAAATACGTTGGATGTGTACTGGTTGATACTTTAGCCTGGGAGAACATGATTTATGTATTAGTTGTTATTGTCTTTGAACTACATCAGTAACTGCGAGTTAAGAATCTAACTCAGCGTGTGGGTCTATACGAAAGCAACATATCGGTATATCAATCAATCATTCTGAATACGCATGAGCCGCTGGACGTTTTAAAAGCAGTCATTTACCAATCGTCATCAAACAACCTAGTATATTGTATCTCTTTTTGACGAAAGTTCTCATGTTGATCATGAATATAATTCCGTCTTTTGCAAAGAACTTTTTGTACGATTTCGAAACGTTGAAACATCATTTAGACTTCGAAAAATAAGTTCGTTGCACAATTTCAAACTTCGTCAAGACATTGAAGAAAAATATCATTTAAGCTGAACTATTCTTTCTTTAAAAGAGATATATTTGTATGGTTTACAAATTCGACCAATTTATAACGTTGAGAAAAAATATATAATTATTCAAACCTGTCATTGTGAATTTTAGAATTTTAGTTATCTAAAGCAATTGATCGCTTGAGTTTACAAATAATCTAAAATTTCAATGAATAAATAACGGTTTGCACGTTTACAGTTTAATTGAGGATGTGGTATGAACCCTTTATTGTAGAATAAATCCAATTCTACCACAATCTTACTTACTGAAGAAAAAATATATTTTCTTGATTTCTAAAGCAGGGCGTTTCATAAATTCATGTTGATAGATGTAGTCATGTGTTATAGGAAAATAATGCCGTGGTCAAGTTTGATATCACACAAAACAGGATTATAGAGATATATGCACTTGGTGTCAAAAACTGGACGAATTTCGACATAGACGCTAGTGACAGAGACGGAGGTAATTTTTATCAAATTCTTCTTATTGCAATAAATCTAGGCTCGTCATGAATTTTCTTTTATGTTGCGACCATATGCATCTGATAATACATCATTACATAAAGCGTGACTGGTATCCAATTATCTGTCCTGAAAAGCTATGAAGTGTGGTGATGCTTAAAACAATGTAATTAATAAAAAATAACTCAAACCATGTCTACGGGTAATTTACTGTTTTGTCGATGTTGATTTTGACATGTTTGACACGTCGCTTTGTAAACGGGGAGAAAAAAGTATTAAAACGACACCAATGTATAAATGCCTAAAGATACATTTTGACACATTTCGAGTTCTACCCAAACTATGTATATAAAGAACATTTTAAACAAACCTCAATTAATATTGGCATTAAAACCAATCACTAGTATTGTATCGCTGATACAAATAATTCATTTTATATAGAGATGCCTGTAGCTTCAAAATTTTACGAATGTAAAATTTGTATTTTTGTATCAAAATTGTCCTTAACAAGCTTTGTATCACTATGCAAATATTGTATTGTATGTTATGCAGATTCTTCAATGTTTTAGTATGATATAATAGCTGTCTGATTTTGACCCTATAGGTGAAACAAATACAGGGGGAATTTGGTTCTTGGTTCTACCACATTTCTCTCCTTGATTAAAGTATATATGTTACAGGGAATTTGTATAATTAGGGATTATGCAGAATCCCAGATTTTTCAAGGATTTTGCATAATCACTAAAATCATTATATAATCTCTGAAAATGACCAGTGATTTTACCTAATCACTGAAAACTATAAGAATTATTTCACAAATTCCATGGTATTATTTCAGGGATTATCAATTATACAATAATACACAGATCATTTGTTTAAAAAAAATCTAATAAAGACAAATGAATCATCTTTATTTCTTACTTTTTAAAGGTTTAAGTCGACAATTTTCATTCCCTGTCGTCAATTTATCAAATCTAATTTGAATAATAAAATGCAATTATGTTATTTTCCAGTGATATAGTATTACACTGTGTTGAATCACATGAACTCATAAACAAAAAAGTATTAGATATTGAAATAATTAATACCAACATTCTCAATGATAGTGATATTTGCATATGTATGACATGAATTTATTATTTGCCCAAAATAGCGTCAAATGCACATTAATATTCTGAATGTAAATGCACACAGTGCATGTGTATACTTTGCTGTAAAAGAAATGGCGATGAAGGTTATTGAATATCTGTATCTGTTTTAAGTTTTCTATGTTCCAATGAATAAGGAATTTAACTTAAAACTTATCAAACTAATGCAACTAAACGTACTGGAAAACAGACAGAACGTATGCTTTGCAGATTGAACACAATTTTAAAGGAGGCAAACATTGGCTGTACTGTTTTGATACCGATTCCGCAGGTTGATCACGGGAAGGGAGACCAAAAATATAATGGCCTTTGTTCATGAAAGGACTGAAAAGGATATTGCCTGGCAACGAAACATTGCATTTTGCTTTGATCCTACAAAAGAAATCAATTTAAACAGGCTGATTAACTTTTTTTGGGAACCTTCAGATGTTTAATGCACCTTTTTTTATCACTTCAACGCGAGGTTATATCATAATTCAATATTTGAAGGACAAGGTTTCTTTTTGAAATGGATCCTGTTGGAAAAAAAAACGAAAAGAAGAGCATTAAAATGGTTGAATGGTAAATGAACAATAGTAGATGTCATCCAAATTTACAACGCAGTTTATAAAATAAATGATTTGTATTAGAGTTTCTAAAGATAATGCTGTTTAAATATGATTTCATAGAATAAATTATATAGTATTCATTGTTCATTGTTCCTTCATTCCAGTTATTATGTATAATCCCTGGCACTTTTTCTAGTGATTATGGCTTTTTTGCATAATTCCTGAAAATTTTAGTGATTATATATATAATCATTAAAGTGACCAGTGATTACCCATAATCCCTGAAAATTTCAGGAATATACATAATTATTTATTATACACATTTGCTGTAACATATACATGTATTTCATATCGATAATACATAAATATCACAGTGGCTTCGCGGTATCCATACTTTTCGGTCTTACAAATATGATGATATTTTCTTTGCTACTTCAAAACATAACATAATGACCTATTACTACAAATTACATAATGACTTATATGTACAACATAATAGCAAAGTACTTCAAAATTTTAGATTTACTGTAGAATTCGATATTGAAACTTGCACGTGCCTTTTAGAAGCATCACTTGGCGTCCGTAGACCGTCGTCGTCCGTCGTCGTCGTTAACTTTTACAAAAATCTTCTCCTCTGAAACTACTTGGCAAAATTTAACCAAACTTGGCCACAATCGTCATTGCGGTATCTAGTTTAAGAAATGTGTCCAATGATTCCGCTTGCCAACCAAGATGGCCGACATAGCTAAAACTAGAACATAGGGGTAAAATGCAAGTTTTGCTTATTATTTTGAAAACCGCTATAAGAGAAATTCTGACAGGAGCAAAAATGTTCAAAATGTTGAGCTCTACCTATTGTCTATTTGCACCGAAATGTCAGACGACTTCCTATAGGAGTTATCGCCCTTAACTGACGAATTTTAACATTTTAAAAACTTTTTTGCTATTATCTCGAAAATTATGATAGAAAGACAGAAACTTTAAAGGGCAAAATTAATCAGTAAGACAAGATCTACAAATAAGTCAAATGACCAAAATCGTCAGACGATTCCTTATTAGAATAATTGCCCTTTAATGACGATTTTTCCCATTATTGCCTATTATATTGAAAACTGTTATAGATAGATAGAAACTAAAAAAGCACAAATGATGAGCAAGACAAGATCTACAAATGAGCCAAAATGGCCGAAATCTTTAGTAGACTAGTTTTGGAGTTATTGCCCTTTAATGATAATTTTTCACAATTTTTTTTTTGCATTTTTCTGTATATTGTCTTGAAAACTATAATGGGTAAATAGAAACTTTGAATTGGAAAACTTATCAAGATCTACAAATATGTCAGTATTACTGAAATTGTCAGTTAACTCTTAATAGAGTTTTTCCCCTTTAATGCTGATTTTTACTAAAAAAAATGACCATTGTTAAAGATGCAGGTGAGCGACACAGGCCCTTTAGAGCCTGTAGTGTTATTTTAAGGTCCAAATCTGAAACGTCATCATATATACTCCTTTTACCAACCACGTGATATAAAAATTGGAGTTGTCAACGGCCAATCATATTTATTCACTGCAAACACTGGTGCTATTAAAAAATTTACTCAGCAGAACGAAGGCTTTGATTTCACAGATGCTGCAAGAGCAAGGACTCTCCATAATAGTAAGTAATGGACAAATGAAATGAATTTCATCCAATATAGGAAATATATTGATAACTTTTATCAGTGTTCGTTTTCGCTGAAAAATCAAGCAATATCTCAAGCAATCTTTAGACAAAAAAAAATAAGCATGCCATATTCAATGAATTCCCATTGGTCCTGTTGAAGATGCTATTAAAAGAACTTATGAAGAATACGCTGATAATCATTGTAAGAACATGTTATTCTAAAGTGTGTTCAAATTCTATAAGCATATACAGATAGGCGCAGTTCTAACCTGACCAGACCTAAGGACAGGTCTGATTTTGACAAATTGTCGTAATTATTACTTTTCATATGAGACCTGACCTTTGATCATATAAAAGATAATCATATTTTTCCATTTTCCAATACAGCAAAATGCTATACTCTTTACACTTTGACTCTATGTATAAACAATTTCGTTTTGTCATTTATTCCTGTATAAATGAAATGATGGGTGTAAAATTTCGCATTTATTGATCAACATATATATACATGCAGGTTTCATTAAAGAAAGGAAACTTTTGTTTATTTCGAAAGCAAACAATCCTCTCACATTAGAAGTGTTCTTCTTATAAGCATATCATGAATAGAGATTATGCTAGTATAATGCAAAAGAAACAAGATGCATTTGTCTGATAGATGTTTAATTACCACATCAAACAGCCTTTACAGCTACACTTTTGGTTAACATGATTTGAGATACTTTACAAAATTATATCGCTTATTTAAAATAATTTGATAGATTTCGGATTGTCCCAATGTATAAAAAAGTCTAAAATCTTAACAAATTTAATCGAAGATCAAAACAAAAAAACATAGAAAGAATAAAAAAACAAAAATGAAGAAATATATTATTATTACAGATGGTGCAATTGATGAAGTTTTAGTAGGAGCTGATAATAAAGCAAAGATAAACAACGATGCTGATTTAGGTGAACAATAGATTATATTTAGTCTTGTTAAGATTCAGTCGATTTTAAGACTTATCCACTGCGTCAAATTCAGTATTGTTCAGACAATATGCTTGCAGTCAATTAAGATCTATCCAGTTAACGTTCAGATTGTTCAGTAATTGTCATTTACCTGCACAAAACAACACCATACTGTATTGTCTGAAAACCTTCTGAACAATCCTAAATTGACTGCAAAGGAAAAGTCTAGGCAGGTTTTTATTGAAAAACTAAAATATTTAAAAAATAATATAAACTCATAACAAGACTGAACGTTTTGATTTTTAGAATTTTTAGATGATGCTCAAATAAAACCGTTTATGACTGAAGTTCATTTACCAGGGCTGAAATTTGTAACCTTTCAAACCCAGTTTTATTCATTATTTTATTCGGGTTTTCTCAGTACTTGTGTGATTGAAATTCAATAATGTTCATACCTTCCTTGTCGTTTTGCGAATTTGTGCATGGTAAATGCAATCACGAATAATGAAGTCACATATATTAAAAGGACATAATCTTGTTTTGCTGTCACCAGAAAGAAAAAAAAAAAGTCAAAGTTTGTTCAAATATCGTGTAAAGCATTAGTGCGAAACTGATTTTCTCAAATGCACGACTTACGATACATTATTCATCTCGTTGCTTATTATACTGATAATTTAAAATATGTCTATGAGTCAACATCATTTTCCTTCAAGAAAGAAAGAGAAAAGAAGGACAGGATTGTATCGACAACAAATCAAATATAACCACTTTGGTCATATTAAACACAGATATTCGTTAACGGATAACACAATCATGATGGCAACCTTTACACGAAATTGATTTCAACCTTATTCAAGCAGCTACTATAATATAACCAGCAGTGTCATTAATTATGGAAATCCTAATAGGAAATTCAGTCTCAAGAATTACGTACCAACTATCAGATTTATACCACAAATGCATGTGCTGTTTGAATGTTGTTAAAAAACTGAAAGTTATCGATTAAACATTTAAAGTCTTCTTAAGTTCTTAAATTTAATCAAGACTTTTCAACTTGACCATACAGATGTTTTCAATCAACAACTTCCCTGTAAGAAAAAAAGAAAGGAAATCATTATATGTACCGCAAGTCCTTGATTACCTATTACCAGGGATATATACACTTCATATCTTAATATGCATATACTGCTGGAATATTGCTGCGTAAAATTTGAAATTAAAAGAAAATGCTAGTTTTGTTTTTAACCTTTTGAGAAACTCCGATAGAAAGTCTGTCTTATACCAAAACGGAACAGGTCAACAATGATGATGGTGGATCGGTGTTTAACCTCTGTTTTTAAAATAAAAATAGAGGGCTGGTTTTTTGGCATAATTGGTAGACTTTGTACAGTACACCTTTTAGTGTTATGGCCAGAAACTGTACAATATGCCCAACTTTAAATATATTAGTCATGTAATAATTTTCCTGTCATATTGATTTGAAAACAATTTCATTACTCTGTATACTCATGGCTGAAAGAAAAAATACTTAATAAATTCTGCAACTAAATATGTAATGATTCGACGTGGATGGATAAAAAATTGACGTCCATAATTTCAAATGAACGAAGTTTGTTTCATTGTCAATAAAATCTCTCTTATAACTGAACAATTTGAAAAAGAAAGAAAATTAATAATCCAACAGAAAGACAACACCATGGATAAAAATAGCCAAAAACAACCAGAAAGATAAAAAAATAACAAAATATTACACAGAAAACCAAAGATTGTCTCTTTGGCAATCATACAACATCTCCATATTTTCATATGAAATTCTTATAGGTTGCAATTCTGTAAATATAGACAATGCAGTTTCCCATAGGAACTCCCTTTGCGGCTAAAACTGTGCCACTTTTACTATGAAGTTTCGTGAAAAATTATATCCCAGAACGAAAAGTTGATGTGCACTACTATTTTATTCAAAGGTCAAAATATAGGGCTGTGCGGCATATTTTTAACATTTATATGCCCTGAACTTTTTGTTTAAACCTATACTAAAATTCCATACTACCCCTACCTCCACTTTTGGACCTCCTAAGAATTCGATTTTTAGGCGCTACCAGGTTTTTCTATACTGGTAACATTCCCAAGTTATGTCTCTATGAGATGAAACACCGAGATCATATCTGGGAACAAGTATGTTAAATTAACATATCTATGAATATTATATATCTCCCCAAAAGAGGCGTGGCTTGTAAAACAGCTGTATTTACAAAGTGCAACCTTTAATCAAAAGAATAACCCTTTATTCGTGATACAGATTATATATTACAGACAGACATTATCAGTGTTACTTGTTGAGCACTGAAAAGTCTGTGAATGTGGTCCGTTACATTGGGAAAGCCCATTAGTGATCTTTTCGCTTGAAAAGAGCAGGAAGTGTATCAAAGATTATTCATAGTAATAGTTACTAACTTATATTACATTATTATTGATTCTGTCATGTTGAACTAAATTCTTATGCGCAGTTGTGATGAGGATATATGATTCCAAATAACGTGTCTTGCAAAAACGTTTACTATACGAGGTCTAGGTACCATATAATACAAGTAACAATACTATTGAAAGTATGTACTCCATTGACTTTGTCATATAAGAATACAAATCATATCTAGTAATACGCTATTCTCCAGGTCGTTTACATGTAAGTGGAATGGATGGTCTAAACAGTCAAGGCCTTATACAGTACCTTCATGCATATGGCAGTCGCAGTGTTTCCATGTGGAATACTGCCACTTTTCAGCGTGTATATGATACCGGCGATGACATGGAAAAAGAGGCTATCAACAAATATTCTTCCACATTTAACGGGGACTGTGAAAATATCAATCTATCCCCAGCTGGTGAAGTGGATCTCAGATCGGATGACTATGTAAGTAAGAGGCAAAAGTAGCTTATCGACGATCTGAACTTGTCAATCCGTTTGTTTTATACCAACCAAGTTGACTATGTAAGTACAAGGCAATATTAGCTTATCGACGATCTAAATTTGTCAATCCGTTTGTTTTATACCAACCAATATGACTACGTAAGTAAAAGTAATTAGTAGCTTAGCGACGATCTGAACTTGTAGATCCGTTTGTTACATACCAGCCAAGATGATTAGGTAAGTAAGGCAATAGGAACTTACCGACGATCTTAACTTGTCAATTTGTTTGTTTTATGATCACCAAGATAACTATATAAGTAAGAGTAATTAGTAGCTTATCGACGATCTGAACATGTTACATGTAATCCGTTTATTTTATACCAATTAAGACGAGTATGTCAGTAAGAGGCAATACTAGCTTATCGTTGTTCAGAACTTGTTACTCCGTTTGTTACAAACCAACCAAGAGAGAAAAAAAAACCGAAATACGAACAACTCCAAACCAGATTCGTTGACCGCGTATACATGTATACGTGGAATGACATACACAGATTTTAGACGAACTTTGCTTATATCATGATAATCGACATGTGGTGTCTTTTAAGATACCAGGCTTATAATATAACTAGGAATTAGAGGAAGATGTAACTGTTAAAGATGGCTCAAAACTGCTATTACAATTAATTTAAAAATTTGTCAGACCTGTTAAAAAAAAAAACTCAACTCAACATGTTCAATGCTCTACATCTTCGTGCGTTATGATTATTATTTTATTTTTGTTATTCCAACGTCACTGATGAGTTTTTTAAGACGAAATACGCGTCTGGCGTACAAAATTATAAGCCTAGTATCCTTGATGTATTTTAAGAAGAAAATTAACGTCGACATGTTATCCAAATGACATGATAGATATGTTTTTGAGAATAGACAAGTAAAGGATCGCTATATTAAGAAAGAATAAGACGTTTATAGCAAAGTATGCACTTTTACCTGGTTTAACCCACCACTTTCTTCGAAAAGTGACAGCTGGTTGCCATTCGTTCCGAATGTTGATAAAGTCTAACGTTTGATTTTGTCAGTTTATATGGACTTCCCCCGTTTTGAATTTACCTTCAAGTTCGGTACTTTCATTACACATTTTAAGTAAAGTATTTATATTGTATATTATTCGATAATATAGAATGTGAATAAATATTTTAAAGGGCGTTGAACCTACAGCTGTTGCCTTCGGTACACATAGTGGAGCTCCGCTGATAATCACAGCATCAAGATCAGGGATGATATACGTGTTCAATGTTATTGGCACAGCTTTATCATTCCAATCCGTACACCGAAGAGGAGGAACAAATCAAGCATGGAACCTGTTATACCAGAACAACTCTACTGGGGATTGTCTCATCTCGGACATAGGGTAAATGTTTGGATATTTTAGTCTAGAAGATGTCTACTGAAAAAACTAACACGGTAGACAGTCAATCAAAAGTCCACGAAAGACAATTATCACAATTGCCAAAAAAAAAGACAAAACGACAAACAACTGTTACAGTTAAAACGCTAACAATCGTAAGACTCAGCCAAAAGTACCCAACAAACTCAATGTCTATTGAGCACAATCAATATAGAAATGTTTCTATAATTTTAATCTTGATTTTCCATTTCTGACTTCATACAACAAAATATGTTTTCTGATTAAGACTGTAAATATCACAATTTAAATAGATAAATAATTGATGTTTATATTTTTCTTTATATATCAATATTTCAGATATGTGGATGAAAGCGCATTACCGGATAGAACGGGATTAGTTTATGTTATTGGCTCTGGATCCAGCTCTGTTAGTCTCTATGAAATATATGATGACGGCATTACCAAAAAATAAATAAACAATAATAATTTAGTTTTATAACAAATTATGCAATATGCAGCTAAAAAAAACACGAAGTCCAAACAAAAGATATCGTTGTGTTTTCTGACGAAAGAATTAACTTGACTAGCTTCTTACCTCAATAAATAAAATACAGCGTATAGTTTGTGTTGACTTAGATGCGCATTTCTAGTTAAATTGTCATAAAAATCGGTAGGAACCATTGTGTGCAAATGCTTGAAAAGCAATGTTGGAAAAAAGAAGAAAAAAGTTCACGGAGGATAAGACAATAGCAAATATAAAAACAAGAAGATGTGGTTTGATTGCCGATAAGACAACTATCCATCAGAGTCCAAATGACGTAGAAGTAAGCAACTATAGGTCACAGCCTTCGAAAATGAACAAAACCCATACCGCATAGGAAACTATAAAAGGACCCGAAATGACAAATGTAAAACAATTAAAACGAGAAAAATAACGGACTGATTTATGTACAAAACAAAAAACGAAATGCAAATCTAATATACAGCAACAAACGACAACAACTGAATCACAGGCTCCTGACTTGGGACAGACAATTACAGAATGTAGCAGAGTTAAACATGTTTTCGAGCGCCCCCTAACCTGGGACAGTTACATTAAAAAAATATCCGTAAACATGTTGAAGGGCATCCCTTTGTGATTTCGTTCAGATGTTTTGATTTTCTTTCAATTTGTATGCCAGAAAAAATATGTAAACTAAAAGTTCAAATAAGAAATAAGAAAAAAAAAAAAAAAAACACACGTCATTTTAATAACTTTTTAGAATTGCTTTTGAATAACAATAATACAATACTTTGATATAAGTAAATGATTCTTTTTTTCTTGTTGAGATTTTCCTTGAATACATTAAATTGCTACGCATGAAATAGCCTGGTGAGTTCATCTACGGTTTTAGTTTTCAAATATCAAAGTTTTCTATCAAATTTTGCAAATCTTAAATATAAAATAATAAAATTTTGGTATCAACGCAAGCAAGTCAACCATCCACCAAAGAAAGCACCTGAAGATGAACTTACAGCTTTATCTTTGTTTTCATTTGACCATGTTGTTATTATTCGTTTTTATTTCGGTTTTTTTTATTGCCCAACCCCTCATTATGAACCTAATGACTTATTTAGATGGCCAGAAGACCAGAGTAGTCATCAAAACGTTCAAATATTTGAATTTAGAGGCAGTAAACAGATGTTCAAATCTCGTAAATAAACAAAGAATGTACGAATAAAAATAAAAACATAACCTGAAGAAGTCACATGATCTTCAAACGGAGCTAGAGCGGGGGCGTAGACAGGGCCAGAAGTTATTTAGAGGAAATGATTAACGTCTTGTTGACAATAAGCTATCTTTACACCTGGGCAAACAGAATGAATTGTATTTGGTCCAAAACGTTAACTGAAGAAGGTGACACATTTTAAAATACAATTTAATGATCACATTATTGAATCACAGCAAACATTTTGATATTCAGGATTAGACATACACTAAAACAGGTGAAAATACAGGTGAAAATACAGTGAACTCAATTTTCAAAAAGGTAAATTTTAGATGAAAATATATGTATCGTAAAGCAAGATATGGGTCTAATCCACTGTCACTTTAACTTTTGCTGTTTTTCGTGGTATGCCGGAGTATCATACTAGACTCGAAAACACAAAATTCAAATTGCCCAATATAAAACTTAGATTCCTAAAAAATCTTGATCCAAGGTCTATTGTCCGCTAACCGGAACTATCAAGTGTTGGTTTTTATAAACATTGAAAATAGAGTGAAGCAATTAACACGAGAACACGCATATTTAAAAGAAAATTAAGAAATGTCGAAGAACAACACGGATATAACACTAGATCACGCAAATTCAATTTTGTTGTTCTTACAGCTAATAGAGTGGATGCAACCTCTTTGTTCATTAATAATACTTTTAAAGATTGAAATGCGCTTCCTAATGATATAAAATCAATACATGAGCAGGACGTCATTCAAAGTTGCAGTAAAGCAACAACTGAAAAATAAATAAATGTGAGTTTATTTATGACTAAAACTCAATTTATGCCATGAGTCCTCTTAATTGCTTTGTATTACCGTATTTGTTTTATTTCATATTTTTGATTATGCATATTTTTAAACTGTACTTGTATATAGGTGATATTGATTTCAAAATTCATTTTGCCTTTTATTTGTTCACATCTTGTATAGACTCAGGACAATTTAGAGATTTACATATTGTTGGACACCTGTTGAAACTGGTTTGTTGCCCTGTAGGTGCCTTTTCGTTTTCTGTTGTTGTTGTTTTTTTCTTCTGATTGACGTATATTCAACATCTCCTTTTATTTAGTATCTTAAACTAATCTGTTTACCCTTCCGGGGCACCTGAAATCCCCAAGTTTTTGGTGGGGTTCGTGTTGCTCAGTCTTTGATTTTCTATGTTGTATTTTGTGTACTGTTGTTTGTCTATTTGTCTTTTTCTTTTTTAGTCATGGCGTTGTCAGTTTATTTTCACTTATGAGTTTGAATGTCCCTTTGTATCCTTCGGCTCTCTCTCTCTCTTTTTTTTTTTTTGATCCACGCTAAAATGCAGAATGACTTTTTTTGTAAAATATGTTAATTTTTATTTACAATGTTTGACGTCAACTCAAAGAGATCACCCAATAGTAATCTAGAGGTCGACATACAGTTTTTAACGACAAGTGTCTATGAATTAAGCAATAAAACGCCTCGATGTAGAAAAGTTGAGAACAAACACGAACAAAGATGTTCAAGTAATACTATATTCATTAAATAAGATTATCAACGTTTGACATGCACATGAACATGAGACGCGGTTAAATGATTTTTTAAGATCTCAGTCCTCCTTCTTTATATATTACCAATCAATGGAACCATAGAAACATAAGAACAGGAAAACTACATAGCTCTATAAAAACCGGTGTAATAGACAAATAAAGCACATGTATACAAACACGATATTTAATGCTATTCATCTTCGTATTTGATTTCTCCTTCCAATCGTTTTGATTCGAGCGCCACTAATGAATCTGATATGGACGAAACGTGCGTCTGGTGAACACAATTATAAGCCTGGTATTTTCAATGAGTTTGTACAATCATAACAATAATAAACGATATCGTATAAAAGGAATATCTTGATAGCTGAAAGCAAACTAATAGTTCCTAACCTGGTGATATGAAATCATGCTATTGTAAACTTAAGCAAATACAAGTATTTAATTTGCCATACTAGTTTCCAAACAATATAGATCAGATGTTGCGGTACGATACTGATCTGATGAGGAATTGAAAGGATATCTACTGGTCAGACAGTTTTAAAAAACTAAAGATACTAGACGTATAATTTTGTACGCCAAACGATCGTTTCGTCTACAAAAGACTCATCATTGACGCTCCATTTATATCATAATAAGTTTAAAAGAGTTTGAGACCAAGGTTCCAACTTCACCAGGCATTAGTCCTGTTTTCTTATAGAGTTCCTAAAGATTTTACGTATTAATATACGCCTTTTGCAACTATTGGGTCGATGCCATTTCTGGTGGACTATTCGTCTTCGAGGGTATCAACAGCCCTGTAGTCTGCACATTTCAGTTGACATGACATATCATTGATATGTTTATTTTATGTAAAAGGTATATATTGTCATAGACGTGTTTGGCATAACTTTTGAAGTTTCGGTTTTAAAAGCTCTTCAATTTTGATTTGATTTGGCCTCCAACGTTTTTAGTTCGAGCGCAACTAATGAGACTTTCGGCCTGCACAATTATAAACCTGGTAACTTTAGTGAGTTTTTTGTAATTCCCTGGCTTTCAAATGCTAAGGTTTTTGCGTACCTTTCAGGGATGTCAACGAGTACTCGAGCACTCTGTTGTTTGATCTGATTTGAGTGTTTAATGATTTTTAAATAGGTGTTGATCAAATAATTGACTAGATTATTCTTAACATAATTAGTACATGTAGTAATTAAGCCATCAATTATGGTATAAAATTCAGGGACTATTATCTAGTCCTAGATAATAATGGTTTTACGTCTATCAGACAACCACACACAATATGCAAAACGGGTATAATTTTGTAGTTCCATTTTGTAGATATTTTCCGAGCGAATACTCGAGTACCTATTGGTTAAGCCAGCGGGTATTCGATTAGTAATTCTTCGCCGATTTGATATCACTAATTCCTTGTGATAAATAAAGAAATGCGCTTTGAACGCACGAAGTTATAAAATGTCATTTTTATCTACGTCACAAAGTTAGTTAAAAACATGTTCAAACAAAGTAACTTTTGCTACAATTTAACTTGGCCATAAGTAAAATAATATAAATAAGACCGAGTCGGCTTTCCTAGAAATCTTTTGATACTTTCAAGGACAGGTTTAAGCAGTGGATAATAGTTGTTAACTTTTTGTATATAAAGCTCTTCAACAAAATGATCAAATATAAGTATATTTAAATTCTAATATATTCGAAAATAGACGAAATATCACCAAGTTTAGATTAAGAGATCATAATTTACTGATTGAAAAGGAACACCTAAAAATATCAAGTGAAAACCGGTTGTGTCAGTCCTGCAATATAACTGAGGATGAGAACATTTTCTTTTGTATTGCAGGTAAACTCAACCGTAAGACAAGCTTTATTGATGCAAATTGTATTAAAATTTTGTGACCTAAATGATGATTTTAAAATGAAATTTATTCTCTACCCACCAACACAAAAACAGGTATAAAGCATAGGTTTATTTATAACGTAGTCGTCAGAATTAAGGGTAGGGGACTCATAATTGACTTATAAACTATTATGCTATATATATATTTTAATTAGTTTGTTTGTTAAAATTATACATGCATTCTTCTTGTCATTTACATTATACTATGTTTTATTTGTTTAAGTCACAAATTATATAAGTTGATTTATAATTTATATGACTTTAAATTTTGAATTAAATTGAATTTAAGAAATCAGACACAAGTTAATTCAAAGCAGTTAATAAACGCACAATGATTTTTTAAAGGTTGTCTATGGGTTGACAGGATGTTTTCATCAACCTGTAGTTTTATCTTTTTGCGTATTAAAGGTTTTTTGCGCGCTCTCTTTGAATAACCCATCGAAAATGAGGGAGGCTGAGCTATGAAAATATACAAAATAAATTCATTCCGTTTACATATACGTTGCCTTCAGACATCGTTAATGTTTAGTGTGTAATTATCATGTATTTAATAAATAGTTCATAGGTACGTGCCAATTTTGTATGCTAGTAGTTTTACAAGTTCAAGTTCAAGCCGATGTGTCATCAAACGTAACCATGTCAGGAACAATTGCATGACGTTATATATGTTGGACATAACCGATAAAATATTTTGGCATAAATTTATATACACACCTCTATATAAGTCATTCATATCAGCATTACTTTCTATTGACAGTAATGTACTTTTGTTTGCATTTAAATGAAACTAATCCTTTATAAATTTCTTGTGTCCGAAATCTTTTCTGAATTTATTTTCATCAGGAACACTTAAAACCCAAACATCCAAATATTTGAAACCCAGGGATGTATTAAAACGTAGAACCGTTAGGGGCTATATGACCAAAAGGAACCTTAATAAAGGCAACACGACGGGTGCCACATGTGGAGCAGGATCTGCTTACCCTTCCGGAGCACCTGAGATCACCCCAGTTTTTGATGGGGTTCGTGTTGCTTAGTCTTTAGTTTTCTATGTTGTGTCATCTGTACTATTGTTTGTCAGTTTGTCTTTTTATTTTTGGCCATGGCGTTGTCGGTTTGTTTTCGATCTGTGAGTTTGACTATGATCCCTCTGGTATCTTATGTCCCTCTTTTAGTCATATTCGGATAAGGTCAATTTTGTCTGAGGGAGATGGAACCTTAGGTCCTTAGTAATTTCTTTATTTTCCATAAGGGAATCAAAATATATATATATATATTAAAAGTCATATCGGTAACAACGCACTGATATTAAATCAAAACGATATCAAGTCTTATCTTATAAATTGAAACCGGTAATGTTATCTTGCTAGTAAGTTTCAGACAGAAAACCATATCTCTTGCAAACTGTTGTTCAAAATAACTTAATATATCCTAAACCAAAGGTCAAACTTTCAAAGAAATCTTTTATGTAGTATGGACCATCTTTATAAAACAATTTGCCGACATCTTTTAGTAATATTACAAATGTTAATACGTAGGGGGAAAATAGATCACTTATTGAAGTCAACAAATTAATAACAATAATCGATATTAGTTTAACTTATTTAATTGTTTCATAACATTTTTATGAAAGTGTATTGAACATTATACTTTTGACTTATGACTTTTATACTTATATATGACATGAACATATTTCTATTATTTATTTTTAAACAAATATATTGGTTTTCTATTATAGGGATTTAAGGAATATTATTTGTACAACTAACTGTGTAGTCCTCTCAAAATAAAGTATTGTTGTTGTTTTTTGAAATCAAGTTGTTTAGAAGGAGAAAAAAAGCTTTGTTTTAGGACTTTCATTTGGGAAATATTCTGAAAAAAATCATATAAATATTGTAAAAATAAATTAGATACTTCTTGTTTTATTAAATTAATATTTCTATACTGTAATAGAGAAAAGCGCTTCGGATGCATGGATGGTTAAAGTTTTATTTTCATTTTTACAGCACTGGGTCAATACCGCTGCTGGTGGACTATCAGTCTTCGAGGGTATCATCAGCTCAGTAGTCAGTACTTCGGTACCGAACTGATTAATCACACAACTTTTCATAAATTGTCCGTTTATAAATTATAACGAAAATAAGGTTTCAACTCCCTTATGTAAACTTTACCTTAGATTGATTTGGCTATTATTTTTATGTCCGTTTTGTTCATATAGCTCTTCAACTGTTTCGGTTCCTATATATCTCTGGTTTTCAAATATTCGGCTTTGAGCGTTCATGATGAAGATAATTAAAGCTAGAGGCTCTAAAGAGCCCGTGTCGCTCACCTTGGTCTATGTGCATATCAAACAAAGGACACTCTCCAACATTGTAGACGAAAATAGACTTCATGACAAAAATCTCTATTTTGTTGATCTTGTATTACTGATATTTTATAGATATAGGAAGATGTGGTGTGAGTGCCAATGAGACAACTCTCCATCCAAATAACAATTTATAAAAGGAAACCATTATAGGTCAATGTCTGTTTAGTTTCTCTCTATCTTCTTTAGTTTTTGCTCAAAACACAAAAGAGGGTAAAAAAAATCCTCATTTTATTTAAGGTTATCACTCCTATGAAGTACCGTAGCACTTGCTACAAAGTGGGTTAAACCATGAGAACCAATTGTCCGCCAGTAACGTTACCTAACAATTAGTAATAAATAAATTTGGTGTATTTACTGTCTTCTGATTGGTTAAAAGTATTACTTTTATTTTCAATGTTGTCAATTTTTAAGGCGACACGCCCACTCTGACGTTGTGTATTCATACGCCAACGTGTGTGTACGTTGTTATTGTTAATATAAATAATATAAAAGTTCTTTGAGCCTTATTTTTATAGAAATTTATTTATAATGAATGGCAATAATTTATTTTGAATTATTGAACCATAAAATTAATTTTGACTCTTCACATTTACATAATCCGCTTTGCGGATTATTCAATGTGAAGAGTCAAAAATTAATTTTATGGTTCAATAAATTCAAAATAAATAATAGCCATTCATTAAATAAATATCGATTGCACAACACGTGCACGTGATCTGGAATAACCCAATGAGGTGCGCTCGAATAAAAAGTAATTATTTTCCATTCCCTATTCTCAACCTAATTGAAATAAATCATAGTGCGGATTCAGACAGTGCGTACATGCCTTCCCCCCCTCCCCCTAAAAAGAGAAAATATGTTATTAAGGTATTAAGGTAAGGTCATCTAATTCATTATTCTCAGGCGCGCCCCACCCTTCCATTAAATTCTAGATCCGTTCCTGATATTTCCATGTAGTTAAAAGTCAATTATCATAAAGTAAGTTTTAGACACAAAAAAAATGTTATCCACCAAGTCCTATATATAAATAACAGTAGTAAATGGGAACAAATTCAAATTCTATGTCCCTGCAGCTTAGATGTGATTTACAGTCTCTAAACATTTAATTATCCTTTAATGCTATGATCCCCCATCGCAGAAAAATCTTTATGCTCACACATTTCGTTATTACAGATATGAAAACTCGTTTAGTTTAGAGAAAACCTTTTATTCCAAATGTTAACAATAAAAAAAAATATAGTAAAAAGAAACAAATATAAATTGAATTGCTCAGCATCCTAGTTTCATGTAACATTATCTCAAAATGATAATATTTCCATTTCGTCATACAAAAAATCATCATTTTATTAAATTCAATAAGTTCATACACAAAACTTGTTTAATAGTATATAAACCTTTTATTCAAGTCAAAAACAATACAAATTATTTTAGTATTTAATTTAAATTTGATCTTATCAGCACTCTAGATACAATTAACAATATCCCAATCAAGTAATATTATTTCTTTGTCGTGATAAAAATCTTTAATACTGTACGTAATTGCAGATACAAAAACATGTCTTAAGGTAAAAAGATGGGTGGTTTCTTCTTAAAAATTCAAAGTAACGGTAGTAATATGAAACATATACTTATTTAATTTCCGAACAGCTAAAAATAAATCAAATAATACTTGAATCTAAACACTTCATAACAATATCATTGTGACACCATTTCGTCCATTAAACAGTTGGATTTTTATTTGATGTATAATATTGGTTATTATAATTACATTTACTACTTAAATAAGCAACCTTAAAATATAACAACCAAGTGGTCTGACGAATATATATTGTTTTCAATTAAAGGTGTACATTAATTTCAATTTATTGATACAATTGTCTAACATATGTCACCGTATCGTTGTACTTAAATTTTCAGAACATATAAATTTTTATATTTTTAATGAACGTATACATTATGTTTAATAATGTTTTAAAATATAGTTTGTAAAACAGTAACAACATATATAAGATCACCTACAACAAATAATTGAAGAAAAAGTGAAATAGTAACATATTCACTTTGAACTGAAGAAATCTAATATCAAAATATTTTTTAAATATATTTTTCCTAGACATATTTTCTGACCTAATTTTATCATGTTATCAAGTTATCATGATAGAGAGCTACACTGATCTCATTAAGATACAATAGGCTATGGACAACAAAATTGCAATAAGTATATACCAAAAACTATTTTGGACACAGTATTGTGCTTGGCACAATAACATGTAGGACGCAGATAGAATCTACCAAGGTGTAACATATAAAACCGTGAAAAACTTTGTTCGGTTTTAGCACACAAAACCCTAATTAGTTCCAACAAACCTCAAACTATAAGAACTTAACAAAGTATGTTAGCATATTACAGCAATTTCTTGAAAAGGGTAATGGAATGATTAAATAAAATCATCACTGAAGGAAATCTAAAAATTGAATGTCTCATGTGAAAGTGTGATTTTCTGGCATTTTAAAAATTGTTCTAAATCGTTGAGCCATCCAAAATCAAAGACAACAAGATTGGATGGAAAACATAAAAGAAAATTGATTCACTATCATTACTGTAATAGGGAAATTATTTTATGTAGTTTAATGAAATTTGAAATTCATTATTTATCGAAAATGGTTATATAATATAAACGGTACCAATTTTACTGCACATGACCATAAATATCTCCAGTAATGCCAAGTTAAATGTTGAAACAGCAAAAAGAAAGGGTGTTCCCGAAAACTGAAAGTCATTGACAAAAAAATTTCTTTCAAATTTTATGAAAATTTAAGATTTTATGCGTCGTATAAAAGTATGAGTGTTGGTCTCTTTGATATTTTAACTATAGCTCAGTTTTCAAGAGGGCTATCCCAAAATTGAAATATGCAGACAGAATTTTCATACAGAAAAATCAGACTAAAATGATAATTTGAAAATCGAGGTTGTTTCCACCAACTGCGAGCCTTATATATTAAATCAAATATGTCAGATGGTATCCATCTTTAACGGAAGTCAATGCATAAACATCGTGTCTAAAAATAGACAATGACAACGACGCATATCCACACTATATATGATTGAAAAAAATTGCGGTCACATACATAAGGAAATGTGCATGGAACAACACTTTTCAATTTGTTTATGAATTTGTCATGATATGGTTTATAAATTTAAATTTGGTCCAGATAAACCAAACACAGCTTCTAAATGAATTTTTTTTTAAAACATAAATGAATCATTAAATACATTGGAATATTTGTGAAAAGATTTATAATTGTCGCCTACGTATTCTGTAGGATTACTTCGTCGTAAGTTTGCAGAATTACTATTAATATTCTTCTTCTTATCCCAGACCCTGATCTTTTCTTTTGTAACTGTCGGTTCTATGAACATCTTACGTTCTGGTGCAAATTGCCCGGTATTGCTTATTCCTAACATCTCTAGATTAATTAAGTTTTCTGGTGCCGTCGGGTGTCTATCAATATTTAACCTTTGACGACCTAAGCGTTTTTCATATCTGTTTCGAATAAACTCTGATGCCTGCATTGTGGTTTTTTCTGGTCTAACATTTAAAATTGGATTAGCTATTTCATAAGTAGGACTTTTTGGCTTAATAAATGTATTGGTTTGCTTCCCAGAAACAGATTTAGATTCATATAGTGCCAAATTTACAGGACGGTTTGGTTGTACCGTCAAAGTTTTAGCATTTATAGTTTTACTTTTTATTTTATCAGCATTTACCTCTCCAGCTTGCATATGAACAGTTTTGATTGACCCTGCAGAAATTGTATCGGCCTCTAAAAGTCCATTCATGTTTTGTTTTGTAATCTCATCTTGTTCAACAAAGTCTAACGGAGGATCCGTTGGTCTATATTGCTTTTTAAACGTCTAGGATTTACGAAAGTATCCCCACTTGGAATAGTATCAACCGTTCTATATGATGGTTGTCTGTCATTATTACCAGAAGGATTTCCTGACAAGTTCTCGCTTATAATCCTAGTTAGTCGAGATTTTCGTCTTCTGTTACGCCTACTGTTGCGACCAGAATTGCGAATAACTGATGGGCGTCCCGTTTTGTCTGTTCCCGCACCATGGAATCTTTGTTCAGCGTTATTTTTACCATTTAATCCTTCTGTCAACGGACTGAGTTTTGTTTTTATCATAGGTCTAGTGGAAGAGGTATGTTGGCCATTTATCGTTGAATCTTGTTGCAATAGCAGTAGTCGACTTTTACCATTTAAAATTTGAAAGTTGTTATCAGCCTGTTCATTGTGTTCAATTCCGATGTTGCCGCCCATTAAATCTGAGGGTGTCTGAGGAGGTCGTCTTTGTCTTGTCGCTTTTGACAAAAATCTAGTTGAAGTGATTGGTTGTTCATTCATCATTGAATCTTGTTGTGTTTTAAGGGGTTGCAATAAAATAGATTCACTTTTCCTATTTGACGACACTTGGAAGTTGCTGTCAGCATGTTCATATCCATCGTTGCCAATCATCTCTGTGGGTGTCTGAGGAGGCCGTCTTCTCCTTTTCTCAGTAATCCTAGATCGAGTAGAAACGTTTGACCAGTCCCTTTTCCTTGAATCTTGTTTTGTTGGTAAGGGTTGCAATGTTAATGATTTTATTTTATCATTTGGCGACAATTGGAAGTTACTGTCGGCAACTTTATTGTGAAATATTCCATCGTTGCCAATCATCTCTGTGGGTGTCTGAGGAGGTCGTCTTCTCCTTTTCCCAGTAATCCTAGATCGAGTAGAAACGTTTGATCGGTCCCTTTTCCTTGAATCTCGTTTTGTTGGTAATGGTTGCAATGTCAATGATTTCATTTGATCATTTGACGACAATTGGAAGTTACTGTCGGCAACTTTATTGTGAAATATTCCATCGTTGCCAATCATCTCTGTGGGTGTCTGAGGAGGTCGTCTTCTCCCTTTCCATTTATTTCTAGATCTAATGGAAGAGTTTGGCCGGTCCCTTTTCCTTGAATCTCGTTTTGTTGGTAGGGGTTGCAATATCAATGATTTCAATTTATCATTTGACGACAATTGAAACTTACTGTTGGCAACTTTATCGTGATCTATTCCGATGTTGCCTTTCAACTCTGATGCTTTATGAGAAGGTCTCCTTGAATGTTTTGGTCGTGTTCTTGTCATACGACTTTCTTGTGCACCTTCAAACGACCTTCTTTCAACAAGTCTATTCTTTTTTGATCTCACATCGATATTTTTTGTTATCACAGTATGACTTACAATGTTATCTGCTCTTATGGAATTTGCCTTTAAACTATCCGTCTCCATATGTTTTGATTCGATTTGCCTCGCTCTTAATTCACCATCAGTAGATCGTTTTACCTTGAGTTGTTGTAGTGGTTCTTCTTGTGGATTATTTGCAAGAGACAGCGGTACATATCCTAATAATGCAGACCTCGACTTAGTTCGTTGTTTTAACCGTGTACCTCTTGAACCTTTAGGTGTTATTCTTTGTCGACTCGTACTTTCTGCCCAGTTTTGTGACGGAAACTCACTCACATCATTAGAAAAATATTTGTTTTCTGTCATAAGATGCTCGCCATTTTCTTGATATGCTGTTCCAAAACTATGTACTTCTTCCAGAAGACCTTTAAAAAAATATTGATTATATTAATAAAAGCATACTACATCACTTTTAAAGAGGTTTCTTTTCAACTATAAGGTTGTGTTTTGTATACAAGGTATATGTCAAAATCTTAGGTACTTTATTTATAGGCTTTGAATCACGTGACTCTGGCCCTTTTGGTTCAATTATTTCCTTTTGTTGATGATTGAAAAATATAATTATAGCAAATTTGTGGATAATCTACAGTAGTCGAATCTCAAACTAACGCGTCTTTGAAAACTTCCTCTGGCGGATATTTAAAAATATGTTGTGTAATTCTAAGGAAAAATGCTTAAACTTTGACTTTTTACGAAGTGGGAAGGTAGAAATCATCGTGTTTTAAAAGAATAATGCCGAAAATTCAAGAGAACAGGTGAGATATAAGTTATTTACCCTAAGAATCTAACCTACTAGGTGTATCCCTATATGCGTACAAATCATAAAAATCTCTTCTTGTATCTTCATTTCTATTTTGGATCTGGCTTTTTTATGAATTTTCGTTTTGTTAGATAGCAATAACATAACGGTTACGCTTTCGATTTTCAAACTGAAAAAGCGGAAAATGTTCAAAGTAGACAATTTTCATTTATTTGTACACAAAGAGAAGGCAAAAAACATGTACAATTCACCTACTAGTATATGCGGACAAATTGATGATGTGGCTTCGGAATAGCATATTTGCATTCATTTTTGGGACAGGTACAATCCTAATGTAACAGATGTCGTCATGATATGACAATATGGCCGCTATGCAAATTGCAAAGTACTCAAATTTTTCCATATGGTCGGTCATCTCAGGTTGTGAGCAAAAAATGTTTTCTTTAAAAATGCCAAGTAATATTTTAATAATAAATCTTCAAAACCTGGAGATTTTAACACGCCTGGTAAACCATCAAATCTTAAACAAATGGTTAAGCGAGAAAAAAGTTTACTGGCACTTCCAGTTGAGCTTTTCAGGTATAAAATATCAAAAATAAAGATAGAGTAGGTCGACTTTTCGTCAATTTTATTGTCAATCTGTGAATCTTTTTTTAAATAGGAGAATGTCATGCCATAGATAACTAAATGAGAAGTTGTCTCGTTTATTACTCGGAACAATATAATTTAAAATGACACCGGAATCACTTTTTCCCCGCAGGTTAGAGCGGCCAGCTCAGTGAGTTTTTGACAAAATGACAGTGTGTTCATCAATAAAGCTAACGTATATATCAGTATATAAGTATTCTTCTTAATAAATAAAAACGTTTAATAACATTATTTCTATTTCTTTACGAGTATGATTTTATTAAGCTGTATAAGTTAAAAAATATGTCGGGTTGAGATTGTCTGGTATCGGTTGTGATATTCTGGACCAAAGTTGAGATCTTCTGTCGAATAAAACTTAAAACTTTAAACTAGCGAAGTGTCGGATACGGCCGTCAAAATTCATAATCTTTTTGTATAGTGGTTTTCAATTGGAAAGTCTAGCTCTGGAGATGTTAAATCTAACGCAGAAGATATAAAGACGATCGCTGTCGATATAAAGTTAAGCGTTGTACGTGTATAGTCCGGCGCAGGTGATGTATAGTCCAGCTCTGTAGATCTAAACTTTCAGAGCTGTAGAAGCAAAGTTCCATCGCTAGAGAAGTCGTCCACTATTACTGTCCGCTGGACTTCATCGATGGGATTTACATCTTCAGGGCTTGATCTTGCTTTCCAAGCGCTGGACTTGCTGTTTTGGCGCTGGACTTTACAAACGCAGCGTTTGACTTTAGGTAGCAATACACAGTAAGGAAAAAAAATAAAATTGACACTCATAAATTTTAACCACTCCTTATCTCTCTAACAAATAAGGCTTACTGTTAAAAATAAATGTCATGTATATGCATATGTATACAAACAGCATCTTCAATACGTTTAAATGGTGAAATGTAATCTCTTTTAGGTGTAACTATGTCAACAATCTGCATTTATTTGATACAAATCATTGCAAAAAGGGGGATGAAAATGTCTCAAATGTCCAAATTAAAATTTCAATCCATTTGAGCGATACCTTTTCTGAAACCATTGACATTCATTTATCAAGATGTCAAATAAAAACATGCATTTCACCTCATTTTTCGGTGAAATTGTATGGAAAAGTTTGAGCGCAAAAAGTTTATTGGAAAACACTTCAATAATTTCTGGACATATAACCGGTACGAATGTGTAAAACGGACAACAGAAAATGGCATAAACACATGCAAAAACAATCTTGATGTTCATATAAACTCCCTTTGAAGGCTTTATTATTCTTCAGCTATTTAATAATTAATTGTATTGTACAATAACTTTCATGGAAGAAAAATTAACCAGGGCATAAATGCGAAACCAAACTCCTAACTGTGTATTACCACCTTATGTCTACAGCGCTAGACTTGATATATATAGTGATAGCTCTTATGTGTGCCACATCATTTTCTCAATTTTAGGCGAGTTTGTGTACTACAATTTTAACAAGACGCACACCATGCACTATTCCTAGCCCCAAATCCTATCCACGTTAATTTTTTCCCCCTTTCAAACATTTATGGGGGGGGAGAGATCAATATACCGTTAATTATATTTCAGACCGTACTTGTTAACGGAACTTTGGATACAACAAACCAGGTACTTCATATCTGAGAAACAGGCAATATTTACCCTCAATTTTAAGAATTCACTCATACATTTTTGTACTATTCAAAATTATCAATCAAAATGTGTTCTACAAGGATCACCAGTCCTTCACCTTTTATTTGATACCTAAATTACCAAAATATATTCTAAATAGTTTGGTATTTACACCTATGCGTAGGAACTACTTTGTTTTAAATATGTACTACTTTCCAGCATGTTCTTTTTGACCTGGCCCGATTAGGTGGTGTTACATCTTGCAAAGTCTATCCGAATTATTTTTGCAAAGAATTCCGCTCAAGCCGGTGCTAGGAGTCGTCTTAAACTTGCAGTGAGGTGAGAGTTTTTTTGCTCCGTGTTGAAGGCCTCACTGTGACTTTGAGATTAAGAACTGCAATAAAAGTGCTGCTCCTTTGCTTTTTGTGTTTTTGTTGTGCATGTACAGATTTTGTGTCATGAATAGATACCGCATATCCTTTGTTTTCCTATTTCACATCTTGAGCACTAGACTTTACATTTTGTGCACTAGACTTTACTTTTCCAGCGCTGGACATTACATTTTTAGCTATAGACTTTAAATCTTCACACTCAGCGCTAGATTTTTCATCTCGTTTTCTAGACTTTAAAAGTCACTACTCTTTAGTATCTGTATTACACCAACAGGGCTCGATCATACAAAACCAATGTCAATACTAGAAACAAGTTTAAATGACAACCACTATATAGAAGGTTCGTGAAATTTGACGTCGTATCCGATTGACAATTTGATAGTTGAAAGTTTTATTCAACAGAAGCTCTCAACATTGGTCCAGAATATCACAACCGACACCAGACAATCTCAACCTGACATAATTTATAACAAATTCAGCTTAATAAAATCATATTCGTAAAGAAATAGGAAAAACTGTTATTATACATTGATATTGATTAAGAAAAACACTAATATACTGATATATATGTTAGCTTTATTGATGAACTCACTGTCATTTTGTCAAAAACTCACTGAGCTGGCCGCCTTTACCTGCGGGGAAAAAGTGATTCCTATGTCATTTTAGAATATGTTGTTCCGAGTATTAAACGAGACAAGATCCCATTTAGTTATCTATGGCATGACATTCTCATATTTAACAAAATATTCACCAATTAACAATAAATTGACGAAAAGTCGACCTACCCTATCTATACTTTTAATATTTTATACCAGAAAAGCTCAACTGGAAGTGCCAGTAAACTTTTTTCTCACTTAACCATTTGGTTGAGATTTGATGGTTTACCAGGCGAGTTTAATGGATATGAATAAGAAAGTACATGTAGGTATACGATTAACGATTCAGTAACAAAACAACTAATCAAAAGAAAGGAAACAAAATTTAGAGGTCAGCATATGATCTTCAACAACAGATAAAACGACCACAAATTAAGTAATTCGTAAATTTCTTCGAGTCAATCATTTTTGCGAGCAAATCCTTTAAAGACCAGTTTACGGAAAACCAGATAAGATTGCATGACGGTTGATGCATGTATATAATTGTTTAATTGATGAACAAATCAACCTCAAGGATGTTCGCTCCTCTTGCCAGATATTCGGAATTCTCTGGTTTTATTAATGTAGTGCCATTCAAAATTTTGCCCTCTAACCCCTACTTTTCTTTCCATAATTTGATTACATAAAGTTTAAAATGTCATCTTTGAAAATCTTATAAAATCCTTGTTATTTTTTCATCATTTTTGAAAGAATGTATGAAAAATCTAGAAAGAATTATTTCCCGCCAAACTTTCAATGGCTCATATCTCAAAAACACACACGGACCCTTCATTTTTTTCTGCTTTTTTAGTTTCTTCATTTATATACTACCAATTTATAACAGTCTTTTAAAAAGCTTGTTATTTTGAAACAGAGGGGCGAACATCCTTAATTGAATCTGGTTATTCCTTTGAGGCCCTTTTGGTCATATAGCTCCTCTGGTATTTGTGTATTCCTGGCTTTCATATTTTTGGGAAATGCGCGTTCCTGGTTAAGGTAAATCAAGAAAAGCACTTCGTACGCACCAACTGTATAAAGTGTTATTTCCATTGATGACATACTTAAGGATGTAGTAAGGTGAAATTAAAAAATCTAGAATTTAGAATTGATACTTTAAGTCAGAAGAGCATTATATAGTTAAGGAACAAAATAAGCTAAAAATATTGATAGGTTATGGAGCTCCTTTTCGAGATATTTAATATTTAAAAAATGGCTGGAAAAGGCTGACTCGGACTTTTATCTTATATTTGCATTTGTATTATTTGGGTCTCATATTCGAAAGAAAAGAAATCTAGAATCTGCTTAAGTTTTAATAAATGACCTTTTATGAGCTATTGAAGTCTTATATGAAAAGAAAAATGGGTGTTATGGGGCAAAATATGTTACCCTGTATCGTAGGAAAAAACATCTGACAAAAATTCCTAAACCTGACCTAAGTACATCCTTAAGCTGTGTCTGCAAAAAGTGACTGTCGTTGCAAGAAGGCCTACACGTGTTACGTATTGAAAGTAATGAAGATATATTTAAAAATGAAAAATGGATATTGAAATAAAGGCAGAGTTTTAAAAATTAGGGATCTAAATTAATATGATGATTATTTATCGAATTGCTATACAGACAAAGTATCAACATGAACATCATATTCAATACTATCTATATGTTTATAGATAATGAATAGTAATATTTTGTGAATAATTTCAATCGCCTACAACAAAGAAGTAATTTTTCATAGACTAGTTGTAAACAAATAAAACATGGGATATGTTTCATCGTCGACACAGCTAGCATAGTTCATAATTAATATATTCCCTGTTTACACACTCAATCTGCTCCGAACAGTTTTTGTAGACTTTTTTATTTATGCAGAAATATCAACTACCGCTAGGGGAAAATAACGGGAGATAATAAACCTACTCAAACTGCTGACTTAAATTTTATTAGTTTTAGGTTGCGTAACAGGTAATTGGCGATGCGTCATTTAGGAAGGTAATATGTGCAAGGAGAACACATAAGCGGTTGATGAAAAGGAAGAAGATACCAAAGCAATATGCAAACCCATAAACCGAAGCCAAACGGACAACTCCAAGAAAAAAAAAAGAAAAACGATCAAAAGACAAACAACAGTATACAAAACACAACATAGAAAACTAAAGACTGAGCAACACGAACCCCACCAAAAAATGGGGGTGATCTCAGGTGGTCTGAAAGGGTAAACAGATCATGCTGCACATGCGGCATCCGTAATTTAAAAAAAATCCATGGATAATGGTTCAAAAATAAATATAAATCTCACTGATATCTATACTTAGAACTTTTGGGAAATTTTTGGTCTAAAATTTAACATTCTGGTCCTCCTTTAAATTGGACAATGAAGGACACTCTGAACCAAAAAAATCAAGTTGTAAGACGGGAGTCTAATTGCATCATAAAGACAATACAGTTTTTAAATTACCTTCGATCAGAATTAGGTTTCGGTTTAGCATGTCCTTTTTATTTAGTTTTAAGGCAAATACTTAAAATCTGTCAAAAGGTATCATCAATATTTTGCAGTTTAGGCACACTTCAGACAATTAATGACTTGATAATTTATCAAGAAATATGACATGATGTGAACTAAATTTGAAAGTACACTTAATCTATTGAAGATGCAGTAAGCTGAAGTTACTAAAATTCAATGACTGTGTCAGTGATATAAATACAAGGGATTTTCCCCTTGTTCATGTACCATATTGTTTACCAAAATAAAGCACTAAATGTCCTTGTCCTTAGTACATAAGTATTTTCATTTAAAAACATGAATATTTTAGCCGAAAAAGTCACATGAGCCCATTAAAGTTGTCAAACCAAATGTCTCGTCGTTAAACTTAAAGATAATGAATTAAAATACTTTAATATTATAATATTCATTCATTATATTGTGCATAAGGTCAGTATAAAACAAAGGTTAACAATTAATCACCACTAAACTAAATTATTGCTTGATTTATATGTTTGCAAATATAAAAAATGAGTTTGTTTAACTCGGATATACATATAAAACCAAGCTCGGGGAGCGTTTAGCCAATATGCATAAATCATAACAATTGGATAATTAGACTCCCTCACTAGAAATCATACAAGATTCTTTATTTCTTATAAAATAAAGTTAATGGTATACATAAATATTTGTTTTGTTTATAACAACATACAGATTCTTTTCTGTTCAAGTTGGATTTATTTGAGTCTATTGATTGGTAACTAAACATGATTGTCTTTAAATACCTGTTTAGCTGTGAACGTAACAGATACGTGGTTATCCCGCACCTATCAGGTGCGTTCGACTCCAATCTTAAATGACTAGGATTGTCAGTTTTCCTACTTAAGGTCGGTGGTTCTTTCTGGACACTCCAGCTTCCTCCGCCAATAAAAACTGACCGCCACGAAATAGCACATTAGTGCTAAAAGTAGCGGTAAAACCAATCAATCAATCAATCAATCAATCAATCAATCAATCAATGTAGTTGAATACAATCGATACATACGACTTTGGACATTACTGAATAAATGATAATATAAGTGCATCATTACAGCATTTAAACATTCAATTCAAAGTTTGATTTAAAGTCGATATTCAGTAAACAGGCTGATTGATGTTGGATGTGAACTGATTGATATTTTAGTCTTAGATACATGATTTGTTGTTATACGCTTTGAACTAGCTTACAGTAACTTCGAGTACTCTCAGATTTGTACCTTGTGTCTTTTGTGTGTTTTTTTTTTTTTTTTTTTTTTTTTTTTGTATCGATTTGTCATGTGCCTGTCTCAAGTGAGGAGCCTGTTATTCAGTGGTTGTCGTTTGTTGCTGTACATCATATTTGTTTTTTGTTTATTGTTTTGTACATAAATCAAACCGTTAGTTTTTCTCGTTTGAATTGTTTAAAAAAAAAGAGAGGCGGCAAAGGATACCAAAGGGAGATTCAAACTCATAAGTCGAAAATAAACTGACAACGCCATGGCTAAAAAAAAAACACAAACAGACAAACAGACAAACAACAGTACACAAAACAACATAGAAAACCAAAGACTGAGCAACACGAATCCCATCAAAAACTGGGGGTGATCTCAGGTGCTCCGAGAGGGTAAGCAGATCCTGCTCCACATGTGGCACCCGTCGTGTTCTTCATGTAAGCACAAACCCGGTGATATGCTTTGTTCTGTAGGTCACATTCGGGGAAAAGGGGACGAGATTGTAGTTACAACAATTGAATCATATCTGTCGTCATCTGTGAAACAGATATTCCATAACGGTCAACCAACTCGTGATGGCGTCCGTAAAATTTAGGAAGGGATGATTTCAACTTCACCACTTGGAACTCTTGGTTTAATAGCTACCTTGTGAGCAGCAACCCTCTATCAAGGAAATCACGATAGGAAACACCAGCCCTGGAATATCGTATCAACTGGGAGATATATACTCCGTATGCAGGCGATGCTAGAATGTTGCTACATAGAAATGGAAAGTTCACAATTGGGAAGCTGAAATCATCTCTTTTGTCGTAAAGTTTTGTTTTCAACCAACCCTCATTGTCAATATCTAGATGTAAGTCAAAATATGAGCCAGACTGAACTGTATCTACTGTATCCTTTATCTCAAGTTCGATAGGATAGATGCGTTCAACATAGTCACCAAATTTTGGATTATTTAAGCGAGAGAACATCATCTATATAGCGGAAAGTGAAATTAAAGGATACTGCTAACTTCTTTTCTTACTTCCTAAGATGTTCCTGTATGAAGTCAGCCTCATATGAATAAAGGAACAAGTCGGCAATAAGAGGAGCACAGTTGGTTCCCGTGGGAATGCCGATTGTTCGTCGAAAAACACGTCCTCCGAACGTAACAAAATGTTGGCAATCAAGAAATCAAGCATCTTGATAATGTCGGTTTCAGAGAATTTTTTGTTTGAAACAGAGTGATTTTTTACAAAGTACGATTTATCCCTTCCTAAGACAACAAACTTGTATCTACGTAAGCCATTCTTTTTATGAAACAAAACATGACCAACTCTTTTAATTTGTCTTTTAGTTTGGAATTGGGAATCTTGTGTAAAGTGTAGAAAAGTCAAATGTTTTAATACTATTGCAAGATGAAAGAGTCTTAGATTGTATGTACTCTAAAAGATCTTTGGAATTCTTTAGTATCCACATCTGATTCACGCCACCTCTAGAATAGGTAGTTTCACAAGAACTTTGAAGTCCGGCTTTGATTGCTGATAAAATTGATGTAAATAATTTAGAATGAGGTTTCGTGGGGCACTTGGAAGACCACGCAATATAACGTTGTTTGTAAGGACACTTATGTAGTTGAGGTATCCAATACAGTGAAAGAAGATCCAGTTCTTCATCTTTGGTTGAAATTCCAAAGGAACATAGAACAGACTTATGATTATCCATGATTTCCTCCTTGGTAAGTGTCGTGGGGGTATATGTTGAGTTTCCAAGGGAATTGCCAATACCTACTTCATTTATCAAGCAGTTTATGTAATGTGATTTACACACAAAAACGATGTTGTTTGGGGCTTTAACATTTGTTATTTCGGGGCCTATTATGGATTACTATATGGTATGGGTTTTGCTCATTGTTAAAGGCCGTCCGGTGACCTATAGTTGTCAACTTCTACGTCCTTTGGCAATCATATTACATCTTCTTATTTTTATACAAAACACAAGCCCTGGTGAGCTTTTTTAAATCGTCTACAATATATACAAACTTATATGACCAAATGAGTGAAAAAGTATATTTTAACAAAACGCATTTGACTAGCAGGTCGAACAACTGATGTTCTTAAACCCTGCTGACTGCCATTGGCGATTGCCAAATAAACGGATCACAAGATGTAACAAAACAGATCTTATTATTAAATTATTACCAAACAGAAAACAATAAACTTGCGGAAAAGATGGTATACCGCAAACATGAGGTGCAAAAATTTGTACACCATATCCGGATTTCGACAATTAATGTCTCTTCAGTGATGTTAGGAATCGAAACGGTATTTGGAAGGCCATATAATTTACCTCAATTTAGGATAGACTCTTGAATTTTGAAAGAGTCAAAATAGGATGAACGGATCATATAAACCCGAAGGCAAATATAATACAAGCCCAAACGAAAAAATATAAACAAGTCTAAATTGAAAACAACGTTCAAACCTATGATTGCGTTGGATAAAAACCTCAATTTTTATACGTGTGCATGCAAAACAAATTTCTTGGTAGAGGGGTCTAAATACAGCACAAACAATATTTTCCAAAAGACAAAATGAGTGAAAAAGTATATTGTAACAAAACGCATTTGACTAGCAGGTCGAACAACTGATGTTCTTAAACCCTGCTGACTGCCATTGGCGATTGCCAAATAAACGGATCACAAGATGTAACAAAACAGATCTTATTATTAAAATATAACCAAACAGAAAACAATAAACTTGTGGAAAATATGGTATACCGCAAACATGAGGCGCAAAAATTTGTACACCATATCCGGATTTCGACAATTAATGTCTCTTCAGTGATGTTAGGAATCGAAACGGTGCTAGTCAAATGCGTTTTGTTAAAATATACTTTTTCACTCATTTGGTCTTTTGGAAAATGTTGTTTGTGCTGTATTTAGACCCCTCTACCTAGAAATTTGTTTTGCATGCACTTCACTCATTTGGTCTTTTGGGAAATGTTGTTTGTGCTGTATTTAGACCCTCTACCTAGAAATTTGTTTTGCATGCACGTACATGTATAAAATTGAGGTTTTATCCAACGCAATCATAGGTTTGAACGTTGTTTTCAATTTAGACTTGTTTACAATTATTCGTTTGGGCTCATACAATAAACACATTATTAAAGCATCCGTTCATCCTATTTTGATAAATTCAAAAAATTTTAAGTATGCTCATATTAAATTGAAGTAAATTTATAACGGCCTTAAAAATATGAAAAACGTGTAAATTCTAAATTTAAACATAGTTTGATTTAATACTATCTAAATAAGTAACAGAGACTAACGTCCATTTATTTTTTATGGAAGTGTATAAAAATAGGTAATGCGATTATAAGTTTTTAACCCTAAGGTTTGGCTGATGTATAGCGGAATGTACAAAAAGGCAGTCGTGTCATGTCGGAATAGTGACGTTAAATTACATGCCTTGAATAGGAAGAGTGTCATGTTTTCTGCAATTTTATGAATCTTTCTGACAACTCTTTGAAAGGTCCGTATATGGCTTGATGCATGGCAAATTTTCTGATCCTATTAAACATGACCTTTTTCCATGTGGTAGTCTTTCCGTCCTTAAACACAGTCGACTAACTTTACAAAACTTATGTTAGTTCATTTGTTCCCGTCGTGAATATGCGTTATATATCTGCACATGGTACTAAAACACATATAACTAGTGTTTCTTATCTAAAAGGTCGAAATAATTGATCAAAAATGCAAAAAACCCGATGCAATATGACGTCTGTCTTTAAAACAGCGAGGTACCTGTTATTATTTAAACTAAATTGTATCGAAGGAAGAGGGGATTTTGTGCTACGGTTTTCAGATTTTCTCGACACACTCACAGGTGCTCGTATCATAGATGTTTTTGGGGCGAAAATATTTGCCAGTCGACTGGTATGCATTCTACATTGTGTTTATAAAGTCGACTGGCATATATTTCCGCCCAAAAAATCTATAATACAAGCCACTATGATACATTCTGCTTTAGTTATGACATATACATGCACAATTACAATAAGCATATAAGATACGGTTGAAGAAAATTATTTGATTTTTTCAAAGCACAATGCAAAATGTATAATTCTTGAAATTCTTATAATAATGTAAGCGATAACTTTTACGTTGTCTGAGGAGAAGCAATAGCAAAAACATACGGGAGATAACTCCCATATGAAAAAGTGTTCCATTGTACAGTATAAAAATAAGGAGATGTGGTATGATAACCAATGAGACAACTATCCACCAAAGTTTAAATGAAGTAGATGTAAGCAATTATAGACAACCTTACGGCCTTCAACAATGAGAAAACTCCATATCGTATAATCGGCTGTAAAAGGCCCGTACATGAAAAATATAAAAAAATCAATTAAGAAAAGTAACGGACGAATTCATAACAAAACAATTATGACAGACATGAACTAACGACAATCACTGAACCACAGGCTCCTGACTTGGGACAGGCACAGAAACATAGGAGGGTGAGTTTCAAAAGCGTAATTTTAATTATAAAAAGAAGATGTGGTATGATTGCCAATGAGACAACTGTCCACAAGAGACCAAAATGACACAGAAATTAACAACTATAGGTCACCGTACGGCCTTCAACAATGAGCAAAGCCCATACCGCATAGTCAGCTATAAAAGGCCCCGAAATGACAATGTAAAACATTCAAACGAGAAAACTAACGGCCTTATTTATGTACAAAATGAACGAAAACAAATATGTAACACATAAACAAACGACAACCACGGAATTACAGGCTCCTGGCTTGGGACAGGCACATACATACATAATGTGGCGGGGTAAAATATAGATACCATTTACCAGATATCTTATAGACATTTTGCAAAATCAAATAGAATTTTCAAAAACAACATTGGTGGAAGAAAAAAAATAACCAGAACAAAAACAAAATGTCTTTTCACGGTAAAGATGAAAGACCTAACAACAGTGCACCACAAAATAAGTCTGCTTGCCAGAAAACTGAGATACAGGATGCGAAAGCCTGACCTACTGTTTTGGCTTAAATTTTTGTGCAAAAATATTACTTTTTATTTGTGTGTCAGAAAATGTTTTGTTATCTGCATAGGATAAGATTTTTTTTTATCTTTCTGGGACCACCCTCTTGGTAAACGTTTTAAGGGTTAAATTATTTTCTGACGTGATCAAAGTTGTTCATAATAATCTGCATCATACAATTTACAAGGCCTGAAAAAAATGCGCAGTATTGGACAAATTAAATATTTTAGTCATGCATCTTATTTATCATAACATGTATAACAATCATAATGATAACTTTTTTTTGTCGACTGATGCGCTGGAGTGATATGTTTCCGGTCCTGAAAACCAAAAGAAATTCGTCTGTTTTCTTTATTTTTGCTGGTAAATTTAAATTGATGCTAAATTTGACGTCATGGAATGATATCTAATATATTTCTTGTTTTAATTGTGATTCATTGTTATAACAGCCATTAAGTCTTAATTTGAAATTTTTGCTATATTTCAAATATGGCATATCGAGCCTTGTACCTTCTCATTTTTCTAGTCTCAAAACTTTGTGGATTTTATTTTTTTAACCAGTAAAGTAATATTATATTGTCGGGCTTACTCTACTATTTTTTTTCGTCTCAACACTTTCGTTTTAATCAGTTTTGAATGACAAAATCCACATAAAAGATTGTTCAATATATATCAGTACAATAAAATCGCTTTACTTGAAATAACAATGGTATGGTAAATAAAAGAAGGACATGTTCATGTAAAACAAAAATAAACATTACAGTGTCAAACTCTATGCCAAATAACCGTTTTGCTAGGAAAAAAAAAAAAAATAAACCATTATTTATAATATGTAACAGTTGATGACCTCATACTGAAATCAAAAACTGCATTGATGCACTTATCGCCTTCTTCATAACCAATGAAATTATTATGATATGATGAAATTACTATGGTTTGTATTTCAGGCGCTTACAGTAGCTCGTATCATAAGTCCCCCTTTTGAGTATTTTTTACTCTCAAAGATGTATATTTATGAAGTCCAATAAAAAGCAAACATGAAAAAAAAAAAAAAAAAAAAAAAACAGTCTCTATAATTGTTTACTAATTGTTTACTTTTTATACATTGTGGCTTGGATTGAGAGTTGTCTCATTTGGCACTCATACCACATCTTCTTATTTATATCTAAATAGAATCACTCTAAGTTTTAGGATACTCTTTATTCAAATACGGAAAAAAGAGGAATGGGGTATTCCACATTGCGAAAGAAGTCCAACTACAATAAAAAGACACGAATCCAATGTCATATCTTCAGCAACAAAATTTAACTATACCATATATCAAGCTTTAAAATTTGAAGGATCGTTTTGAAAAGATGTGAGAAATGTTTTGAAATATATTAGTTGTGTTGTTTAATGTTTAATATCTATTACGTTTCACACTTCACACTTCTTGATACCTACTACGAATGAAACAGATATAGGCGGGAGTGGCCATTATTTTCTAACACAAAGAAATAAATAAACAATCAAAGACGAATAAAGGAATTACAAATCCGTTTGAAAAAAAAATCGATAAAAAACAACCTTCTTATTGGTACTTAATTTTTACCAAAGTGAAAAAAGGTACGAACACAGGTGATTAAGAAATGATCCCCTCCACATCTTTCCAGTGGTTTACCCCTCCCCTCCCCAAAAAAAAAAAAATTGGTAATCACAAACATTTTATAAGCCTTTTAAATTTTGTAATCTACTACTATATTTATATACAAAACTATTTTGAATGAACTGAGATACAGTGACAAATATATTTTCTAATTTCATCAGCAAAGAGACGACTAGCTTTAGAAATAAAATTGAGAATGGAAATGGGGAATATGTCAAAGAGACAACAACCCGACCAAAGAGCAGACAAGCCGAAGGCCACCAATGGGTCTTCAACACAGCGAGAAAATCCCGCACCCGGAGGTGGTTCTCAGCTGGTCCCTAAATAAAATTGTGCGCTAGTTCAGTGAAAATGGACGTCACACTAAACTTCAAAACATATAAATGAACTAAAATTAAAAAACATACAAGACTAACAAAGGCCAGAGGCTCCTGACTTGGGACAGGCGCAAAATTGCGGCGGGGTTAAACATGTTTTGTGAGATCTCAACCCTCCCCCGATACCTCTAGCCAACGTAGAATAAAGAAACACATAGCAATATGCACAGTAATACTCAGTTTAACAGAAGTCCGAGTCCGATGTCAGAATAGGTAACAAAAGAAACTAAGCAAAATGACAATGATACATACATTAACAAAGGACTACTAGCTTAGAAAAGCTATTTCTTGTTGACACATGTCCTTTAGAGTTTATAGTTTAACTACAAAGTTGAAGTTTCGTCACTTATCTTCAATGAGAAGTGATTCAAGAAGTTTCTACTGCTTACTTCGGTTAATCGGTTACGAACAATACGAACAAATTCAACCTCAACCTGAGAACGACTGGCTAACTACAGTATCTCCACGTGTAATGTTAATCTATAATCAGCTATTTAACTTTCAACGGCAGTTTTAGGTTAAGCAAAAGTGAAATGTATAATTTAACTATGTAAAATTATTCTCAAATTTCAAAAAAACAATATTAAGTTTTAAATAATAAAATTGAAAATGAAAACGGGGAATGTGTCAAATGACAACAACCGGACCAATCAGCAGAAAACAGCCAAAGACCACCAAAGGGTCTTCAACACAGCGAGAAAATCCCGCACCAAGAGGCGCACTTCAGCTGGCACCGAAACAAAAATGTATTCCAGTTCAGTGAAAACGGACGTCACCATTTAAAAAATCTGTAAAAACACAAATTTGATTGAAATGAGGAATCAAATGCTGACCACGAAGATTCACAACTTTCAAAACAAACACATCAAAGAAAACAGTTCAATATGTTCCAATGAACGAACACACATGCTAGAGATTACCTCCAAGCAAGTCTATTTTCGTGGCTTTACTATATATGTTAGAATATACAGCAACTCACGTGAGAAATAATTTTAACGAAAGCTTACTGAGGGTCGTTCATAGTACTCCATTAAAGGAATTAAGTCTAAACAAACTGTCACTAGTGTTTAATCAGCTTTTGATTTGTACAAAGTATGGCGTGCGGTGATGCTTAAACAACACAACTGATATATGACATTGTTTTAAAACATAAAAGGCTAGTTTATTTTGTTTTAAAAACACAAAAGGCTAGTTAAATTTGTTTTAAAACATAAAAATGCTAATTACTTTTATTTAGTGACTGCTGCCTGCTGTTTCGAAGTAACATAATAAATTTCGACAAGAAGTGTACTTTGTAACCGTTTCTGCGTTATCTGATTTCGCCACCATCTTTTGATGATGTTTGTGTTGCTTAGTTTTTTTTTTTTTTTTTTTTTTTTTTTTGTAGATTTTTATTTGTTTGTTCATTTTTCCCCTTTTTGGTGAAATAGGGAATCCAAGATTTTAAATGTTCACTAGTCCAGTGCGGGCGTCTTTAAGCGACTTATTGTTGTTTGTTGTCCCCTTTGGTACTTTCCCCCTTTTTGCTTCAATAGTATTGTTTTTTTCATTCCAAAAAAAATGATGAGAAGTATCTTTTTGTGTTCTATAAATATAGACTGACACTTGAAGCAAACTGATAACTGTTATATATCTAAGGATTCCGACGGAAAGTAGAACGTTTTTGTTATCTATACACAGGTACATTTTTATTTGTATTTTTTATCCACATATTGTAGCTAATTTTTTCAAGGGTTAAAACAGACATACAAAGCGTAATACAATTTAATTGACGCTAAGGTGTATTTATCCGCCGTATGCAAAAATAGAAAGACAATTTAAATCTTTTCGAAAGTGCGTTGATTTTATGTGTATTAATAAATAAAAAAGGACTATTTTAACTGGTAATACAAGACAGTTTGACGTCATGAATAATTATGTTGCAATTGACAAATTTGACATACATGTACATGACTAATGGATATTTGATTTATATTTACTATGTTGGGTTAAAGAACAAGGACCTGTATTGAAATAGATATTTGACTCATATATGTTTTCACTAGACAGCTTACACCAAAAAGTCTTTTTAGAAAAGGCCGTGTTTCGTACTTGTATTTTTTCTTTAAGAACTGAAAAGTACGCATTTAAGGCAACTTTTACAATTAAATTTCAGGTTTTGCAAAACGTTGAAGACTAAAAGCAAACGTGCAAGACAAACATATAAGTTTATTATCATTTAGCGATATATTACAGAATAATTTCCTTTGAACATATGAATAAAGTTATTTTATATGATGCACATAAAAAATATTCATTTATATGTTCGATTCATGTTGGCCTTGTCATGCCTTCTCTGTAATTTTCCTTGACATGACAGTCTTTTCATGCAAAGAATAGGTTTTTTTACTAACTGTTCATAAAGATGAGAACTAAGAGGAAAAATAAACCCAAAATTATCGTGATAATGAAATTCTACGTCTGTATTTTTTGGATGTAGAACTTTGAACTTTAAATTCTTTATTGAAATTTAGTCATCCGGCTAAGCATGATTTTGATTATTTGAGCTTGTTAAGGAGTTAGAATTAAGTAATAAAAAAATTGATTAAATAAGTGTCCTTTTCTGTTTTAATCATGTGCTGATCGCAGAGGTTCCGGTTGAAGAAAGAATTTGTTATTATGTGTAATACCAATCAGAGAGAGGAATTTGTGTGCTGATCGCAACGGTTACGGTTGAAGAAAGGATCTGTTTTATGTTTAATACCAATCAGCGAGAGGAATTTGGGTGCTGATTGCAGAGGTTCCGGTTGAAGAAAGAATTTGTTATTATGTGTAATACCAATCAGAGAGAGGAATTTGTGTGCTGATCGCAACGGTTCCGGTTGCTGAAAGGATCTGTTATATGTGTAATACCCATCAGCGAGAGGAATTTGGGTGCTGATCGCAACGGTTCCGGTTGCTGAAAGGATCTGTTATATGTGTAATACCAATCAGCGAGGGGAATTTGGGTGCTGATTGCAGAGGTTCCGGTTGAAGAAAGGATCTGTTATATGTGTAACACAAATCAGCCAGAGGAATTTTTGTGCTGATCGCAAAGGTTCCAGTTGAAGAAAGGATCTGTTATATGTGTAATACCCATCAGCGAGAGGAATTTGGGTGCGGATCGCAAAGGTTCCGGTTAAAGAAAGGATCTGTTATATGTGTAATACCAATCAGCGAGAGGAATTTGGGTGCGGATCGCAAAGGTTCCGGTTGAAGAAAGGATCTGTTATATGTGTAATACCAATCAGCGAGAGGAATTTGGGTGCGGATCGCAAAGGTTCCGGTTGAAGAAAGGATCTGTTATATGTGTAATACCAATCAGCGAGATGAATTTGGGTGCGGATCGTAAAGGTTCCGGTTGAAGAAAGGATCTGTTATATGTGTAATACCAATCAGCGAGAGGAATTTGGGTGCGGATCGCAAAGGTTCCGGTTGAAGAAAGGATCTGTTATATTTGTAATACCAATCAGCGAAAGGAATTTGGGTGCTGATTGCAGAGGTTCCGGTTGAAGAAAGGATCTGTTATATGTGTAACACAAATCAGCGAGAAAAATGTTTGTGCTGATCGCAAGGGTTCCGGTTGAAGAAAGGATCTGTTATATGTTTAATACCAATCAGCGAGAGGAATTTGGGTGCTGATTGCAGAGGTACCGGTTGAAGAAAGGATCTGTTATATGTGTAATACCAATCAGCGAGAGGAATTTGGGTGCTGATTGCAGAGGTTCCGGTTGAAGAAAGGATCTGTTATATGTGAAATACCAATCAGCGAGAGGAATTTTTGTGCTGATCGCAAAGGTTTCGGTTGAAGAAAGGATTTGTTATATGTGTAATACTAATCAGCGAGAGGAATTTGTGTGCTGATCGCAAAGGTTCCGGTTGAAGAAAGGATTTGTTATATGTGTAATACTAATCAGCGAGAGGAATTCCAGTGTCTCTTTATTTTTAAGTATTTTTGAAAAGCGTAAAATGACTGACCTCACCCAAATTTCCTTCATTTTAATATATTAAAAGTCATAAAGAATTAGAATTATGGTGAATGCTATTCGTATGTCTTGTGCAGCTTTACAAAAAATAATTTTGTTTTCGAAGAAAAAATAATGACCTTCCTTCAGTAAGATATATGTCTGTAAATGGTATTGTAGAATTTTCTGTTGTGTAAGGGGTGACACGGGGGTGCTCATTTCCCAAATCCCGCTTTTTGTAATTTTTCCCACTTCCCACTTTTTCCCCGGATCCTACCTTTTTTTACTCCCTATATCCCACATCCCAAAAGCGTGTCACACCTCTTGTGTGTATTTATTATTATTGTTCTTAAAATGACTTTTTTGTGCTAGTAATAATTTTTAGATTATTCATTTTTTGTCATCAATCATGAATGAATGTTGTTGATGATTAGTGTTGGACGTTAATAAAGCTTTTGTCTCGTGTCAGTTTACATTAATACAACATGAAATTTCCATTGTTGATTTTTTGGGCAGGCAAGATTATATTGAGAAATAACTGAAATTTATTGCAATTAATGACAGGTTACAATTTCTTCAAAGCCATAAAGTAAAACCGTTATCATTGGTGTAAAATCCTTTGGCTTTTTTAAGACATCTAAAATAATGTGTACCAATTCGTAATTGTATTACTTAAAAAAGACAAGGAAGCTTTTCATAATTCAATTCAAATTTTTCACAAAAATGTATTTCTCTGCAAATAATATCGTGTGAAAACAGGGACATCATCTTTCTATTGTTTAAAAATACATAGTATATGAATTAAATATATTGTTCTGAATGAGGGTAAAAATTGAGTATATATTTTTTTTAAATTGATAAACAAATATTGATAATGAAACTATATGTAATATTACTGTAACTCATAAACTTTATTGCATGAGTAAGTTGAATGTTACAATCAGTCAACATTGAGCTTCAAATAGTCTGCACCTATTGGTTGCAAAAAACTAGATTTGATGAATCAATGTATTGGAAATGACGACGAAGCAAGAACAAGGCAATTTCCTAGACGTTATGAAAACATTGATGAGGAGTTGTTTAACACCATTAAAATGACGTCACACCCTTTTTTCATGAAAATTCATTTCAATTGTACAAAATTAAGTCTACAATTTATTGAAGAAAAAAATCAACTTACAATGTCATAATATGCAAATAAGACTGTTTGGTTCTATAATCAATTTTGTACTCTTGAAAAAATTCAAAACTAAACTTAGTTAAACATTTTTTCTTTTTCTAATTTCGGATAAGTTAGTTTTCGAGTTGAACTTATTTACATTTAGTGCCAAACTGTAATAAAACTTTGAATTTTTTAAAAAGTTTTTACAAAGCAAATTTTGCCTATTATTAGTATTACTCCAAATGGGAAATAACTTACATTTAGGCATTGGAAAAAATATACAAAAATATAAAAATCACATTGGGATTTTAAAACATAAACATTGAAATTGTTATTGGGCTTATAAGAATGATACAAAAATCTGTGATATAAAAATCAATAAATCAAGGGTGTTGAAATTTTAGGATAGGTTACGGCAAATGAATAGTTTAATCTAATAATGCCTGATATCTATCCATGTACAAATTTATATATATTCTTAATCATAATAGCACGTTTTAATTACACAAATCATATTGTGGTTGACATGTTAGACGTAAATATTACTTGTGTACATATATATATATATATATATATATATATATATATATATATGTGCTCAGTGAAGCGCATATGTTGTAGTTTTAAAATTTTCTGTTGGTGGATTACAATTTATTTTCATAGAATTATTCAATATCAAGTTGGTAAAATTTCATTATTTTTTAAACTATGATAAACCATAAAATATTATTCAACTTCGAACCCTATTGGAAGTCAAAAATCACTCCTCTGTTTAAAACATGCTATTAAAATATTCAGCACAATTTCCAGGAACGTAGAAAAAGCTTTAATCCATTGCTTTAATCTTCATTAACAGATTTTGTCCGATTTTTGTTATCTTAGCTTATTGCCTCATAATTTGACACGTTTTAACAAATACATATTGAATACACGTTTAATGGAAGAAAATGAAGTGAAATGATAAAACTTATTTATTAGAAGAAGAAAAAAAAACTGTACACAGAGAATTAAAGTAAAAGGCTATTATATTGCCTAATGCACCTGTCATTTGAAGGAGAAGTTTAGAATAACATCGTAAACTTAAAGAGATTAAGATCATCTGTATCAAAACAAATGTGTGCTATTTGAGTCCTGACAAAACTCGGGACTTATAATAACCTGCGAAATTTGTATACATAATAGTTACAATAAATTACTTACCTGAAACCACAAAAAATATAACAACAGACAAGCAAATGTAGTTATCCATTACCAGGTTGGTAAGATATCCAAATATTACTGCATTCCGATCAATGAAATGTGTATTTGTATATCGGATTCTTTTCGTTTCTATCCGGAAGACGTTCAAATATTCACTTTATACTGACTGGTCCATTATGACCGTAATAGTTTAAAGTCATGGGATGTGAGTAATTAATTCTTTTATGATGTTGACAGTAAATTCTGTTACATAATATCTTTTAAACAGACAAGGACATAAATAGATCAACTTGAATGCCTCAGAAAAACCTGACCACATGTTACAAGCGATGTGTTCTTGAATTTACGGAGACCCAATTGTTAAAGCATTTCAGGTGGAACGGTTGTATTTACTTTCCAGGAACTATACTTAAGTCAATATATCTGAACACTGTTATTGGACTAAAAATACAGCATCTACTGAACATATTTTTACAAGTCGAGGGAGTAATCAGGTGTAGAAAAAATATATCAAATAATTTTACATACAGGTAACAGAAAATGAATATTTGAGATTTTTTGTATTCACTGCATCATAAAAGGCCACAAAGCACTAGTGGCCTTGTGTTTATTAAGATAGCAGAAAAAATTAACGGTCGTCATACATATTCACATTTATTTCTGAATATTATTATGAATAAAGTACTTCAGCTAACTGTGTGTGTAGGTTCTGGTTCATTGTTAGAAAGTGGTGAAAATTCTAAAAAGGCTATCGTTATCCCTATGGCCCAGGAAATACCACCATACAATATCCATATGACAACTGTAATATAAAATATGAAATAGAATCCCAAATGCACGACAAGATAAGAAATTTGTTTGGCAAGTCACGCACTGGGAGAGCGCAACCCTTAGCACGTAAAAACTTTTTCGAAAGCACTGTAAGGAGTATGTACATGACATAGTTTGTAGACAAAAAATTTTTCCATTATTAAACATACACTTTTTTTAAAGTCAGTCCAAATATCCTGATCAACCAATATTGTAGAACTTGTCTAATTCATTCAAGGTCAGACTTACTTTCGTTATGAAATGGAATAAAATATTTGCCAATTGGTGCTTAGTATTCAACATGTCATTTATTTTAATAGTCATAATAAATGTTTTAGCCCTTTTTATGTCGTTTTGTGCTAAGAACGTTAAGACATTTTAATAAAATGCAACCTTTGAATCACAATTATAGAAATTTTTAACCCTATTTTTTCTCGACCTTTAATGGTATTATTACAGTTAAAGATGATATCCCAATAAATCTAAGCTAATTTCAGTTCTCCAGATTTCTTTCGTCTACAAAAGCAAATTTTTAATCGTCCAGTTAGTGTGTTTGTTTCTTGTTTTTACAAATGAATCAAAATAGCAACTCTACACAAAATACTACACCAAAAAAAAAAAAAAAAAAAAAAAAACAAAAACAAAAACAGAAAAAAAAACCCAGATTCAAGTATTATTCATCAATTTTATCCACATAGACCACTGTGATAACTTCAGTTAACTTCTTTAAATTTTTAACTAACGAACTTATTACAATTAAAAACGGATATCACGTTTAGGGTTCGAACTTTCTCATAATCTTCTCTCCGTCCATGATACCACTCCACCACCATTGCTGATATACAAATACAATAATAATAATTTATGCTTTTAAAGCGATTTATTGATAACTCTTGTCCATCCTTACATGTATGCACACAAATTATGTAGCTGTCTCGTTGACAATAATATTCTTTCATTTATATCCAATATCTATTAATGTCTTTTATATTTCAATTTTTTAAGTTTTGAGTTTTTTTTTTTATTTGGAGGATTTTGAAAATTTCTATGAAAGCAGCAGCCCTATTTCCCGGTTGATAGGTTTGAACAGGATTTGATGTTCGATTTTGTTTTGTGACGTGTTGGACCGATCTTTTATTCTGGCGATTATGGCTATAATACCATAGTTCTAAAACAGTAAAAATAACTCCTATACCAATGACAATTGTCACGTGCTACTAACAAGGAATTTCGATTTTCTTTTCCATCGTAGCAAACGTTTACTTGATAGAATTATTTCCGAATATTAAAGAATAAAATAGACAAAATATGAGGTTATCTTTATGTAATTTCTTTCATTTATGATCAAAACGTAAATAGACAGTTTTTTAACCGGAAATGAATTAAGCGATATTCAACCTGCGACTAAAATCGCGTTTATCATCGTTTACGAATCCACTATTTCATATAAATTCTCTAATTCCTAAAGTATTATAAGACATCACCAAATTCGTAAACTATCGGTCATGTAAATTTTGTAACCCCTAAAACTTGAATGAATTTGAAATTTTGAAATTAAACACGTTTACCTGGACAAATGATATTGAAGACTGTTACCGGTAGAAACAACACAGACATTAACTTATAGATTAAAAAGCACAGAGAACAATATTGAAAACTAAAGCAAGAGCAATTTGAACCCCTTTTAAACAAAACTAGGGATGATCTCAGGTGCTCCTGAAGGTTAGTCAGATCCTGCTCCACATGCGACACCCGTCATGTTGCTCATGGTAAGTAACTATTCAATGACAAGTATTATTCGGTGTTGTCTCAATAGAGGAAAAGAGGAAGGATGGAGTATTACACAAAATATGTTTCTACCGCTTTTCATAACCCGACACCAGTTTAGTGTAGGCCGATTTTGCATCCCGGCCAACAATTTACAGTATTCGAAAGCAAATTCAAACTTCCTAAACTTCTGTTTTAGATATCGTATTTGCTTTCTATTCTCACTCATATTTGCTGAAGTATTACCCAGTAGATTTTACATGATATCATCATTAACAACGCAAAAAATGATTTTTTAACATAAAAAAAAAGGTTGAACTACATGTATTGAGGTAAAATATGTTCGTTTCGACAGTTTATCACGTGCCATTGAAATCAAATATACACATATTTTAATTTTTTTATCATATTTGTTTACAAAACAAATAACATACTATTAAAAAAATAAAGACGAATTTCTCATTGTTTTGCAACTTGAGGAGGTAAAAATCTCAGAAAATGTTTTAACTAATTAATGATAATTTATCATATGAATTCAATTGTAAAATTTTATAAATGACATTTTCATGTTCATTGACATACTAAGTATGATACGTCACTTCAAACACATAGATATCCAACAAACTAAAACAAACCAGAAACAATATATAAATAGATATTTTTTTTTCTATTCTGAAGTGTGAAAATTGTGACAAGAAAAGTAGATTAATATGACTAATCTTTAACATTTATGTAATAATGTATTATTTGGTTGACAAATGTTTATAAAATTAGTCGTTTATGTCTTGTTTCACTGGCCTTTGTTACTGATGGTAATATTCTATGACATGCTCGGGCTAAAAATATAATCAAGGATGTCTTAAAAATTAGTAAAGGTAACGCGTAGTGTCCGGTTAAATATAATAGTACTTGTGTGCGACTCAAAAGTTGAAGGGAAAAATGTATGTTATTTCAACTGACAAATTCAATGTCTGTTCCTCTTAATATTATGCAATCAAACATTATGCTTTTTGTCTAGAGTACTTTTCCGCATGACGCTTAAAATGTAGCGGTTTAAAAAATAAGAAGATGTGGTATGATTGCAAATGAGAAAACTTTCGGTTGCCGTACGCCTTTAACAATAAACAAAACCCATACCATATAGCAAGCTATAAAAGACCTCGACATGACAATTGTTATCCAATTTACCATAATTTTCCAGTGGCAGTCCAAATTTCCTGCCCTTCATCCCGAACGACCTCTATTACAGGACCTATCTATTGTATGTATGATTGTTAATTTGTTCTCGTCCTGAACATGTATGAACTATTTTGCCACTGGACGTAAAGCTGCCAACAATCAATCAATCAATCATATATATTATATTGAAGCTTTTGAATAATGGGTAATTTCTGTGGTTTATATACAACTTGTTTTGAGGTGTGGTATGAGTCTCAATGAGATAACTATTAACCAGAAAAAAAAAATGACGTGAATATAAGCAACTATAGGTTACCGTATGGCCTACAACAATGGGTACAATCCATATCGTATAGTCAGCTATTACATCACAAAATGAGAAACAATTCCAACGAGAAAACCAATGTCCTGATTTATGACAAAAAATAAATGGAAAACAAACATGATAGAAGCCGACAACGATCGCTACTGAAATGCATGCCCCTAGCTTGTGACAGGCACATATAGAATGTGGCGGGGTTAAACATATTGTATGAGCTCAACCCTCCTCTAAATTGGATATTGGTGTGGCACAACATAAGAAAAATCGTAGACTGGTACAAAGCACAAAAAAAAAAAAAAAAAAAACAAAACTCAACTAACAACTGAGAGATTTAGCTAGCTCTAAAACCTGGTTTAATCCACCATTTTCTAAATAAGGAAATGCTTGTACCAAGTCAGGAATATGACAGTTGTTTTCCATTCGTTTGATGTGTTTGAACTCTTGATTTTGCCATTTGATAAAGGACTTTTTGTTTCGAATTTTCCTTGGAGTTCGGTATTTTTTTTTTTACTTTTAAGACAGTTGCAGTTACTGAAAGCTAGTTCAAAGCCAATTACAACTAATAAATAAACTTTGTTCTTCCAGTCTGAAATAATTGGGCCAATACTCCTTTAAAATAGTTGAGCGTCCAGAAAAAAAGACTTCCATTTGAGGTTTCAAGAATTTGACGTCTATTGTAGAAGCTAGCTTTAATTAGAAAAAAAGAACCAAAAATAAAATAGAAAATAAGCAAATAAATACATCAATTCGGAATCTGTTTACTTTCTTACGACGTCAGATAAAAAGCAAAGATCACAAAAAATACTGAACTCCGAGGAAAACTCAAAAAGGAAAGTCTCTAATAAAATGGCAAAATCAAAAGCTCAAACACATCAAACGAATGGATAACATCTGTCATATTCCTTGGTACAGGCATTTTCTTATGTAAAAAATGGTGGATTGAACCTGGTTTTATAGCTAGCTATACCGCTCACTTGTATGATTGGAGTCTGATTGAAAAAGAACGGACGTCGATTTGCAAATAAGACGTTGATCTGATTCCACCATATATATAACAGTTGAGGTTATATTTCCATACTAACATTAATGGTACCAATTTTATTGCACCAGATGCTCATTCAGATAACTTATGCCTCTTCAATATTGCCCGATCCAAATATATTTCAAAATATCTAACCTTATACAAATGTTGAAAAGCTGATAAAATCTTTAAAAAAAAGTAAAACCAAAACCGGTCAAAGAATAAGAGCTATGAAGGAGATGCTTTCCTTAATTTAAAATGATCTCAAAATTTTATAACAGCACACAATAACAATATCCAATTTTTTGTTTACAGAACCGAAGTACTGGCTACTCTTTCATATCATAAAAGTAGTGCTGATTTAAATGGTATTACAAACTGTTTGCATTTAAAGTACTGTAACGGAGACTAAAGTCAACAAATTAGAAAGTCAAAACGGATTTACCTAGCCCTTTGGTTTCTTCTTACTTTTGTATCAAAGACAATTTTAACATTTGGAGCAATTAATGCCAGAACAAACCAAAAAGATAAATTTGACTGTTATAAATAGAATTGTAGTTCAAGGAATTTATTCAAAGGAAACTAATTTTGCCAATGTTTTAGCTCTGTCTCTAAAATCGGAAGACCTATCTAATTAAAAGCGACACCCAATAACATAGTTCAAAAAACACCTCTCAACTGGAATTGTATATGCAGTCTTCAGGATTGTTTATTTGATTAATATTTTGAAGGGAGATATAATTAATAAACAAAATATTCAGACTAAGAACACGAAAAAGAACACTTTAATTAAATAAACAAATAACATCAAACTTCGAAATGATATACGTAGAAAACAGACAAAAACACGCAAACAATTAAACTGCTGTTGAAATGCAAACTCTCATGCTAACTACTAATATAATTAATAACAGATACTCTGGACTAAGAAAAACCAATGCTTTCGTAATAACAACTCTCATTAGACTTAGAGGGAACCATTGTGTAGACAACTCCAGAAAAGCGATTTGGACGCACCGTATTTTATTTTCTTGCACCAGGTGGATACCCCTGCTAGGGGATATAAATCCAAGTGGGAATCATCTGCCAAAAAGTTTGTCCTTTGCCTTTAATATGACTAATACAATTATCCGTATATATATTTTTTAATTTCTTAAGAATCTTAGATGATAACTCCCTTTAGCAAAGTTGAACTTCGATGGTTTGGCTTATCCAGCTCCTCAAGTATTTATAAATAAATACCCGCATCATTTGTTTGGTTTTCGCCGTTCCTGGTGAAGGTAAATCAAGAAAAGCAGTTCGGGCGCACCAATTTTATACAGTGTTAATTTTATTATAAATCGGATACAATAACACAGAGTTGTGAAATTTTATTCTGCTGCGCATTGGAATTTAAAAATTTTTTTTTTTTTGGCATCGAAAATGAATGGAAATTCATGGACAACGATATTTATTTCATCATTTTGGAGATACATACCTCATAATGGTTGACAAACAAGCGACGACGAATAGTAAGTTTTTAGGCATGAACATGTTTATCAGTTGAGTTGTTTTTTGTTTTATGAAGTTTTTTTTCCTTCTCTCTAACTCATATATTTTTCCTTTCTTGAAATGACGATAAAACAAAGTCAGTTAATCTTGTACTATTTGCATTTGTTTTTCATCTTACTATAATTTTACATACATGTATATACACTCAATTTCTTCTTTGATATGAAAACAAATTTTAAAGAAGCATACTTCAACCAAAGAAGACCTCATAGAACATTTCATGCGATAAAAATAAAGATATGAAGTACATTTTAAGAAAGTGTACGGACATGATTTTCAAAGTTTAAGACCACATTCTATCAGGACAATTGTTTTATACACTTATTTATATTGGTAATGACAGTTGATTGTGTCTAATTGAGTACAAATAATTCGTTAAATACTTGGAAACCACAGAGGCATCTTTCATAAAACAAGTGCATATAAGGAAATCGAAACATGCTAGTCTATAATCATGTGCATTGACAATACGTGGTATTAAGCTTTGTTATAATTGAAAATTCTACTAATGTTAGACCTTAACGTGAACATTGTGTTCTAGAACTAACTTTTCCTGGTCACAAAATTGACTGACTGCTTTTGGACTACTGGATTTGACTGTATATTATTTTGCTTTGTGATCGTTTTGTTTTGTTCCATAACGCCTTCGTCCTCGTCGTAATAATATTCATAATCATTTTCATTAGTATATTTGTCATCGTCGTCGTAATATTCATCGTAATACTCATCATCGTCATTTTTAGAAGAACCGGTTTGAGGTTTAATAGTTTTAACAGTCATATGGTCCTCATTATACTCTGATTTTCTTGAGTTTACTTTGGGTCTTTTCATTGCAGCCAAATAATGTTGATAAGCAATATGACGTTTGCCATTTATCGCAGCCAGATAGCGCTGTATTTCAATAGTTCGCTTTCTCTTCAATGAATCTAAATATCGTTGAAAAGCATTGTAACGTCGCAGTTGTTGTTCGTCAATATTTACTGGACTATTGGTCGCTTTAATATTGAGACGACTATTGGTTCCTTTAATACCTTTTACTTGCTGTTGACTATTTGTAAACATCTTATTAGAATTCTTATAAAGGCTGTTTGAATGAAGGTTTAATGGCTTTATATCTTCCTTTAGTTCGTTATTGTTGCTGTTGTCGACATTTTTTTCAAACTGTTCGTTCATTGCATGTTGTAATTTTTTATATAGTGCCTGTTTCAAAGATTCATGTGTATGTAAATCACCGCCTGGCAAAAGTTCATTAGATGGGAAATTATACAGCATTTTGCTAGATGTCAAATTAAGCTTCGTTTTGATAGCATTATTCATCAATTGTTTTCGGGATTTTAATGACGGTATATTATTGAAATCATCATCATCGTAGCTTTCAAAGCTATCAAAGCTATCAAAGCTATCGAAGCTATCGAAGCTATCAAAGCTATCGAAGCTATCAAAGCTATCAAAGCTATCAAAGCTATCAAAATCATTTTCCCTATTATCATATTCCTCTGAATAGTATTCATATGTGATATCATCATTATAATTGCCATTGTGTTTATTTGTTGATTGTAAATGAGAATGCCCTTTACTTGCCAATTTTTGGTACGCAGTGTGTTTGTCTGATTCTTTTTTCTGTAGATGTGATAAAAATAGAACACCTTTAATTATGCTATTGTCATCTGATGGGTGATCATCGAAATATTCGTATTCACTATCGCTTTCGTCGTCATACTCATAATATTGATCATTTAAATGCTTTTGTTCAATATAAGGGGATTTCAAACCTTTGTTCTGCGTTGATAAATTATTGTTTTTATTCAGTGTTTGGGAATCGCTGTACATGCTCTTTTTTGGTGAAATTAAAGAATTCGTCACTTTGCGTCCTGTCAACCTTTCTTTCTTTATAACATGGCTTATACTATCAAGCCCTTCATTGATGTTTGGTACTACTTTTTCCTCATGATTTGTCAGTTTCCACTTTTTTGTTTTTACGAATTGCAAATTATCTCCATCTGAGTTTTGTGTACTGTACACTGAGTCTTTATCCTTATCGTTTCGTTGTTGATTTTGTATTATTGAACTTGTTTCCTGAACTATTGGAATATGGGTTGTAGTTTCTAAAGAAGAAACGGGTGGTTTTGTCGTTATCAAAGCTTTGGTGATGAAATTAATTTCGCCAATTACAACATGATTAGAGGTTGATTTCGTAGCTTCTTCTTCTCTATTTTTTGGCTTTATGAACTGATCGGTAAATTTGTTAATATCTTCGTAATTTTTGTTAGACTCGTTTGTTATAGACGTCCAATTATCAAGCGTTGCCTGAACTGTTGGAATATAAGTTGTAGTTTCCCAAGAAGTAACGGGTAAATTAGTCTTTGTAAACTCTTTAATATTAATTTTGTTAACTTCGTCAATTGTAACATGATTATATGTTGGTTTTAAAGCTTCTTTCTTTCTATGTTTTGGCCTTATAAACAGATCGGGAAATTCGTTTATAACGTTATAACGAACATTACTAATAGACTCATTTTTTATAGACTTCCATTCATCAGCCGTTTTCCCAATTGTTGATGAAGTTTGTATATTGTATACTAAGTCTTTATCCTTATCGTTTCGTTGTTGATTTGGACCTATTGAGCTTGTTTCTTGAACTATTGGAATATAGTTTGTAGTTTCCAAAGAAGTAACGGGTGATGTTTGATCAATTGCAATATGATTAGAAGCTGATTTTGTAGCTTCATCTTTCCTTTGTTTTGGTTTAATGAAATGATGTGTAAATTTATTTTTAACGTTAGAATTAAAATTACTAATAGATTCATTTTGTATTGATGTCCATTCATCAGACGTTTTCCTTTTTGTTGAAGAATCTTTTAACAAAATATAAGTACTAAATTCATTTGCACGTCTTTTGTTATTTTGAATGACCATCCACTGGTTTGATTTAATGTCTGCCATTGGCATAGGAGACGCTGTCAATGTCTCTTGTATCATAGTTGTCAATTTGGTTCCAAATGATGCTTGCGAATTAATTGAACTTGATGCTGGTGTTGTTGTATCTGATTGATTGCTTATTGAGTCACTCTTGGAATTCGTTTCAGGACTTGGTTCAGATGATGTATTATATGTATGATTCTGTGAATCGTTGTCACTCCGGGAAGAGTGTAATGTTTCTATGTCGGGTTTATTGCTACTTACATTATTTTTTACTGTTTGAAAAGTGTGTAAAATAGGCCTTTCTGTTACTTGTAGTATACCTAGAGATCTGCTTCGATTTTTAGATTTTATGTATGCTTGAATTTCTTTACTTTTGTATTTTGTTGAAATCTTAATATGAGGGTTGTCTGTTGGAGATTGATCAACTGCAGTTAACTTCAAGTCTTCATTAACAATGTTATAGTTCAAGTCATTAACGTCGGTATTGTGTTTTGTTTTGTTTTCTTGAAGTTTGTTCTTTATGTTGACTGCACTACCATCTTTCGAAAAATTGTTAATATCCTGCATATTTTGTTGAATTTGAACAAGACTTCGAATACTTTGACTCCTGTTTGAATCGTTGGTTGTAGAAGTATTGTTAAAAATCATTGCTGTAACCATAGAATAATTGTCTTTTGTTGAAAAGATACTGAAAATAACTAATAAATAAAAATAGTTTTAGCAAAAATAACAATCAAAGTACAAACAAATGATACCTAAATGTGCTATATTCATTTCATACCGATGTCTTCATTTGCTTTGTTAAAATATGGACGGGATTTCATGAATCTCCACGGCGGTTAATTGAAAGAAATTGTATCAAACCAGCATCAACAGAGTGATATTATCAAATATGTATGCCAAGTTTGGCTCGACTTATTTCATGTTTTGTATTTGATCATTACATGGTTAGATACTAAGTTTTATACTTTTGATCAATTGAAGCGACAAACGAAAAATCGTAATAAACTCTTGTTTCAATATTTTTATTGACTGTAATATAAGCAGAACCAGATATGACAGTGACGAAATTTTTTTTCCCGAAATTTTCAAATCCCATTCAAACGTTAAGTACTTTGCTCTAAATAATCTAATCCAAAGAACTGTTATAAGTACAACCTTTGATTATGTAAATGCAATTGATATATCAGTCATGTATTAATTAGAAAGATTGTGGTTGCAGTTATAGCCACATAGGATTGTATGATTGTAAACATTTGTAATCTTTTCGAAAATAACACCATCATTAAAGCTATGCCTTTATAATACTTGAAACTGTTATTTTAACGATTTGGCTATTATTTTTATGTCCTTTTTGGTCATAAAGCTCTTGTTTCGGTTCTTATACATCACTGGCTTTCAAATATTCGGCTTTTTGCGTTCCTGGTGAAGGAAAATCCAGAAAAGCGCTCCGGACACATGGAATTTATAAAGTTTTGTTTTCATTTTTACTACAAATGTTATTATGATATGGACTATGCATATGAATAGATCATCATCATCTGTGTGGTTCCATTTTTCACTTGATATATCATTGGAATCTCATGCCAGGTTATACATACACAGCATGATATTTTACCTATATATGCACCTGGTCTGGAAATCGACACTAAAGAAGATTGATGTTCACCTTCATGAATTCAATGAGCCATACGATATGTCTGTTTCTCAACTGACTAGAGCCATATTTTTGCATTCTTTTAATCCTTAGATACCAGAAAAATCTAATTTGCTATTCTATCAATTTTTTTTTTTCCGATGCCCAAATGTGACATTTTGACTAAGTTTTGATTGGTATAGAAGATGATGCACGCAAAGCAGGAGACTTTTATCCTGTCGACGCATCCAATCTCGCTGCGTTTTAAAGTTCATGCGATTTGCTCATTTTTTGTGTGTTACGTTGATTCCTGAGATTTGAACATCGGTAAACAAAATGATAAAGATCGGAACTTAATGTGATTCTTCCCGTTATCTTACATGTTTTGACGTTTTAATGAAATGGTTTGATTCAATTTCAGAGACAACTTACATATTTAGTGTCTATAGAAACATCTCATTAACTTAAGTGTAAAAATGTACGTGACGAAAATGGTAACAATACAGCAGGGTGTTTTGTATGCAAGTGAAATAGTATAATTTTACACGAGGAAATATGTTACTAAACTATATAATGTTCCGCTCTTGTGAGCATGATAACAATATATTTCATTTTGATATACATTTCAGTTTCGGTAATTTCTTTAGTATGATATACCAGGTCAATTACTCAGATAGTTTAATCTATAGTTGGGCTATATTGTATAGGACGATGTTTGGATGTAAAAGTGAAAAACAAGTGTCATTTTCATAAAACAAATAAACTCATATACATGGAAAAGTATTTTGATTCATGTTGCAACTTTTCAAAAAATGTTGATGTTTCTTTGATTCACGAAAAAATGATGTTTTTTGGACTCGGAATAAAAAATTGATGTAAAGAACATGTAACAGTATACGGCAATGGGTCAGCATCAGAAAAACGCAATTAAGCCAAAACACAGAGTATCTAGAGGTCAAATGACATCGTTTCTATTCCGACCGTTCTTTGCCATTGAACAGGAATATTTTTATAAATGGTTGTATAGACATACGTATAACATTTATATAAAAATACTACTCACATAAAAGATAAACAAAAGTTGTGTACATGTTATCTTGATGACACAAGTATTCCATCGTTATACACGAAAAAAGTAAATATCACGTTGCATGGAAAATGAAATATTCTGATTAGTTATAAATGTTAATTAAGTCCAATAGTTAATTGCTTGTAAAATATATACAACTAATGAAATATATTTGAAATGCTTATTTACAGTTTGAAACTACATAATGTGGTTACAACTCATTATAACATGTTGACCAGAACATGTACATGCCATGTTCATGTTTGCATAATCTGCATTTAAATTTAAATAGTCAAGTTTGATATCCTTAAATCATTAATGCCTTTCAATAAACAAAAAACTCAAAGGTAATATTACTAACTTAATACAGTCATGAGGCTTTCATGGTGATGTATTGACAAATTTCATTTTTTTTTTTAATTTGAGAGATACATGTACCAATAGGTTTTAAAAACCTTCATGACACTATAAAGATAATTTAAACAATAACATTAAATTTATGCTAATCATCACTTATAGTTTCCTTTTGATCCTTCACGATTGATTGATTGATTGATGGTTGCTTAACTTCCAGTAAATATGCACGTTTAGTTTCCCTTGTGCTCAAATGCTATACCTCGTATGAATAGTTATATATATTTTTTTAAATGTTGACACATTTTGTGTGGCATGGAAACATCCTTCCATGTAGGTTATTCCAAAGCGTTTGTGCACATCGTTAATATTATAGATAAGAGTATGCTCACAAATGCATAATATTCCAGCCCATATGTTGTTGTAACGATTAATTAAGGTCTTTCCTTTTTCTATAAGGAAAGACCTTACTGTATTTCTTCTGATTATTATTAAGGTCTTTCCTTTTTCTATAAGGAAAGACCTTACTGTATTTCTTCTGATTATTATTTTTTTTTCCGCCAAACTTTGACAAAATTTCCCTCCGTAACCGTAAGCCATGTCGCTTTCAGGTTCACACTTTGTATCGGTGTCATAAATACCTATCTGGAACTTACCCTGTGAGTCGTAAAATTTTGTCGGTCCGGAGTTATCCTCCGAAACCTAAAAACCTTGTTATCATTCAAACACCGTAACCGTAATAGGTAGAAAAAACCGAAGGGTGAAATTTTTTCAGGACCAGACCCTGGTTCTTCGTTACATTTGGATCGAAAAGATTGAACGACTCATTGGTAGGGTTATGCCCCTATGAAAATTAACCGATGTCGGTTGGCCACTAAAACTCAGAAACCGTAAGTCGTAGCCACCTAGGATCTTCACCAATGATCATCAATTTATGTGACTTTGAAAATACCTCAAGGTCAAATTTGTATTTTGACCTTGACCTTTGACCTTACACCTTGTTATGGGATAATCTCAGAAACCATTATACTTACAGAAGTTTTGAATAGTGGAAAATGTTTGGGTCAATAAGGCGGAACTTTGTTACATTTGACCGAAGATTTGACCTTTCTGTAAGGGGCATAACCCCTGTTTTAGGTTTCTGAAAAGACAAAATCAGCTTTTACTATATAACCAAAGGTCCTAGACCCATGGGGTCTTCACCAATGACATTTGGGACCAATGACCTTGACAAAGGTCACAAGGTCAAAGGTCAAGGTCATGTCCCAGATAGCGAATTATGTGTTTTGACCTGATTTAAAGGGTTTAAAGTGTGTTTTAAAGGTTTTTAAGGTTGACCTTGACCTTTGACCTTACAACTTTTATTGGATATCTCAAAAACGCTTAATCTTACAGAAATAGTAAATAGTGAAAAATGCTTAGGTGACTGAGGTGCAACTTTTTTACATTTGACAGAAGAGATTTGACATATTCTTAAGGGGCATAACCCCCGTTAACGGTTTCTGAAAAGACAAAATTAGCTTTAACTCTTGAACCAAAGGTCCTAGACCCATCGGGTCTTTTAAATTGACATTATGGACCACTGACCTTCACGAAGGTCACAAGGTCAAAGGTCAAGGTCATGTCCCAGATAACGAATTATGTGTTTTTGACCTTATGTAAAGTATTTTCAGTGTGTTTTAAAGCTTTTTAAGGTTGACCTTGACCTTTGACCTAACCACTTTTTATTGGATATCACAAAAACGATTATACTTACAGAAATCGTCAATAGTGAAAAATGTTTGGGTCATAGAGGCAAAACTTTTTTACATTATGACCAAAGAGATTTGACCTATCTGTAAGGGGGATAACCCCAATTAACTGTTTCTGAAAAGACAAAATTAGCTTTTACTCTTGAACCAAAGGTCCTAGACCCATGGGGTCTTTTGTAATGATATCCTGGACCAATGACCTTGACAAAGGTCATAAGGTCAAAGTCAAGGTCATGTCCCAAATAGCGGATTGTGTGTTTTTTGTCATATTTAACGGATTTTAAGTGTGTTAAAGAGCTTTTCAATGCATTCTACGCATATTGAAACATATATTTTATATTATGAAAAGGAAAGACCTCTCAATTGTTCAAGAACAATTGACATTTTAATTATTATTCTTTTTTTCCGCCAAACTTTGACAAAATTTCCCTCCGTAACCGTAAGCCAAGTCGCTTTCAGGTTCACACTTTGTATCGGTGTCATAAATACCTATCCGGAACTCACCCTGTGAGTCGTAAAATTTTGTCGGTCCGGAGTTATCCCTCCGAAACCTAAAAACCTTGTTATCATTCAAACACCGTAACCGTAATAGGTAGAAAAAAAACCGAAGGATGATATTTTTTTAGGACCAGACCCTGGTTCTTCGTTACATTTGGATCGAAAAGATTGAACGACTCATTGGTAGGGTTATGCCCCTATGAAAATTAACCGATGTCGGTTGGCCACTAAAAATAAGAAACCGTAAGTCGTAGCCACCTAGGATCTTCACCAATGATCATCAATTCATGTGACTTTGAAAATGCCTCGAGGTCAAATTTGTATTTTGACCTTGACCTTTGACCTTACACCTTGTTATGGGATAATCTCAGAAACCATTATACTTACAGAAGTTTTGAATAGTGGAAAATGTTTGGGTCAATAAGGCGGAACTTTGTTACATTTGACCGAAGAGACCTTTCTGTAAGGGGCATAACCCCTGTTTTAGGTTTCTGAAAAGACAAAATCAGCTTTTACTATATAACCAAAGGTCCTAGACCCATGGGGTCTTCAGCAATGACATTGGGGACTAATGACCTTGACAAAGGTCAAAAGGTCAAAGGTCAAGGTCATGTCCCAGATAGCGAATTAGGTGTTTTGTCCTTTTTTAAAGGATTTTTAGTGTGTTTTAAAGCTTTTTAAGGTTGACCTTGACTTTGGCCTAACCACTTTTTATTGGATATCTCAAAAACGATTATACTTACAGAAATCGTCAATAGTGAAAAATGTTTGGGTCATAGAGGCAAAACTTTTTTACATTATGACCAAAGAGATTTGACCTATCTGTAAGGGGCATAACTCCAATTAACTGTTTCTGAAAAGACAAAATTAGCTTTTACTCTTGAACCAAAGGTCCTAGACCCATGGGGTCTTTGTAATGACATCCTGGACTAATGACCTGACAAAGGTCATAAGGTCAAAGTCAAGGTCATGTCCCAAATAGCGGATTGTGTGTTTTTTTGTCATATTTTAAGGGTTAAAAGTGTTGTACAATAGTAATTGTGTGTTATATTGTCAAGTTGTTTATTTTGTTGAAAATTCTGATAAAAGAGAAGCAACTCTAATAATCTATACAAGTTACATTATTATAAACACATTGTGTATTGTATTACCTCTTATTGTTAGAATAGCAAAACACTTATCAAAATTGATTTTGATGCCTAAGACGGACAAGTTTTTTTCTCTCGTCAGTTAGCAATAACACGTTACAATTGAAAATTTTATCATTGTTGTCAACTGAAAATAACATTTAATACATGTACATATTTGATTTATCTCGTTTTATGTTTTTCAGAACAGCAGTTTATAATCATTATGAAATAAGGAAAGAAGGCAAGCAAAGGTTATTGCAAAAATAAAAGGTTTTCCTTGAGAAAAATAATCGTGGTTGGTATGGAAATACCGAATATGAATAATTCATTAAGTTAAAAAAAAGTTATGATCACATTAGAATAATTTGATATGTGAATCTTGGCAAGCCTTCAATAAAGAAAACATCTTCCGATTTAATCATATTAGAAAAGTGAAGCTCAATTTCGGGAGATCTTTTCTCAGATATGTATGGACGTCGAGAAGTCAACAATAGTATGCATGGACATAACATGTACAGCATGAATCTTCCTATTGGAAGATTACTTGTGCAAGAGCACTTTCTTGAAGGTTATTCCACATTTTCATTCTCAATTTTATGGTTTGAAGATATGAATTTGTTTTACATTAAAATTGAACAAGAAAGCAAGAACAACATAAAATATTCTGGAATATTCTATATTTAGGGACGGCAGTGCAAACCAACATATACCTTCCGAAAAATGCAAAACGAAGGATGAAAACCATTGGATAACCCAGGATATGAAAACACTTTGAGTCGAAGAGATCGACCCTATAAAAGAAAAAAAAAATCAAACCATGCCAGTGATATCAAAAGATGTAAGGAACTTAAAGAGGCAGTATCTACAAAAGTCATGATTTTTACAGTATTGCTAATTTTGTTTAAATGAAACTCTTTTTTTTTTGTTCGAAATTATATTTGATTCTAAAGTAAATGTCTATGAAAGTGTAGTTGTTTCTCTTTTAAAAGAAGCATTAAAATTTAGAGTAGTAGGTGGTACGAACAATATAGCTAGCTAAACGTCTCATTTGTGTGACAGTCACATAGAATCCTATTATATTGACAATAATGTGTATATTCTGAAGGTATACTGAATATTTACGCCAACATAGGTACGCACATGTTTGATCATGTCTTTTTGTCTGCCTGTTACGATAAATCTGTCGTATTCGACAAACATTGTCAATTGAGTTTGATAGGCGTGAATACCAGTTTTAAAAGACTTCCGTTTTGCGGTTTTGAAAGTAACCTTCATAATTCGCTTTTTTACATGCATACTAGGTATTTAAGCGTTTTGTGTTTGATAAAGTACTTAAGTGAGCTAAATTCATATTGCTTTGATTAACGGTTATTGACAAGATAGATAGTCTGCGTTTAATGTATTAATTAAGAAAAGTAGATAAAAATAAAACATGTTTTTGTTTCTTTCAGTCTATAAACAAAGGAAAACTTATCGCAATTGTCATGGTTGAAAGCCTAAATCAAATTACCTTCATTAGATGTTAAAAGCGTTAGGTAAATTCACATGGGATCGGTTACAGTAGCAAATCGTATGAAAGAGATTTTATATTGAGAAAAACAAAAGATGTTTACCCAGTCGTTTAATTTTGTGTTTTATCACAAAAAAAGTAGAAATTACGGAGACTGCTGAACGGACAGAGTTTACTACATGGACTTACACCAGATGACAAATGTAATGATTTAACATTGAAATGGTCAGATTTCCCTTTTATATTTGCAATTTACCTGGATGACCTGTTTAGGAAGTACATGTATACGTATCATTGTTGGTTCGCTTTTCATGACCTCATGTTTATTATGGTGACTTCCTTGTGAGCACATTTTGGTAAGCACATAAGCTGACATTCTAAGATTATGTAAAAACTCTTTGGGTTATAGATATCAGGTAAGTTTGTCAAACATGATTGTGGATAAAAACCTCAATTTATTCACAAATTACATATTTCCGTAATACGATCACTTAGCAACATAACGTTTGTCGCATGTAAAGTAGGATTTGCTTAGATATACTGGTATATCTAAAAAGTTTGCTGCATTTTGCGCAAGTTCATATTGCCCAAAGTTTTAGTTTTCATTGTTTTTATTGTATCATGTGTATTATGCTCAGTAATTTATAGTTACTATAATTCACTTATTATTATTATAATATGAAAGGTATTTGCTATTTTGTAAACAATTGTACCATTATCAGGAACGCCGAGCAATTTTGATGGGACAATCTGAAAGTGTGGTAGTTCCACCTCTTGGGAATGATTTGTTGGGATTTCCCGATGATAGCATTGCAAGAAATATGATATCCACGATGGCAGAAATGGGAAAATATCAACAGATACACCACACACCGATTTCCATTGTATGTCAAAGAAGGCAACGTTCTATATTTAAGGTAAACAATATTTTTTAAATACACTCACTATAAAGAGGATTATTTGTTCTGAAAATAATATTCATACAAAGCAATAAAAGTTCTAAGTGTTAATTCCCTTCTTTCCAGCATTGTTTAAGTTGTTCACATTATGAAAATACGAATTCAAATGTCACATTATTATTTTCATCGCCGTGGTTTGTGTGAAAATATTTTTTTTTGTATCTAATGAAAGCGCGTTAAATGCAAAAACAATACACACAAATTATTTTAATTGTAATACTTCAAAGTCTTGGGAATAACATTACAAGGATAACTATAATGTGCTAATGGTCTGTCTATTTAATTTAGGAGCTCAAAACAGAAGTTGCAAGATTAACAGGTAACACAATTATATGTATTCTTAAGAATCTCCGTTTCATAGCTTATAGATTGTGGATTGGTAAATTTGATAAATAAAACTGACATTTGCTTCATTTAAGCATAATTATTTTACATGTAAAGAAGTCTGTTGTCATTTAAATCTTACCGAGTCCGCTGCGACCAACTTTCTCCTTTGAACTATTCACCAGCATTGCAAATGAATGTTACCAAAACCTTTTTGATAGACGAATTGCTTTAATCTCTATGGTTAACTTTGCATGAGGATGCCAGATAGATCGATATAACCTAAGTGCTTTTAATATTGATATATTAGTTGAGTATAAAGAACAGCGTGTGATAGATGTCTTATTTAGATTTGTTTTCCATATAAATCTCAACTTAAAATTAAAACTTTGACTGTTTGTGTATATTTGAATTTGAGGCATTGCAATACTTATTATGTAATACAACATAGTACAGATCATACTAAGGTATCAACAAAGACACATAGCAGACAAAATAGGCCCATAGAAAATAAAAACAATCGTTAAAAAACAAAACAAAGAAAATATAAATAAAGATGGAGAAACAGAAACCCCACCAAACACCCTGGATGAACCCAGGAAGGTGCGCATTTCCTGTTCCATTTGTTGCTTATGGGAAGTAATATTTCAATTATAGGAGCTTTTGGTGATGTCACAATGGAGGTGAGGAGTACGGACAAGTGGAACAAACATGATGATCTGAGACAGGGTATCTTGCTGTCAAAAAATGTCAAAAACAACTTTTTGATAATAAAAACAAAGATTTTGGTCTTTTGTGCATGGGTTTTGACCTGCAAATACAAGTCAATCGCATACCAACAAAACGATGTACCGCCATGTTTGTCTATATGAACAAGAACCAAGAGATGTGTTAGGTAAAATATTTATTTGGTTTTAGCCTGACATTGTGCAATAAAATTTCCACTCACAAATAAGTGTCAAAATGAAGCTTTAATGTTATGTTTCATTAGAAAAAAAAAATACATTAATGATATTTTTGACCTGTAATTCTCGGTGAATCTTCATTTTATGTAGAACACCTTACAGCTTAAACTTTTGACATACCTATCAATTATTTCTATACAAAACATCACATTATTTTATACTTGTATTCACTTTTTTAGAAGCTATATATGACCCACAGTTCACCTGCTTGTATGAAAATATACGCAATAAATTATGAATAGTAATTTAAAATTGAGTCCTTGGTATTTGATAGCCTCTTGTCAGGCAAGTCCCTGGTAAAATAATTATGCTTAAATGAAACAGTGGTATCAACTAAGTAGTATAAATAAATAATCGCATTATATATTATGGATAAAATTATGACCTGTATTATCGAAAGAATTTCACGAACCTATACTTCTGAAAAAGATACAACTATTACCATACATCTCAAAATTTATTACAGACATTTTGTTCCATAAAAAACTTTGTTGCAGAATGCGATCAAACATATACAATACAATAATTCTGTAATGAATCAATGAAATAGATGAATTCGAAAGGACTAAATAATATGAATTTGAACTGTATATTAGTTTAACAATATTTTAAAAAGTATATACTCGTTGACAAGAGCAAATAAAACAAGACATTATCATCTTGTTTGATTATTTAAAGGGCATCTGTATAAAGATTTGTATAAAGGTGATCTAAAAACTCCTGCATACTGGACTCAGTACGACCAAACAAAAATATTTAGGAAATGGAACTGCCACTCAATATCTGCAAGGTGTTGGAATCAAGTCAAGGAAAGAGAAGAAGAACGGTTTCCAATCAAAATAATTGTTAAAGACTCATGGGTGAAGCAGTTTGTTGGACACGGTCATGATTCATGGGTACTAAAAGCCTTAAATAACACTAGCATACACGTAGAAAGAATCGAGAAATCCCTATTAGCAGAACGGTATTTCGAATGCAGATCATCAATGTTTCATAAGGTGGGAAAATTAGACAGCACTTTTGCAAAACTTAAAGATATATCATGTGAAACAAGTGGAGCCATTTTGATTACAGAAAAAACAGACAAAACCTTAACACGCAAAATGTGCCACGTAGTTAATGAGCATTATTTATCTAATGGTACAACTGTTGGATGTATAGATGTTAAATCGGCTAAGGGTTTTGATAACAGACGGACTGAAAACAACAGTATGTTTGAACCAGGTGTTTTTGGTGCTGATTTTCAAACAAAAAGCTAGCAACATGCAGGTTAGTACATTCTGTTATTGACATTGATGTAGACCTTGTCGAAAGAAAAAGGCATATATGTGTATAAGCCATTTCAATCGATATTTTATAGTATGTCTTTCTATGTTGTGATGTTACATTATTGTTTCAGATAAGGGTGAAGGTTTGGTACCATTAAAACGTTTAAACCCGCTGCAATTGTTTGCATCTGTCCTAAGTCAGGAATCTGATGTTCAGTAGTTGTCGTTTGTTGATGTGGTTCATAAGTGTTTCTCGTTTCTCGTTTTTTATATAGATTAGACAGTTGGTTTTTCCGTTTGAATGGTTTTACACTAGTGATTATTTTTGGGGCCCTTTATAGCTTGCTGTTCGGTGTGAGACAAGGCTCCGTGTTGAAGACCGTACTTTGATCTATAATAGTTTACTTTTATAAATTTTGACTTGGATGGAGAGTTGTCTCATTGGCACTCATACCACATCTTCTTATATATATATATCATGCTTCTGTACGCCAATATTTATTAATAAGGAATAAGTAAAGTATAATGTAACCACAGTACAATGACATATCGAAACTGGGATATTGAGTTTTAAACCATTTAAAGAATTTTGTAATGTATCGCTATTAAATATACAATTTCTTACAACTGAAGAAACAACTACTTAACAAATGTCGTTGACATGTCAAGCTTTCTCTTTCTGGTGAACATCAAATGTTCTTGGTAGTGAACTCACTGAAAATAAATGCCTCGATCTTAAATTGATTTAATGGTTCAACTAAAGTGGTCGGGTGATGATGATTCAAGGGTTAAATCAAATAGAAGGACTAAACGCCAGTTGACCCTGCTGAAACAAAGAAGTAATATATAATGGAGACATAATACCCATTGTAAAACTAATAAGAGAAGTCTTTGAAAAAGGAAATAGGCCGCACCACAATATTTGTTTTAACAGCATATTGACTTCCTCAGGAGTAATCTAAATTTCCAAAGTATACCTGCAGTTTTATATTTGCTGTGAGAACTTAAAGACATTACGATTTTTTAGTGCATGTCTATTGATAAGATTTTTTACAGCTTTGTAGTTTGGTTGCTGTTTTTCCGTTTTGGTAAGATTTCTTTTCCTGCCTGTTTCCTGGTTTTGTTTCCAGTTATTATGGAAATTGTTTGCTATTCTTATAGTCGTACTAGTCGTACAATTGTTTGACATTGCCGCAAAGAGAGTGTTTCGACTGGAACTCTAGCAACTTATATTTTTCACATAGAATCTGACGATAATTACAATCATCATAAATCCCATGGAAGAAGCAATAAATATATTCCCTGTCGGTTTTTGTTGAAATTTCAAGTAGAAATCATTTTTTGGTCTTGGCTAAAAATTTCCCGCTTACTTGGATTTTCATACACATAGGGTAGTCCTATAAAATATAGAATGATAGATGCCAAAAAATACCTTTCAACAATCATCATCAAAATCGAATAACCACTTTTGTTTATAGTTTATAGTTATTTTAAGAGAACATCCCTACCCGGTCATCGACTAAAGATTTTAATTTGGTCCAGTATGTGAAAATCTCTCGTAAAAGGACGTAAGTGATTACGTCATGCTTACAAACTTGCTTGATGATGTGATGTGATTTATAAAATATTTTAGCCTGATCATTACACTACAAAAGTAAAAAAGTCTGAAAAGACCACTTTTTGTCTGAATTTGCATGAATTTTTACTCGACATTCTTTCTTTGTCTGAATTATTTTTAAAAATTCTTAACATAGTATGAATTTGTCTAATAAGTTTCTTAATTTTTCTTGACAAGTGTCTTGACAGTATTAACATTTTCTAAAAATTTCTCGACCCTTTCTGTATCATCTGATAAGAGTCTTGATTAGTCTCGACCAATTCTTGATTGTCTTAAATTTGTCTCGATCAGTCTTGACATATTCTTGACATTCTTAATAATGTCTGAATATGTCTTGACACATTCTTGACAGTCTTAAAGCTGTCTGAATATATCTCGACACACTCTTGACTGTCTTAAAGATGTCTTGACACTATATCAACAGTATAAATTTCGCCTGAATTGTGTATAGACACATTCTGATCTGTTTAAACACTTTCCTTTGCTGTTATATACTCATTTTTATCATCGCTGAACTAAACTTAGAAGAATCAAGGATTTGTATAGTAAGATACCCTTTGGGTGCCCCTGAGTGGAAATACCCCGAATGACCCCCCATGTAGTTTAATTTTGATTTATTTTTTATTAAACGTTTAATTAAGTTGTTATCACTTGGAGTATATGTCGAAGTTACTGACAAACAGCATTTGAGATTTTTGCTGGTCAAAAAACTGCCAGTCAAATTTGCTTTACTAAAAATTAAAGTGGGTGACCTGAGGCAGTTTTAAAATGTGACCGTGTGTCTCTGTTGAACCCCACAATTCCTCTTGTGTGTGTGTGTGGCTAAAAAGGGGGACCTTGATTTTTTTCGTTAGGGACAAAGAATTTGTTCCCATCTTGATTCCAAAACTTATAATTTTTTTTAAAACCAGACTTTTATATTCAAAATTGAGTGTTGTATTTCATAATTTTATATTAAAACTAAATATTTGTTATACTTCCCTCCTGACTTTTTTTCAAGAAATCATAGAACAAAAAAATGTTTATATCTTAATTATGCATGTCTGTGTGAGATCCATTTCATAAGACCAATGATTTCTATAGAAATCATAGATGGGACCCTTTATAAATACAGTTTTCTATTATTCCCGGATAAGATAATAATTTTCTTTTAATCTTTGGGAAATTATCCAATTTGTTTTATGTCAAATCATTTCACTTCATAATTTTGATGAAGAAAATCCATTTTAGTTTTAAAAATGTTAATCAAAATGGAGATTTTTATTTTAATTTAACGACAAACTTTTTAAATTGTGGCATGGTCATTCAACTAATAAGTTGCATGGCTGATTACAGGTAAAGCAGTAATTTTCCATATGACAGTCGCATGTACCCTGGGGTGTGTATAACTTATTTGGAATACCTTAATTTTCTGGAGAACATCCTGTCCTCATGTAATCTTTAATATATATTGCAGCAGATGACGTTACACAAATTTTCTTCTGTTAAATCAAGAATTTGTATAGTAAGACTATACAAATCCTTGGAAGAACTAGGATACAATAATACTTTGCTATTTATAAAAACCAAATTTGGGTACAATAATTGTTTATTTACCATATTAACATTGAATATTATGCATGTAGAATGAAATATGTATTATACAGTGTGATGGGTTTTAATCCTGTAGCAATTATTCATAAGATTTAGGAATCAACATTTGTAATTATTTACAAATCACATTTAAATTGGTTTATATCAACATACCCATATTTGTATTTATAAAAATATTTATATACCCAAATCTTTAGTTATTTTATATTTACATGCCCAGTTTTGGTTTTGTTGTAATACATGTAAGTGTAACTTGAAACAACAGTATATTATATGAAGAGAAATAAAGATAAAGTTATATCATGTATATTGATCATGATTAAATTTTGTAAAACTCAGAATTGTCAAGTAAATTTAAGACACAATTCAAAATGTTCAGAATATGTCAAGCTATACTGAGAAAAAATAAGAATGTTGAGAATCTGTCGAGAAATTTCAAGACAGTATTCAAATGTCAAGAATTTGTCAAGAAATGTTAAGACCATATTCAGGATGTCGAGAATTTGTCGAGTAAATTTCATACTTTAATATAAATCAGAATTTGTCAAGAAAAATTAAGACACAAGTCATACTTTTGGAAAATATCGAGTAATTGTTCATGCAAATTAAGACAAAAATTGTTTTTTTTTTCAGACTTTTGGACTTTTGTAGTGTTAGTATTTATTAAGTTTGAACCGTGTTTTGTTTAATATCGAAATTGATATAAAATTTAATTAACAAAAACAAAGAAAACAAATATGAAAAAGAACAATTCACGTTTTAGCTATGGAATATTGTTAACGATCATCAGTCTTCTAAAATATAACCAATGACAATCACGTTTAAGGTAAGCCGTCATCAAAAACTAATAAGTCGTTATTTAACTGTCCCAATCTATTTTGCAACTTTCAATCTTTTGTTTGAATTTTTAAAAATATTCCCGTTCACAATAAATTTAGCAATTCTTGGTATTGCATTTAAATTAGTTAAAAAGAATTTGCATTTAAAATAAATAATATTTGAAAGGTGTTTTATTCACTTACGTGTGTACTTAAATAATGTAACATAATGTGGATGTCCTTTGTTTCTAACCTGTTTTACATTGCTAACTTAACCCAACAAAGCACACACTAGGTAAATGACATGAATAATTACACTCTAGCTTGAAATATCTTTATTGTGTTTATGCAACTGACGGAACTAAGTACTGTACATTTAGGGGAAAAGAAAAAGCTTAAGACCAATAGGATTCGTAGTCTATATATAATTGTATTGTGCATCAGTCTCAGTAGTCTTTTTTCATAGGTCAAATCAACTTTTTGTTTCCACTTGTGGGATTTGAACTCGTCTTAAATCATATCGTCAATGTAAACGAGAAAAGAGTCACAGTTTGTATCAGAGTGCTCTGAAATAAAACAATTTTCCATTTTGTATTTTTTTTCGAGGGCGAAGTGCAAAATTCAGACCAAATACATAAATAATTAAAAAAAATTGTTGTGTATATTTCAAATTATTTCTTTGTGCAATATCTTGTTTTTCTCCCTCCGCTTTTGGATTGTTACTACCCAAAACTAAATGTCTCGACTTTTGGTATGGTCGAATTAGTTTTTTATCAGAACTTATCGATTGCCATTTAAAAATCTGAAATATTTATCTTTTGTCTCAAATGCAATTTGATGGATAATTGCAATTTCAAAGAGGGTTTGATATGGGTATTTGTCGCCAGTTTCTGTGTTTTTTATATCTCAAAGATGAAACCAGATAGGACGCACATGTAACACGATGCATCATTTTCGTTCCCACTAGATCGGGTGCAATTACCCTTATGTTGGGATCAGACTTCGTTGTTCCTTCCATGTGTTGAAGAGGTTTTACGTCAATGCTCATTGCATTTATTTTTGTTCTAGCAAATATTCTGGGGAAATTGTTTTCAAGTTGATCTGAGGTTTTTATGCGATAACTAATCATCTATATATATTTATGGAGTGTTCCAGCTTGATCGTTTTCACAGGGCGGTCCGCCCGCTCTTTCCCGACTGCCGCCCTGTGCCCTTTTAAAGACGCCCTGCCCTTTTTGGCATGCCCATGCCTTTCTTGTCGTATATTTTGATGAAAATACTATAATTCTACCTGTCTTCATGTTTCTGACAAGTTTATGACCATCAGCTAATTAACATTAACAGCAGGTGTTATAAGTTGTGATTACAGGTAATCCGCTTATCGCCATCGGATGGGTCACTAATCCGTTAATAAAACAAGTAAAATCTGTCAGTCGGCATTTCAATTTCAATATTTCTAAAACGACCACAATTTGTAGTTCGTTTATCCATAGATGTTTTGGAGTTTCGTCAATTGAACAAAATTGTTTTCCCCGGAGGGTTCGCATTTACTTTCAAAATTTCTCAAACGATCATTTATTGCAGGTTGGATGACATAGTTTCGTCATTTGAACGTATTTTCGTCACATTTTATATAACTTTTCATTAAAATCTTTCGACAATTTCGATTATAATGATTAAAACTTTAATTCAAAACGTTCTAAAATATTTTCAAGAGTCAAACATGTGCTTTCTTTAACATGTACCGCGCATGCGTGAACGTATTTTCATATAAATTTAATAGACACTAAAACGTAAAATACGAAATCATTTAGTATAAAATTAAACGAAAGAAACAAATATATTTCTACTAAGCAACTTGATTTTAAGAAATGATCATTTCCTGTCTTTTTGTTAAACACAAACCAATCCGTACATGAATCCGGATTCATTCTAAATTTATTATCTTCTTGTCACTTCTTGTTTTCATTTCGTTAAAAAAAATCGAAAGTAAACGTGATCTACTCTTGAAAAATTTAAAATAGACAGTCATTTTAATCGTTCAGTGTTTATAAAATGAATTCCAAATATCGATTTCAACGCTTTTACAGGGATAGTGATAATGCTGTGAAATATTCGTAACAGTTTTATTTATGCTGCCATTCCTAGTTTTAAAAAAGAGGAACCCAACTTTTTGTGATCAGGATGTCCATTAAAAATAACTGAAATTGTGAACTAAATTTGCAGATCCTCTTTCTTATCTTTTATTTAAGCATCACACCAGTCAAATCATGCCATGACTGCCTACATTTGTAGCATGCTTAAGGCCTTCAAAGATCCTGGTCACTGAAGGTCTTGGGCATATGTATAGCTAGTAATATACGTCCTTGGACCTTACTGTTACCCAAAATAAGGCTGATTTTCATCCCACGAAAAAGTGACTAAAGCCCTAAAAACTCCTAGCTGAAACCCTGCTGTTTACATAAGACAATGTTTGACATGCCTTTTTGAATTATCAATCAGCGTGCTAAAGTGTCCTTTTCATGATTGGCTCCCTGCCCTTTTGAAATCCTAGCTGGAACACTGTTATGAATATGTTGCTTTCTGATTAAGATTTGTGAGATCAGTTGTAGATTGGTAAAGGAGTAAGTTCACAAAGAAGGTTAAAATTGGGTCGAAGATTTCAATATATTTAAGACCAAAAAACTACACATTTTATACTTACTTGTGATATAAATATTAATATATAATAACATATTTTTTGGCTCATTACATGATGTGACCACTTAATTATGAATCATTTGTGTTGTATCGTCAATTTTGGTCCATGATTTATTTGCGTTATAACATGATTTACTGAGGCCACATTTCCTGGTCCGTATTTTTTGTGTCTAGGGATTCAATATAATCCTTTGCACATTTTGGTAACAGAACATTTGTGATTGTAGGTTGCGGCCTTGGTTTTCCTAAAGATGTTAAAGCTTGGATCAGTTCTAACCTCTCTTTAAAACTGTCCTAATAATTTTCTGATAATGTTCTAAAAAGTTCTAGTTTAGAACAGTCATATCTTTGTGGTTAAGAACTGTCAGAACCAGTTCTTTATTGAATTGTTCAAAACAGTTCTAATGTAGAATTGTCAGGATAAGTTCTACGTTAGAAGTGTTAAAACCTGTTCTATGATAGAACTGTCCGAATCTGTTCTATCATAGAACTGTCAGAATCTGTTCTACGGGAGAAAAGTTCTAAATTAATTAAATTACAGCAGTTATATGATTGTTATTGAGAAAAGAGACATTGAGCTTGATTTTTTGAAAAAAAGTTAAAAAAAAATTCAGTCTTAAACGTACTTTTCAGTTCTGTTATTTCTCCATCTTTATAATATGTTTCAATCAAAAATATTTAATATTTTTCATTTGTATATAATAATGCTTAAGGAGTGATGAAATATACTTATATTATCTTAATTTAAAAGAAAATTATCTTTCAGAAGAATTTGGCATATAAATATCTGAAAAATATAACATTTATTAAATTATAATTTTTTTAATGATGTGTATTGATTTCAAAAACAATTTACGCGAGAAATTGAGAGATATCTGTCAAAAACTAGTTTACATTTTTGTTGAGTTAATTTACAATTAAATTTCTCATTACGAATAAATGTAAACAGAAACAATCATTAAACAAACATAATTACATCTCACATGTGGAGCATGATCTGCTTACCCTTCCTGACACCTGAGATCAGCTCGAGTTTTTTAATTGGATTTGTCCAGCTCAGTCTCTAGTATTTGATGTACTGTTTGTCGACTTCTGTATTTCTCTAGTAATTTTTCGTTGTTTTGCCATGATTTTGTGGTTTTTTCTTCGACTGAAGAGTTTTCATTCTCCTTTTGGTATCTTCAGCCTCCTTTTACTGAGTTTAGATGGTGTTCATGTCGGTCATTCTTTAGTTTTTCTATGAAGTGCTCTGTGGACCATAGTTTGTCATTCGTCGATTTTGTCGTCATTGTGTTGTCTGCTATCGTCGAAGTATCATTTTTATTGTTCCCTTGATATATTTTCTTTTCCGTTCATACATCAGAAATTCCATTTCTGTTATCATAAATTACATTTATACAAATGTGTCCTAAACGTATTGTAACAAGGATAGAATAATATCAGATACTAGTATAACATATTGCAGTCAGGACAAAGACTACTTACATCTATTTCATCTAAATCACAAAAATAATATTTTTTTCCATAGATCAATTCTCCACATTTCGTGGAGATGTAAGAAAAACATGGTCTTCGCCAAAACCAGCATCGACTGCTAAACGGGAGAACTCCGATTCCTTTATTGATATTGGTAATACCTCTGTAAGCATCATAAATGGTAACCTGGAGGAGCAAGAGGTAACTGAGTATAAGACTGATTCATTTCACTTAATTGCAACTAAAATACTTTTTTAAGGCAGCCTGTTAAGAGAAAATAAAACTTATATTGTCCTTTCTTGTATCGTCTCATGCGGAAGGATAAGTACATTCCTACTTTACTGTAAAAACTTGGCATTATATTTTTGAGATGAAGATAGTATGATATAATATCAACACATTAATAGACACCAAATGTTACAGCGGCAAATGTTTGAGTAAACATCGTCAATCCTTGCATCTTACCCAACACTTTGTGATTACGATATTTTTAGAAAACAAATAACATAACCCAGAATGGTTAGTTTTAAAATTCTTTATTAAGTCACTTGAAAGAATGTTATCGCCAAATGCTGGATACGTATATATAACACTATTTAGGGAAAAATCTTTGAAAATAACATGTCACATTTATGCTGTAAAATAAACAGTCCAACAATCCTTCGGTATTAACTTATGTTAAGACACGAGTCCGACTTGATTGTGTTAGTGTTATCGATTTTCTAGCTTCCTGTGACAGATACATCGTGTTTGAAAATACTTTTGTTTGTTAATTCTCTGATTAAAAGAAAGTCTGAATAAAAGGAATATTCAAATTCAGAAGTCGAAGACATACTGACAAAGTCATGGCAAAACCGACGAAAAGAAAATCAACAGTCCACATAACACAAGATAGAAAAATAAAGACTAAACGACACGAACCAAACCAAACCAAGTGGATCTCAGGTGCTCTGGAAGGGCTAGAAATCCTGCTTTGCAGGTGACACCTGTTGTGTTACTTCTATAAAATACGTTGATAAGTAATTGCAAGTGATTAGTAATTGAAGGTCAACAAATTCAACTTGATTTTACTTTATATCCGTTGTTACGATTAAATTGAACAAGTTTTAAGTTTTCAATTACAGTAACTGATAGATACTCTCCAGCCTATTTTAAGATTTTAAATTACTCTTTCTAATGTGATTGTTTTTAAAGTGGCCAATACTTCACGTAAATCTCAATCAGCTAATACGTTTTAGCAATATGACAGTTGTTTTCCATTCGTTTGATTCATTTGAGCTTTTGAGTTTGCCATTTGATAAGGACTTTCCGTTTTGAATTTTCCTTGGAGTTCCGTATTTTTGTTATTTTACTTTTAATTTGTTATATCAAACATCTTTTAACATGATTCAATCTGAAAACTGATTGTTGATCACAACACAACATATGAAATTAACATTTTAGGCTGACATTATTATGAACAGCGTTGCTCCAGATCTCGACTTAACAAAAGGTGCGGGATCAAATGCCATTTCAGAATTTGGCGCTCCAGAAATACAGAAGGAATGTGATGATAGATATTCAGACGGAATATCCTTTGGTGATGCAGCTATAACTTCTGGAGGGCAGCTCAAATGTTGCAAAGTATACCACGTAGCACTTCCTAAATGGAATGAAAGTGAACAGGTATGGGAAATACGTTATTTGCCAATAAAAACTAAGTTAGTTAAGAAGCTTGCAGATTGTTTACTTGTTCAATGGGATTCGGTAGATACTTTGCCAACAGTGGCTATTATCATAATTGGTTATGTTTAATCATTCTAAAAAGGTTTTTTTCGGAAAACGAGTAAACGAATTTGTCTACATTTTTATTGATTATTATAATTGGTTGATTGATTATTAATGCACATACTGCTCTAAGCCAAAAAAAAAAAAAAAAAGAGCAAGCAGCAAATACCGAGGTGTTAACTAAAACCAATAAGTCTATGAAAAACAGACAACACAATGGACAAATGAAAAAAAAACTAACAGACGAACAGATAAACAGTAATCTAAATAACATAACACGAACACACAGGAACTGTCATAAAAGCTTGAATGAAGTCATCTGGACTGGTAGGCTTTAGCAGTAGAAGTGCTTTTACCCAAACTTATCGGTCTTTTAAATGTATTATTGCACTGTTGTTTGAGGTTGCATTTCTGTAAATATCAACAATGCAATTTCCATAGGAACCACTTTAACTATGAAGTTTTGAAAAATTATATCCTAGGATGGAAAGTTTACATGCACTACTATTTTTTCAAAGGTTAAAATATAGGGCTGTGCGGCATATTTTCAACGTTTATATGCCCCGAACTTCTAGAGTTTAAACTTACATTAGAATTCTATACTACCCCTACCTTGACTTAAGGATTTCCACAGATTTCAATTTTATCGCTATGAATATGTATATTTACTGGTAACATTTCCAAGTTTTGTTTCTACGAGATGAAACATAGAGATCATATCCGGGAACCAGTACGTAAAGAAAATTAATTTTCTATGAATTTTATATATCTCCCAAAAGAAGCGTGGTTTGAGAAACAGCTGTATTTACAAAGTGCAACCAATACTAACATTTATTCCAATAGAAAACTCTCCGAATAAAGGCAACAGTAGTATACCGCTGTTGGAAATTCATAGATCGATTGAGAAAAAACAAATCCGGGTTACAAACTAATGGTTTACATTTATAAATTTTGACTTGGATGGAGAGTTGTCTCATTGGCACTCATACCACATCTTCTTATATCTATATACAAACTAAAACAGAGGGAAACACATCAACTATGAGAGGAGAACAACGACACAACAGAAACACTAAAATGCAACACACACAGAAACGAACTATAAGAAAACAATAGCCATATTCCTGACTTGGTACAGGACATTTTAAAAATAATGGTGGGTTGAACCTGGTTTTGTGGCTAGCCAAACCTCCCGCTTTAATGGCAATGTTTAACAAGGATAGGATAATATCAGATACTAGTATAACATATTGCAGTCAGGACAAAGACTACTTACATCTATTTCATCTAAATCACAAAATAATATTTTTTCCATAGATCAATTCTCCTCCACATTTCGTGGAGATGTAAGAAAAACATGGTCTTCGCCAAAACCAGCATCGACTGCTAAACGGGAGAACTCCGATTCCTTTATTGATATTGGTAATACCTCTGTAAGCATCATAAATGGTAACCTGGAGGAGCAAGAGGTAACTGAGTATAAGACTGATTCATTTCACTTAATTGCAACTAAAATACTTTTTTAAGGCAGCCTGTTAAGAGAAAATAAAACTTATATTGTCCTTTCTTGTATCGTCTCATGCGGAAGGATAAGTACATTCCTACTTTACTGTAAAAACTTGGCATTATATTTTTGAGATGAAGATAGTATGATATAATATCAACACATTAATAGACACCAAATGTTACAGCGGCAAATGTTTGAGTAAACATCGTCAATCCTTGCATCTTACCCAACACTTTGTGATTACGATATATTTTAGAAAACAAATAACATAACCCAGAATGGTTAGTTTTAAAAATTCTTTATTAAGTCACTTGAAAGAATGTTATCGCCAAATGCTGGATACGTATATATAACACTATTTAGGGGAAAAAATCTTTGAAAATAACATGTCACATTTATGCTGTAAAATAAACAGTCCAACAATCCTTCGGTATTAACTAATGTTAAGACACGAGTCCGACTTGATTGTGTTAGTGTTATCGATTTTCTAGCTTCCTGTGACAGATACATCGTGTTTGAAAATACTTTTGTTTGTTAATTCTCTGATTAAAAGAAAGTCTGAATAAAAGGAATATTCAAATTCAGAAGTCGAAGACATACTGACAAAGTCATGGCAAAACCGACGAAAAGAAAATCAACAGTCCACATAACACAAGATAGAAAAATAAAGACTAAACGACACGAACCAAACCAAACCAAGTGGATCTCAGGTGCTCTGGAAGGGCTAGAAATCCTGCTTTGCAGGTGACACCTGTTGTGTTACTTCTATAAAATACGTTGATAAGTAATTGCAAGTGATTAGTAATTGAAGGTCAACAAATTCAACTTGATTTTACTTTATATCCGTTGTTACGATTAAATTGAACAAGTTTTAAGTTTTCAATTACAGTAACTGATAGATACTCTCCAGCCTATTTTAAGATTTTAAATTACTCTTTCTAATGTGATTGTTTTTAAAGTGGCCAATACTTCACGTAATGCTCAATCAGCTAATACGTTTTTAGCAATATGACAGTTGTTTTCCATTCGTTTGATGCATTTGAGCTTTTGATTTTGCCATTTGATAAGGACTTTCCGTTTTGAATTTTCCTTGGAGTTCCGTATTTTTGTTATTTTACTTTTAATTTGTTATATCAAACATCTTTTAACATGATTCAATCTGAAAACTGATTGTTGATCACAACACAACATATGAAATTAACATTTTAGGCTGACATTATTATGAACAGCGTTGCTCCAGATCTCGACTTAACAAAAGGTGCGGGATCAAATGCCATTTCAGAATTTGGCGCTCCAGAAATACAGAAGGAATGTGATGATAGATATTCAGACGGAATATCCTTTGGTGATGCAGCTATAACTTCTGGAGGGCAGCTCAAATGTTGCAAAGTATACCACGTAGCACTTCCTAAATGGAATGAAAGTGAACAGGTATGGGAAATACGTTATTTGCCAATAAAAACTAAGTTAGTTAAGAAGCTTGCAGATTGTTTACTTGTTCAATGGGATTCGGTAGATACTTTGCCAACAGTGGCTATTATCATAATTGGTTATGTTTAATCATTCTAAAAAGGTTTTTTTCGGAAAACGAGTAAACGAATTTGTCTACATTTTTATTGATTATTATAATTGATTGATTGATTATTAATGCACATACTGCTCTAAGCCAAGAAAAAAGAGGCAAGCAGCAAATACCGAGGTGTTAACTAAAACCAATAAGTCTATGAAAAACAGACAACACAATGGACAAATGAAAAAAAAACTAACAGACGAACAGATAAACAGTAATCTAAATAACATAACACGAACACACAGGAACTGTCATAAAAGCTTGAATGAAGTCATCTGGACTGGTAGGCTTTAGCAGTAGAAGTGCTTTTACCCAAACTTATCGGTCTTTTTAAATGTATTATTGCACTGTTGTTTGAGGTTGCATTTCTGTAAATATCAACAATGCAATTTCCCATAGGAACCACTTTAACTATGAAGTTTTGAAAAAAATTATATCCTAGGATGGAAAGTTCATATGCACTACTATTTTTTTCAAAGGTCAAAATATAGGGCTGTGCGGCATATTTTCAACGTTTATATGCCCGAACTTCTAGAGTTTAAACTTACATTAGAATTCTATACTACCCCTACCTTGACTTAAGGATTTCCACAGATTTCAATTTTATCGCTATGAATATGTATATTTACTGGTAACATTTCCAAGTTTTGTTTCTACGAGATGAAACATAGAGATCATATCCGGGAACCAGTACGTAAAGAAAATTAATTTTCTATGAATATTATATATCTCCCCAAAAGAAGCGTGGTTTGAGAAACAGCTGTATTTACAAAGTGCAACCTATACTAACATTTATTCCAATAGAAAACTCTCTAAATAAAGGCAACAGTAGTATATCGCTGTTCGAAATTCATAGATCGATTGAGAAAAAAACAAATCCGGGTTACAAACTAATGGTTTACATTTATAAATTTTGACTTGGATGGAGAGTTGTCTCATTGGCACTCATACCACATCTTCTTATATCTATATACAAACTAAAACTGAGGGAAACACATCAACTATGAGAGGAGAACAACGACACAACAGAAACAGTAAAATGCAACACACGTAGAAACGAACTATAAGAAAACAATAGCCTTTTTCCTGACTTGGTACAGGACATTTTAAGAAATAATGGTGGGTTGAACCTGGTTTTGTGGCTAGCCAAACCTCCCGCTTTAATGGCAATGTTAAATATAACACTAAAATGGCAACATTACATGACAGGACTACAATACAAATAAATGGAAGAACATACAGGACAGAGAAACACACAAATAAACAATACGATAGAACATTACGACAAGCTAATAGTTATTAAAGGTACCAGGCTTATAATTTAATACACCAGACGCGTGTGTCGTCTACACAAGACTCACCAGTGACGCTCAGGTCAAAATAGCAAAGAAAGCCAAACAAAGATGAAGAGCGTTGATGACCCAAAATTCCAAAAAGTTGTGCATATATGGCTAAAGTTATCTGCCTGGGATAAGAAAATCCTTAGTATTTAGAATAATTCATATTTTTGCAAACAGTAAATTTATAAAAATGACCATATAATAGACATACATGTTAAAACTTTTTCTCACAACAATAGTTATTTATCAGAATTATAGCCTTAAAGAAATCACTGCATATACTGTAAGTTTTCTTTTACAGTACATTTTATACCCGCACCCCTGTATCAATTTTTTTTAAAGAATTTGAAAACAAGACTTTAATTATTGCCAGCTTACCCTATGTGCTTGTTTTCTGACATGAAATGTCCAGAATCTGTTTGAAACTATTTTGATAACAAATTGAAAGCATTTCAGAACACTATAAATGTAATGTTTAGCAGCTACTCATTCCAACATTCAAGAGTATATACATTATCCGATCCTGCCCCTGTCTCCAGTCCACATCTCACTGTATGCCTATTTGTCAATGAAAGTTCACAATTACTGCCTCAAATGGTCAGTTTAAAATTCTTGTCAAAACAGTATCATCTCTTACCATATATCTAATATTATTTAGCTAATATATGAACTAGAAGTGTTTAAACAAAGCCATATTTGCAAAGGTTGTATGTATGAAGATACCAGTCTGATGTATGAATTCACTAAAAGTTTTATAGAAATGACTGCTAACATCTGATTTTTGCATAACTTCCAAGCACAGTTATTGGTTTCTATACAAAAGACCTTTAAAATAATAAAGTCATAGCATTCACAAGTTAAATTATTTGTTTTATGACGAAAGGGGTAGGCTTTTTATCTGTTTTTTGCCTATTGGGCCTCAAATTTCCTAAATTATTCTGCTGTTTCTAGCAATATGGAATATTTAGTGCATATTTAGGATAGAACACACTATTGTAAGTTTTGTTGTGGTATTTTTGTATTTCTAGCTTGTATTTTTTATGCTGCGGTCACAAAAAGCACATTTAGGTGTTACAGCTTACTTTTGGGTTATCGACAGGAAAAAACACCCCACCTATAATATTCAGGAAGGATCTATGAGTTTCAATGACTGCTAAGAATAAATATAAGCACTTCTAAGCAATTTAAATTACTAATATGCATATATTATGAATTTATTTTGCATTCAAGGCTTTAAGTAAACTATGCATACTGTAAACTGTGAATTTTATGCTGAGTCATCATAGTTAAGGCTTAGGATTTTCTAACACAAGATAGAAAAATAAAACTAAACAACACGAACCCAACCAAAAACCGAGTGGATCTCAGGTGCTATGGAAGGGCTAGAAATTCTGCTCTGCAGGTGACACCTGTTGTGTTACTTCTATAAATTTAAGTAATTGCAAGTGATTAGTAATTGAAGGTCAACAAAATTGAACTTAATTTTCCTTATATCCGTCCTTACGATTAAATTAAACAAGTTTTCAATTTTTCATAATTACAGTACTTGATAGATACTCGAGCCTATTTTAAGATTTTAAGTTACTCTTTCTAATCTAACTGTTATTAAAGAGACCAATACTTTATGTAATGCTCAATCAGCTGATACGTTTTTAACAATATGACAGTTGTTTTCCATTCGTTTGATGTATTTGAGCTTTTGATTTTACCATTTGATAAGGGACTTTCCGTTTTGAATTTTCCTTGTAGTTCAATTTTGTTATTTTACTTTTAAATTGTTATATCAAACATCTTTTAACATGATTCAATCTGTAAACTGATTGTTGATCACACAGCACAACATATGAAATTAACATTTTAGGCTGACATTATTATGAACAGCGTTACTCCAGATCTCGACTTAACAAAAGGTGCGGGATCAAATGCAATTTCAGAATTTGGCGGTCCAGAAATACAGAAGGATTGTGATGATAGATATTCAGACGGAATATCCTTGGTGATGCAGCAATAACTTCTGGAGGACAGCTCAAATGTTTCAAGGTATACCGCGTAGCACTTCCTAAATGGAATGAAAATGAACAGGTATGTGAAATACGTTATTTGCCAATAACAACTAAGTAAGATAAGAAGCTTGCAGATTGTTTACTTTTATAATGGGATTCGGTAGATATTTTGCCAATAGTGGCTATTATTATAATTGGTTATGTTTAATCATTCTGAAAGGTATTTTTTCGGAAAACGAGTAACGAATTTGTCGACGATTGATTATTACTGCACATACTGCTATAAGCCAAAAAAAAAAAAAAAAAAAAAAGAGGCAAGCAGCAAATACCGAGGTGTTAACTAAAACCAATAAGTCTATGAAAACAGGTAATACCATGGCCAAATGAAAAACCGAACAGACGAACAGATAAACAGTTATCCAAATAACATAACACGAACACATAGGAACTCTCCTAAAAGCTGGAATGAACTCATATGCACTGGTAGGATTTAGCAGTAGAAATGCTTTTACACAAACTAATCGGCCTTTTTAAATGTATTATTGAACTGTTGTTTGAATTACGTCCACCCAATAATTCTCTTTTCTGATGTAACATAATGATTATGTTTTTCAACCATATTAATTAATCATAGAATAACTAATCGAAGAATTCAAATATAGAAAAATATTCAACGAGTTCCCGAACAACACATTGATTCACAAATGCGCGAAGTGTTTTCGGTCAAGAGTTAAATATTTTTCGATATTAGAATTCTTTGATTAGTTATTCTTTTTCTTCTTATTACTAGTACTTTGGTATATAATAATTGAGGTAGGTCATTATTTAGGGATCTGTTACAGTAGCTGCTCTCTACATTTTACATGTATATAAAAGAATTTAATCTGATGTTTTTTTTTTTACAAATAACTTGTAATGTAAGTTAATAACTGTTCAAGATAATATACCTTTTTTGATAACATAAACGGTACCAATGTCCTTTAAATGTTTTAACTTCATTCCAATAAGGTAGAAATCATTAAAATCCTAGACTCACATATGTGTTACTTTGATGTTTACAAGAGTTATATTTAGGCAAATCTTGTGACACGCATACTGATATGCAACATACATCTATGATTGCATGTCATGGTTATGTATCATTGCTGGGTAGCTTTTAAGACCTTGCATAAAAATAAGAAAGCAACTATCCACAAGAGACCAAATGACTTAGATTGAGACAAAATTAGCAGGATTGGGTCATCGTAAGGTATTCATCAATGAGCAAAAGCCATACCGTATATGTGTACTATTTCGATTTTCATTTCAGAGCACACTCATTTTCACATAGGCATTTATTTAGTTCCGAGATAATCTTTTTTTCATGCTCGATCCCATATTACACGCAACAGTCACGTGAATAAAGTCTGAAATCTATGTTGTGTTGCTTCGTTTGCACTAAAATATCAACTTATACGTAGTAACTTTATAGTTTGGGAATCATCATGATAAGGAGATCAAAAAGGAAAATGTGATCGAATATTTTAAGTGGAAATGTCTTCAAATAATTGCACATGCTTAATTGGCATGTGTCAAAATAAGACAAATGCATAGCAAAATGTCATGTGATACGACTTTTATTTAACTTGAAATAGTGCACAAACAACTTTATCTCCATTATTATAAGGTTAATAAATTAATTGATACTTTTTCATCTATCGGTATCAAACAAGTATGTAACAAATGATAAAAAACCTATTTCTATAATAACTTAAAGTTCTTTCACCTACTCACCAAATTTAACTCAATTTTGTATTCGACCACTAGCAATATTGCGGATATACAAATACAATAGAACGTGCATATGTGTAAGTTTATATTGACTTAAGGTAAATCTATTAAGTGATTTGATTTATCTTGTTTAAGGATTATGCTCCGGAATCCTTTTTTATTCTAGTGTGTATCTGTTATAATGTATATGCCTGTTTATTTTTCAGGAATTACAAAAAATCATGAAAAAATGCTTCAATTATATTGGGAAGTATAACGAAAAGATAAAGAGTGTTGTAATACCACCACTTGGTCATGGGATTTGGGGATTTCCAGACGATGTAATCGCTAAAAATTTGATATCCACACTTGTAGAATTGGCGGAAGATTCACAAATACATCATTTATCAGTTAACATTGTATGTCACAGAAGAGAACATTCCGTATTTAAGGTGAGCTAAAAAAAAGAAGAAAAGGAACAAGTCATTAAGATAACAGTAATCATAAAAGTGTAAATCTAAAATTACAAACAATATATTTTTATACATATTATAACCTCATATTTATTTCTTTATGAACTAAAATTCATATACATCGATCTTCAAACGCCTGATAGTCCAGGGTTTTTAATCATTCTGAAACAAATATGGATGCATAGCAAATTGAAAAACTATTGAATACAAATTTGTAATCTATCATGACAGCAAACATAAAGTGACTGCACGGCTGATGTCAAAAATTGCTTACACACTACAACTCAACACTATTAGACTGCAAACAAAATATGAAAGAATTCCCTTCCGTAGATTAAAAAAAAATCATTTTGACCAAAATGTTCCGTATGCAATGAGTGTTGTAAATCTTAAAAATATCAGCAAACAGGAAGTGGCTGATGTTAAATTTGCTTACACCCCAAGTTTTTGATGGTGTTCGTGTTGCACAGTCTTTAGTTTTCTATGTTGTGGTTTGTGTACTGTTGTTTGTCTGTTTGTCCTTTTCTTTTTTTAGCCATGGCGTTGTCAGTTTATTTTCTACTTACGAGTTTGAATGTCCCTTTGGTATATTTCTCCTCTCTTTTACTCGCTACAACCTCATATCATCAAGCTGCAGACCAAACATAAAAATATTCCTTTTCATGGAAGGCTAGAAAAATTTGACGAAGTTTTCTATCAAAGGTCTGTCGGGCAGCCGGAAGGAACCTAACTAAACCTGATGTCTCCGTTGGTGACGCAGTTAATTAGAATAAACCGAAAACAGTTCGAAGATTAAAAAGGGAAAAGGTTGTATATCTGTTCATTTTTAATTTTGATGAAGAAAAATCTTTCTTCTGCCTTCTTCCCAGACCGAGTGTTTATTTAATGAAACAGTATAGTTTATTTTCCTTTGTAAGCAGCATAGTGCATAGTTCGGTGTTTATTTAAATCAGATTTAATCAATTAATGAGGTTTTTTATATTTAAATATTTTTTTCAATATTACTGTTAAATTTAAGAATCTGATAAAAGGGCTCATACTAACAACACCCAAAAGAAAAGAAAACCAAACAAATACTCTCCCAGTTTATATAGAGGGATAAACGCTCCAAAGTATGTTTCTTTCCAACACTTGCTTATGTTCCTGCCTGAAGCCAAGCACTTGTAGTCGAAGAGAGGCGAAAGATACCAAAGGGACATTCAAACTCTTTAAGTCGAAAATAAACTGACAACGCTATGGCAAAAAAAAAGGAAAAAACCAAAAGACAAACAATTGTATACAAAACACAAGTCAAGTGGTTTTCTTTGATTACCCTCTGCCCTTAAAACAGGTTGTTTAACCCTTTAAATTTAATTCGGTCATAGTTTATTTTATCTTTTATTGCTTTATGGGGTTCTTTTATAGTTGCCATAAGGTATGAGTATGGTTCACCATTTAGGTCGTTCGGAATGCTATAGCTGTTTACGTCCTTTTGGGTATTTGTTCTATGATGAATAGTTGTCTCTTTGACAATTATACCACATCTCCTTGTTAAATCTAAAAATTGAATGCTTCTTTTCATAATTTTATTGGGGTGTAAAAGCGTTGACTGAATCACATTTTGTATGAAGCGCGGAACATTTTAAAATGTGCGCACGATCAACACTTTTAATCCCTATAAAATTTTAAAAATAAAAAGTATTCAATTCTTATAAATACTTTTTTATGCTACAACCATGAAATTACGAGTTATAGCAAGCTTTTCTTTTGTTTTTCAATGCCTTATTTTAACATTGTCACGGATAGCACGTGCATTTATAGCTGTTGTATTTTATACGGAAAACACATGATACTGGAGCGCCTCGCGATTGTTGTCAGACAATCAAAATTACGTATTCTAATGAAACATACATGTAATGTAATTAATAATAAATATTTACAAAGTATATTCTAATGATTGAAAAAAATAAACTTTTATGTGTAAAGTTTAGTTTTCTTGTTTGAAGTTACACCTATTGTATCGCTTTCTTACTTCAGGTGCTGAAAAAAGAAGTTAGAATGTTAACAGGTAAAAGTATAAAATACTTCATTCATGAATATTTGAGATACTTACATTAATCTTTGTCTACATTAGCTGAAACGCAATAAACATGGTTCCTTGTCAGATTTAAAATGCAAATTGTATATTTAGTAACGTAAGCATATTAGCTATGAGGAAGACGGGTTTCTGGCACAAATACAAAATTTCAATCCTGGTATCTATGATCAGTTTATTTACTGTTACTTTCATATTTAGACACTTAATAGTATGATGAGGAGATTTTTTATATTACTAACCAAATCTGCCCCTTTGCAAATCTTTTCGGAATCACTGAATAAACAATCAAACGAATGAATGCAATAATGTGGAATGAGGAATGACTTTTGATGTAATGAGGAATGGTGTAAATAAACAGTATCGAACGTTTTTGCTGTTATAAATTTGGGAAATTATTTAAAGTCAAGGAATATACCTCCCTCGTGCAAAGCTCTGATTATTTGTTCTTATTTGGCTAAACTTTAGGTATATTTTAATTTGATTTGCTCTTCAAAGTTTGTATAAGTGTTTTGGTTTTAAATATATTGACCTCGAGCATCACTGAAGAGACATTGATTGTCGAAATGCGCATCTAGTACAATGAAATTAGTACCGTTTATGTTTATTTATGAAACGTTTAGTTTGTTTCATTTCAATTTTTTGATCGCAAAAAAAAAAAAAAAAAAAACACACACACTGAGTGAAAGCTGTATTAATTGATTCGAAATTTACACCACGAATTTTTATTGATGACATATAATCTTTTATAAATCATCATGGAAAGTAAATCGATATCAATTCTTGCAATTTTCGTAACACAAGTTTACAACTTATATTTCTCAATCAATTCACACTTCGTTCTCAGTAGTGACATACACATACAAACGGAAGGTTTAGCCATTGTAGTGAATAACAATATACTAACCAACTATATAGCAGTTTACTGTAAAAATAAAATAAGGTGAAACCATGTAAAAAGTAAAATAACAAAAATATCAAAGAAAATTCAAAACAGAAAGTCCCTTATCAAATGGTAAAATCAAAAGTTCAAAAACATTAAACGAATGAAAAACAACTGTCAAATTCCTGCCTTGGTACTGGAATTTCCTTATGTAGAAAATGGTGGATTAAACCTTGTTTTATAGCTAGCTGAACCTCTCACTTGTATGACAGTCGCATAAAATTCCATTATATTGACAACAATGTGTGAACAAAACAAACAGACATAATAGGTAAAAATGTCAAAATAGGGGTACAGCAGTCAACATTGTGTTATAATCCTAATCACTATAAAAACAAAGAAATGTAACTTTCTCTACGTTTAATGTATAATTCATTTTCATATGCTTAAGCTTGTCAGTTATATAATATTTAACATATGGCATAGCAAACCGTTTTGGAGCAATACAACTGCTCGTGTTAATGCCAATTCAACCTTAAATCTGTCATGAAGAAATACGACAGTCAGTTTCTCTGAAAATAAATGTTATGCTTGATAATGTTGATATCATGATATCGTGGATGTTTCAAAGGATAAAGATAAGCGATGAATGTTATTGGGAATGATACAATGTATTATCAGGAATGTTCTCTCGCTTTATTTGGATTTCATGCAGACCCTCAGTTTTTATCATGGTCAGTATTTTCAAAATTGATTTAGACGATTTGAACATCGGCAATAAGAAAAATAGTTTGCAGTAAGTTCTGATTAAAAATACCAACGATGCTCTGCGATATTACTTTCCGTTAGAATTTAATATTTTTTATTTCATTTTTTTTTTTCGTTTTAAAATTTCCACTGTTTATATATGTCTATATGTACTTGTATTTTAAATCCCCTCACTACATGTTTAAGCAAGTTGCATATGACTAAGGGTAATTGTGAACGCTGCTAATGGTAAATGGTTGAATTATGAATAATGCAAGAGGAATAAATAATGTAGTGTGGTTAAAAGGAAACTTTGTATAGGTAATGACCAATCGTGTATAAAACTCACCAAAGATACAAGGCTTATAATTGTGTACGCCAGACGTGCGTTTCGTCTTAAAAAAAACTCATCAGTAACGCTCGAATCAAAAACATTAAAAGGCCAAATAAAGTACGAAGTTGAAAAGCATTGAGGGTCAAAAATTCCGAAAGGTTTTGCCAAATACAGATAAAGCAATCTATTCCTATACAAAGGGGGACGCGATCGGTAAAAGGTAACACAGATTTAGGTCTATCAAGCGGACGACATTTCAAGAACTATGCTCATTTGAAATTAAACAAATGATATCACATTTTGTAGTTCAGTTTATATACATGTACTAGGAAATTAATATATTGAATACTACATATTGTTTTGCTTTATTTATTTTTTAGAACAACTTTATATGGAAATGTATAAATCTGATTTAAAAGCACCTTTGTACTGGACAATGTTCGACCATACGAAAACCTTAAAGGAATGGAACTGTCAATCGATAACTAAAAGGTGTTGGGAACTAGTTCAGGTCAGCCAAAGAGAACGTTTTGCAATTGAAAGTCTTGTTAAAAAAACGTGGAAAGCGGAATTCGTTGGAATAGGTCGCGATTCATGTGGACTTGAAGCCTTAAATTATACGGACATAAAAATTCTCAATGTAGAAAGAATAGAAAACCCTTCATTAGCAGAAAATTATTTCCAATGCAGAGCAAGAATGGTTTATAAAGTTGGACAGTTTAAAAGACATCTTCCAAAACTCGAAGACATACGATGCTCAAGTGGACCCATTTTAACTTCCCGTAAAGCGAACAACATCTTAAAACGTGGAATGATCCAAATGGTTAACGAACATTATTTATTCCACGGTACAACCGTGAACCTGATAAATAATATAGCAAATCAGGGTTTTGATCAAAGATTGGGTAATGGTATGTTTGGACCAGGTATTTATGCAGCTGAAAGTCCGACTAAATGTGATCAATATACAGGTAATTACATTTTAAACATGTTTTTTTTCTCGTAAAAACAACAAAATGAGTACGAGTAATATGATTTTGAAGGATTTTTTTTAAACTATCTTGTGAGCTCACATTCATATATTCATTAAAACTAAGGAATCAAAGGCCTTATGGCGTTTACATATCTCAGTTAATTCGTAAAACTCGTGCATGATTATAGCATACGGACGTCATCAACAAATGTGTGATACTTACACAAAAACTGCTCCAACAGAGTTATGAGGAAGAACAACTGAAATCGACACTACATAAGTTTAACTGTTAACTTATACGATGCTTTCAACTCACCAGCGACATGTTTTACGCGGTCTTAGATCTTTGGATACCAGTATTGTCGTCTGATTTGTAATTTCATCAATTGAATCCCATTCCCGATTGAGAAATTTTGACTGAGTGTGAATTCACATGGCGTGTGATGCATGCATAGCAGGAGAACCATACCCGGTCTCGCTCCTTTTGGAGTTTTTGTGGTTCCCTAAGTTTTTGTTTGTTACTGTGATTTGTCTGTTCCTAATCGATTTACGGGATTTGAGCATCGGTAAACTACTGCCGCCTCAATTTATATGTTTATATTACATTTGAAGTCAAAATCGGTACATTTAAGGTAAAGAAAGATGCCCGCTCTTTTAGTGACATCTGTCGTTTTGGTAGTTGCAAGAAATAATCTATAAGTCAAGTTCGGTGATAATGCAAAAGAGAAAAAGACAGGAAATTTAACTACAAGTAGTGAAACATATATCGGCGGTTATCTGTGACACATGTATACCATAACGGTCGATCAAATCATGATGACGTCTGTCATTTGTCGGGAATTCACTCCTAAGAAATACTCGTATCCTAGAAATTTCTATCTTATCAAATTATTGTTTGCAGAATATTGAAATAGTTCTATTATTTGAGACAAAAAATAAAATATTTGAATAGCCAGTTTTTCTGTCTTTCAATCTTTTGATCACCATACTCATATATCACTGAAATAAAATAAAATAACTTCTGAGATCTAAAATAATGACTACCGTGTATCTGTTACGGAAATGACATACATACCACTATCCCACAAAATTATCATTAAACTAAGAATGTACTCTTGATGTACATTTTCAAAATTGTCTTGTAGGGTTAGTAAATGATGTTAAATAATAAGTTGTTTGCTCTGTTCTGAAAAATAAACTATGTGTGCAAAAGCCCTCTACGACTAACAATACCTGAATCAAACTCGGTTATACTTAACTAATTTCTTTATATTATTCTATATAAAAACACCTGTACATGAAGTATAACAAATCATTTGACAGTATTGAAATTAAATTCCAACAACTGTTTAGTTTGGAGTCTTGAAAGCAGGAAGAAGATACCAAACTCATAAGTCCAAGACAAACTGATAACGACATTGCAAAATGTTTACATAACTAATTTCAAAACTTTAATCAAATAAAATTTTTCAGGAGAGAAATGAGGATTGAATAAGGCTAAAATATTAAACAATTTTGAACATGAACGATTTTTACGTAAAAACTATTTACCATTATTAATTTTTAAGCAATATTCATTCGACTACCATTTCCTTCGATATTTTGGTTGTAGTCATATTTTGTTTATTTGGTGCGTCTGTACGTCTTTGTTATGATTGATATCCTGCTTTGGGGCCCCGTTATTGGGTCAATAAAAGAATAAGAATTTGAATTCAGATCAAATGGCTAAAATTAAACGCAGTAAAATAAACATTGGCCAAATATAAAAATAAGATGTTTTATACTTAACTATATAATATTTATAGTATGAAAATACTACATTATAGATTTTTTTGTATCCGAAACAACGCTCAAACCAAAACATTAACAGCAACGATGTTATGATTTTAAAACACATAGAAAGCTAAACTAGTATGCCCAAAAGAGACATACATAGAACAGTTTAAATAATCTATGACATACCTTGCCTGAAGGAGTTGAAACCTTAGTTTCTAAATAATTTCTAAATTCATCAACGGATAATTTAGAAAAGTCAAGTTTTGACAATATATTTGTTACGTTTGGAGGACGTGTTTTTCTGTTGAGAACAAAACTTTACTATAAAACAGATGATTTCAGTTTCCCAATTGTGAACCTTCTATGTAGCAACATTCCAGCAGCGCCTGCATATGGAGTATACATCTCCCTGTTGATGCAATATTCCAGAGCTTGTAATTCCTATCATGATTTCCTTGAAAGAGGGTTGCTGCTTACAAGGAAGCTTTTGAACCAAAATTGCCAAGTGGTAAAGTTTGATTGTGTTTGAACTATCCTCTCGTCAGAATTCCTGTTTTATTTATCTTTGAGTATGATTAATATGTTGCATAATATAATGTTTTCATCATGACGGCAGGAAATTGCAAAAGTCCATGTCTTATTAAATATTCCAGATCCCAAATGGCAGCGAGATAAGAAGTCAGAAAAGAAAATGATTCTTACTAGAATGCTTCTTGGAGAGATTTTCGTGACGGACACACCATATTCATTTCGAAGACCACCATGCAAAACCTGCAAGGAAGATAAATGTTGTGAATCGTTACACAATTCTCAAGGGAATGGATTTTATGATTCAGTAGTTGCTGATGGACAGTGGAACTTCAGAGAATTTATTGTGTATAAAAGTAGTCAGTGCTACCCAGAATACATTATCACATATAAAAGAAAATAAAAACAGCATAATTAAAGTCAGAGGCATAAGCAAGCAATTAAATCTGTTGCCATAACCAAATTTTGAAGAAAAAACAAACGCTTGAAACTGAACCACAAGCTGATTATAAAAATTGGAATCTAGAAAAATGACAGAGAAAAAAAACATAGTACGGGATCGTAACAGTGTTTTCATAATTATTAAGAAAAAACTCTTGTGGATGTTGTACAAAATATAGTGTAAAATTATAATCCACAATCTTTTTTCTCGAATATGACCTAACGACATACTGTTATCACCAGGTGTTATGATATTGTAACTATCATATCTATTTAGTTGGCCTAATTTGTTTTGTGTGGCCTAAGAATGTTTACATTATATTTTGTTATATTGTGTACAAAATAATACACATTGTGTTACAACTATGCAGTTTAGAATTCACTGGAACAATCACTGATACTCATGGAATGATTAGAACTTTCTATTTCACTTACATAACGTTTCCAGAATGATCATAACAAAAGATGCGTAATTTAAATTTCTAGCGTTGTTTAGAAGTTTCCGTTTGAGTATATATATAGAGATTTAGACATAGACATAGATAGACTTAGACATCGATAGACATCAACATTCTCAGCAGTTGGATTGACACTTTTATTTACAAACTACATCATACTAGATTGTGACCAATTGGATATAATATTCTGTGGATTCCGAGAAGATTTCCGGATAAAGAAAATATAAAAGATTGGACATATATTTTGACAGTTAAGTTGACATTTCTTTTTATGTAATACTTCTTGTAAACTTGTGTATAATAAATCTTGTTAAATTTTATTATTGATTTGTGTCTTTTGTTGGCTACAATTAAAAGTCGATTTTTCTGTTCATGACACCAGGTTTGTACTTACATAAGCAACACGACTGGTACCACATGTGGAGCAGGATATACGTACCATTCTGGAGCACCTGTGATCCTCCTGATTTTTGAAGGGTTTCCTGTTGGTCAGTCTTTAATTTTGTATGGTGTGTTTGTCGTTTGGTCGTTTTTCGTTTTTTGCCTTGGATTTGTCAGTTTGTTTTCGACTTATTCATTTGAATGTCCAATTGGTATCTTTTATAATTTAGAACTGCTGAGATCTTAATCAAAAACTAAAGATTTGGTATGAAGGAATATTGTTTTGAGAAAGAGGTATGTTGCACTAAATCAAGCTCGTCTTAAAATGTGATAAAGTTAAGGAATCTGATTTCTCAACAGTTTAGAAATAAAGATTATCTATCTTTGAAGGTGTTGCAACTCCTGTGGATATAATGAATGCTACGTTTAACGCATCATCTTAGGACGGATAAGAACAAAACTAATACGGGAACTTAGAAATTTTGACATATGCTGAAAAAATCTGCAAAAGAGAAAAACTTTAGTGTATTAAATACATATAAGCCAAAACCATTTTTGTGTTTAGATAAAAAAATCAAAATTAACAAGTTAATGGGTGAAATCTCCAAACAGGGTTTCAAGTAAGGTGTATCTTGTTGTATTCATAATAAGTCAAGATTGATTTAACAATTGCTTGAAATTTTAAAACTTCATCGAAACACATTAGCCTTGTTGCAGTTACAGATTTTATGGATGGTAAATTAGTTTTAATAACTGCAACCTAAACAATATCATCATGTATTATTTCATTGTGATACGACTTTTAAATATATATTTTTTTTATTTGCATATCCTGATAGCACGTGATTAAATCGATTTGGTGATCTGTTTAGAATTTTAGAATCCTAAAAGACACATATTATGAAGTAAAATAGTATATGAAATAAGTAAACGATTGAAAGACTGTTTAAAAATGATCTTGCTGTAAAATAAGTCAGGGGACGTTGACACAACTTTTTGTTCCGTGTAGAGACGGAAAAATAATTGAAGTCGTAGTCTTCTTTTGTCCCAGCTTTAAAAACCAACACAAAATTCTTCAGTAAATAAATAATCTTTCGTCTATAGTCTTTTGTAATATACATTTTTTTTAGATTTATGTTTAGACAACTATATATAATAGAATCCGTAGGTCCGCCAACTTCAGTAATTATACAACGCTATTTTACGCAGTGTTTGTTCTTATGGCAAACAGACTGGCAATGCAACGTTTTAAAACGTTTATTTGAAATAAAAGATGATAATTATGATATTTATTTCAATTATAAATACTGAATGCCAAAATGAAACAATAAATCTTCATCTCATAGTTTATATTATAATTGTTCAAGTTACCAAATATCTTATGAACCTGGCTATGTACACGGCTCCATAAGAAATGTGATGTTCAAAAATAGAAAGGGAAAGGCATAACATTCAAACAAACAAACAACAAATACATGTGTGGTAAATGATATCCATGAAGTATGGTTCAATTTGGTTTTGTCGTGTCTCGTGCATTTCTTTTTTTTTTTTTTTTAGGTCAGAGAGTGCTGTAAGTTGCATTTGTCACAAACTTAATCATTCCTACAACCTTTTAAAACTACATGTACTACTATGCGTTCAACCTTTCCTTTGTGACATTAAAAAGAAAGAAATTAATATTCCATATGGCAAATGCCATTTGGAACAAGTATTGAATAATTGGTAAACCCTGCCGAAAAAATGACAGGATAATTTTTCCATGAGTTTTCTCTCTACGAATGACGGAATGACGTGCCTTTTTCTACTCTCTGTTATTAAAAAGCTGTAAATCAAGTACCAAAGTTAAAGGGAAGCATTCTAAATTAAAAACCGGTCTTTAATAAGTCTGTTTGTTCAACAGCAGATGTACACTTTAGAATAATAAAAATTATAGTTAAACAAATATTTCTTTTCAAACCAAACTTACAGAACTTCTACATATATTTATGTAATAACCACTATAAAATAATGTTGCCGAATCGTCTATGGCCGATATAGTACTATGGCCGATACGATCTATGGACGAAGTAGAAATTTGAGCTTTAAAAACTGGCTAAAAACAGAAAGAACCTCCAAGCCTCTATGGTTTGGCACTAGGGGTTTGAATCACATAGTGTAATTACCTGTGGGATGTCCGGTTGTAAGGCATTCCAATTCCTTAAAAGCTGTAGTACGTAGAACATCTTATGTGCATCGATAATTCAGTGTGGTACTTGGTATGCATTTGGATGTATGCTTTTGCCTTGACGCAAGGTGGTGTGAGCCGCCCTTCTTTTAAATTAGATATCGCAACCATGTTATTCTCGATTTTATAGAACATGGCTAGTTATATAGTCTGGTTTCCTTTCTTCGTTGTAATGATTTCCATTGTAGGTGATTTATCATGTCTGTGGTTTATACTTCTTTGTCGTGTATTTGATAGCTCTTCTTTGTATTTATTCTATTTTGTAGATGGAATATTTTGTGGCTGGGACCAAAGCAGTTGAGGAGTATTCTACCTGTGGTCTTACTCGCATAGATTCGAGAGTTAGTGGATATATATGTTTTATCAATGCTAACCTCCTACGTCATTTTGTCTTTGGTGGAGAGTTTTCTCATTGGCAATCATACCACATCTTCTTAAAGATGACGACGGATATGTTGTCGTAACAACAATCTCGTCCTTATTTTATAGAATGTGACCTACTGAATTAGACTTATGACCGGATTTGTACTTATACATGTTATATGAGCATTACGACGGGTGCCACATGTGGAGCAGAATCTGCTTTCCCGTTCGGAGCACGTGAGATCACCCTCGGTTTTTTGTGAGGTTCGTGTTACTCAGTCTTTAGTTTTCTTTGTTTTGTTTTGTGTGCTGTTTTTCTTTTCGTCGTTTTTCGTTTTTTTGCCATGGCATTGTCAGTTTGTTTTCGACTTATGTGTTTGAATATCCCTTTTGTATCTGTCTCCCCTCTTTAATATTTGACCTTTTTCTTGTATTTCCTGTTCATTTGTATTTAAAACAAAACTGTTGATATCAGTATTTCTTTGTTTTCTAGAAATGTGCAGTTCACTATCCATGTCCGTATACTGAAAAATCCCATAAATATAAGTACGTTTGTCTCTTGACCTTTTTTTAAGTTTCTGTTGTTTTTTCCGCACAAAACTAAGTGTTTTGTTTGCTATGTCTGTTATCCGATGTATGTGTTGATCCCATTTCAGGTTGTTTTAGATATAGGAAGATGTGGTGTGAGTGCCAATGAGACAACTCTCCATCCAAATAACAATTTATAAAAGTAAACCATTATAGGTCAATGTACGGCCTTCAACACGGAGCCTTGGCTCACACCGAACAACAAGCTATAAAGGGTCCCAAAATTACTAGTGTAAAACCATTCAAACGGGAAAACCAACGGTCTAGTCTATATAAAAACGAGAAACGAGAAACACGTATAAACTACATAAACAAACGACAACTACTGTACATCAGATTTGTATAGTAAGACCTAAATATTTCACCGGGCTGCCTGTACTTTTTCTAGATTGTAGCCATGGAGATGATATGCTGATTCAATTGGTGTCATCTTGTTTGTAACCACAGGCACTTGTCTCTGTGAAAAAAATTTACCTATATACTTTAATATAACACAAGGTTCCTAACACGTATATTTGAGAAATGTCACCCGGTCGCGAACTTCCGTTATATTTCGACTCTGTGTTTATCTATTCCACTGAAACTTGTTATGTCGTAAATCTATATCAAATTATCTCCAAAATGCTGTATAACACGCCTATTTCTATTGTCGGAATCATTCGTAACAGCCTTCCTTGTATGTCAACCGTGATTATTTCGTCTTCTCGCAGTCGAATGGAAATGATAACCTCGCAGTGAATGATTAATTATTAAAAGTGTTTCCCAAAAACTGTTAGTTTTTCTATGAATAGAAAATATCATCCAGATAGTAAATTTGTAAAGATACCGTGAAAAAATCTAATAAGTGTTATTTGAGGTATGTCTAATGCGTCACGAGTTTTATTCTTAAACCGTCAAACATTCTCATCATTCAGACTCTCTGTACTTTATATATAAAATTGAGATAACTCAAAACATTTATATTCAGCAAAAGATTGACCAATCGGAAACCGGGAAATGTAGAGAGGGAAGATACCAAAGGGATAATTTATTTAATCATTCACTGCGAGATTAACATTTCCATTCGGCTGTGAGAAGACGAAATAATTTCGGTTGAAATACTTGGAAGGCCTGTTACGAATGATTCCGACAATAGAAATAGGCGTTTTATACACCATTTTGGAGATAATTTAATATAGATTTACGACCTAAAAAGTTTCATTGAGATAGATAACCACAGAGTCGAAATATAACGGAAGTTTGCGACCGGATGACATTTCTCAAAAACACGAGTTAGGTACTTTGTGTTATATTAATGTATACAGGTAAAACAAAAGTTCAGAGACAAGTGCCTGTGTTTGTAACCCTCATAACGTAGCATTTATCAGGATCAAATTGTATGTACCATGATTTCCCCATCTTTCTAATTTGTTTAAGTCTTCTTGTTATATTTTATCACAGCTTTTAGGTGATATTGACAGGAAGGCGACGGTGACATCTGAAAACAGGCGAACTGTAGCATTTACGTCTTCCTGTAAGTCGTTGGTGTCATATAAAACGACCGAGGCTTGGTCAAAAGACTGAGCCAATTTGAAAGTGACACGCATTCTGTGTACTGTGTATCGAATTGTACTGTACAACGTACATCTGTTATACTAACATACAAAATTACAAGATATAGAGGTAAGGCAAGGTAAAGTATAATTATACCAATTCACAAAAAAGAATTGTCACATGTTGGGATTGTTTATTTAATGCCCCCAGTTTGGTTGGGGTTCGTGTTGCTCATTCTTTAGTTTTCTATGTTGTGTTTTGTGTTTTGTGTACTGTTGTTTGTCTGTTTGTCTTTTTTTCATTTTCAGCCATGGCGTTGTCAATTTATTTTCGACTTATGAGTTTGAATGTCCCTTTGGTATCTTTTGCCTCTCTTTTGGTTCGAGTTTTGTAATGAACCAGTCATTTTCAGGTCACAAGTTTTTAAATAAGAATAAGGACTCTTCAACACAGATTTTCCGTTTGACCAAGCGCATGTATTATATACTACCATAAGCCTGGGGCGTTATCCAGAGGTCATTCATAGTAGTTTTACTATAATTCATTAATGACTTACAAATAACGTAACAGAACACGTTTCTAGTAATGGAAGACTTTTTTTTCGAAAATTGTTTTTTATTCAGAAATACTCGTATAAATAATAGTTTTGATGCAATAAAATCAAAATGGTTGCCTGGTATATAGAAATGTGGTCGTTCCTGGTTGCCTTCCTACCGGCCGTAAAATCCTGTCCAAAGGGGGCTTCCGATTGGTTGTGTGGTATGTCAGTAGAAATAGGCAGTCGCGTTCAGTCAGAAGGGATGTTAAATCTGATGCTTCTTGTGAAGAGACAGTTCAAATAAGTAAAATATTCATGTTATAACTTATTTTATACTTGTCTTCATTGTAGTCAATGCTTTTAAACCAATGTCAAGATACGAATTATTTTTCGATAATATACTGTCTTTTGATGAGGTAAATATGTGGTTTTATTGACTTTTAAAAAACCAATATTCACTGAGGCCAAAGTCAATTTAACCACATATTTACCAAAACAAAGACAGTAATTGTTTTATTCCGTATTCCGAGAGAGAAATTGTATTTAAATGATAATTATATATCAAAATCAATTGTACATCCGACGATTTTACCATAATTATACACGTAAAAGCGCGCGACGTTTTGCGCGGTGAATATGCTTTTTCCGCAAGTGAATATGCTGTTTTATTCAAAATTAAAATCATATAAAAAAACCTACTAAAGTTCTATCAATACAGAATAATCTCTGATATACAGCCCCTAAGTTATGGTGGGAAGGTCTAAAACGCGGAATTTGGAAGTCTAAATTGACATATTTTAAGTAATGTCTTTGGAACGGCTAAACATAAAATAAAAATTGAAACAATCTTTAAAGCTTATCAATAATTGGTCTATAATTCTAAATAAAAATAATTTCGATTTTCAAGTGCATGCTTACCAAAAAGCCAATCTGATTACAATACAGATCCTGTATCCAAGCTTGCTTGGACACAAGATCTGTATTGTAAGGTTTTAAAATATACATCTAGATGTATCCAAGATCATCCTAGCTAGCTTGGACACAGGATCTGTGTTTTAAATTTATGACCCCTTCTGTAGCACAGTGTATTACGAAATTTCAAAGAGTAATAATATCAAAACAGCAAAAAAACTGAATAAAAGAGTCATACCATTTTGCACATATGCCAAAGGAAAACGTCGTTCACAGAAATCATATTTATTGGCTAATTGCATTTAGTAGAAAATATGGACTTTGTGTCAACGCAAGCCAAAACTTTTGCAGAAAATCCACGGCCTTTATTACAGAGAAGAATGAGAATCACACGTGACAAGGTGCATACACACAACATGAGGTCTGATACTGAGTGATAGGTCAGTTTGTATTGTTAATTTAAGAAATTCAGACTTATATTTTGTTCCGTTGATAATATATATATTCAGTCTATACATGTGAGAATAATAAATGTATGCAATGAAAGTTTGTAGCCATGTCTACATAAAGAGTTATAGACATATATATATATTTTTAAATACTAGACCCAAACATGATATTCTAAGTACATGCACCTTGGTCTGCTTTCTTTATCAGTTTAAATGTTTTGATAAATACTGACATGATTGTTCAATTACTGCTGAGCCTTATCTCAGATTACTGTCTTAACAAATACTGATTTGCCTATGCTATAAACTTCATAAAAGTTATTTTTTTTATTCATAATATATTCTTTATTGTAGGATTAAGAATGCCTCCCAGAAAGAAATCACGCATTGGAAGAATGGCGAAGTACCATTATAATAAAAGGAACAGAAGCATGAAATTTGATATAATAAAGGAATAGCCACTTGTAGCAATACTAATAAAATAAGGAGATTTTGATTTTAATAATGATCGCCAATCAGACAACTACTTAAGTTAAATTAAGTTCAATGATGTGGATGTAAGCTATTGGAATCCACCGTACATGTAATTACCTTCAACAATGAGAAAACTTATACTGTGCTTCAAAATTCCCCGACATGAAAAATATAAAACAATTCAGTAGAGAAAACGAAGTCTACATTAACAAAGCAATTTACAAAAAAATCAAATATGACCGACATCAACCAACAGCAACCACTGAAATACAGGCTCTTGACTTGAGACAGGCATATAAAAAAAACACTAGCATGGGACATTGGTGTAACGACACAAAATAAGAACAAACTTTAAACAGAAAGTTGTAAAGTGTTCATTTCGGTCTAATCAGACTGACTGTACATGAAATATTCGCCATTGACAAGCAGTTGTGAATCGAAGTTGAATTTACAGAAAGCTTTCGTAATCAAATTAAAAAAACACTCTCTAGTTTATCGATGGTATGCTATCATTTATTGTTTACAAAATGTCCTAAACAACTTTACAAAAGTAAAAAAAAAAAAGCAAACGAATCGTGCTAATTCATTTAAGTCGAGCGCAGAAGGTGTACTTGGATTGGTCCATATTTTTACTTGTTTTAATCAGAGACATATAATACAAGAGATTGGCAACTCTAGAAGAGTCTATATAACAGCCAATGAAATGACGTGGCCACCGGAAAGCCGATTATTCCGATGGATTTATGGGTAAAAACCGTATTGTTGTAAAAAAGGTTCTACGCCTCACGATTTTTCTAATGGATAATGCCGATACCTTTCACAGCTAAAGCATGCAAGTATATTTAAAAGTTACAAAAAACTAATTCTAATAATTTGTTATTGATAAAATGTGTTCTTTTGATGAGATTAATCAAATACAAACAAAGTTAAAACTCGGCCCATTTTACTTCACCTCCTATTGCCGTAGAAACCATTTGATCTCCCAATTTTTTTCTTAAAACTTGGAAATATGCTAATAAATATATAATTTTATGGGGCAATAATACTCCCAAATGTTGTTTCGTGAAAATAAGACTATTTTCGTAAAATTTGATCCAATAGTGTCTTTTTCAAAATTATCAACAAATGTGGCGATTTTTTTTATTGATACCCGAAGCCAGCTATGCTGGTACTATCATTTTATCTCGTAAAACTTGGAAATGTGCGAATAAATATTCAGTTGTATGGGGATATATTACTCTCAGATGTTATGTCGTGAAAATAAGACCAGTTTCGTAAAATTTGATCCAACAGTTATTTCTAAAAATGTCAACAAAGTTTATTAAACTGGCTAAATATTGAAATTGTTCATGGACAAATTTCCTTAAATCAGTCCTTCATTTTTGTGCACTATGAAATTTATAGCCTGCATTTTGTTAGGCAATTTATTCATTTTTCATTCTGTTTATGGCAAAGTTGCTTATTTTCTCCTATTCTGAAGTCATTGTTTTCTTCTTCTTTTTAAGGTGCCAAAGATGAACGAATGCAGTAAATTTACAAAAGGAGTAAAATTTTCCTAGAAAAGGAAACCTTCTGCTGGTCGTAATATTATGAATGAGCTTCATGCATCTGTTGTCGTTTCAGACTACCTTCTCATTTAAAACATGAACCTAATTCATTTTTAAATTAAAATCGTATTGAGGACATTTCAATGGTGACTGCAAAAGATATATTCGATAATAAAAGATTATCGAATATATATATATATTTACACCTAGGATTTGTATATGTATACACATAAACAATCTTACTTTTAAACTGCCATCTCTTTACCCCAGAATAAAAAGACAAACCACTACAAATGATTAAAAGACAAAAACCACTTCAAATGATTGTCTCGTGGAAATAAGGTTATAAAATACTTTTTAAATTGTGTCTTCCATGATGCTTTGATGTATGACCTCGGCTCCCATTTCAATGTTGTGTTTTTTTATAGATTTGTTGTTGCTTCGAGGACACACATATCCATCTATGTATGCAGTATTGTCAATTGTTTTTGCTGGTGGGTCTTTCGCTTATGTCTTCGTCACTTTCACTATCAACAAAGAGTTCGTTATCAGTTTATTCAACTATGAGTAACTATTAAGATTGTCATCCCACGAAATAATGCGTGCACATGAATGAAGCTTTATTCAAATGAGAAATTAATTGTAATTTTCTTAAATATTAATTCTCAATACACACTTCGAACATGAAGAAACCATAAATTTACCGACAGTCATTTAAAAAACAACTCAATGCAAGCCTATGATGAAACTGTCAAAAAACACTTAGAAATCAAACATTTACCGACAATCCTACAGAAAAAACTCAATGCAAGCCCAATTAATGATGAATATAAAAATAAATAAAATTTTAATAATTTATAAATATCAAGAATAAAAAACAAAGCCTATCATTATTAACAAATAAATTCAGTTTTTTTCCACATTAATTAATTTTACATTTTGTGAATTGTATTTTTGGAAAGAGTGTGGACACCTGTGGTGTAACAACTTCTTGTTTACAAGGTGTCAATTAAAACTCATTATTTATAACATGTTCGTGATTTACCTGGTCATCGAATAATTCAAACCTAATATACATGTCACACTGTGAAATTATGTCTCCGAGACAGATGTATATTCAATAGAAACCCATTATGAAACTATCAAATAAAATGAACTCTGACACAATTTATCAAGTGTTAATTATTTAATATCAGTTTTTTTTTTTAATACATTAGGTCTCTTTTCAATAATACAAATCTAGAATCAAAATTACATTAAAATAAATAATTCTATATGAACTCAAATTATTTAATTAATTGTGATAAATTTAACACCGAAACAGTTTATGTTATGCTTAAACCTTCTTCCTTACTTCGAGTACTTTTAATACTTTTATTAATGACTTTATTACTCAAGGAGATCTCGCGAGGTTTAACTAGTGGCCGCGTGTTTTTACGGGATTTCGCCGAGTTGCCAATCTCTTGTATTATATGTCTCTGTTTTAACGAATATAATCAAAATTTATTTTACGGAAATCATTGCTAGCACCGGCTGCACGCATTACTCGCCTTTCTATTTAGCACACATAATTGTCAAATATAAGAGTACACGGGAAAGGATGTGGATTTTCTATAAAATCTTCATATGTTTGGCATAGAAAGAACAAAAGGGTACATAATCCTTTAATACACAGATTGACCAAAAAGTTGACGGGAAACCCTGTTCAGCGATAATGGGTCAGTCCGATCATAGATGTAATACCCATCTATGGTCCGATTTTGCCACTTTTAACTAAAATTGTCGAAAAAGTGTACACTCTTGTCAAAACTTTACACTCTAGGAGGTTTCAGACGCGGATCTAGCCATTTAAATTTTTGAAAAGGGGAGGTTTCAAACCCACCGAAGACGCGGCCTGTGTTTGAATGAGATCTTTCCATAATCAATCTTCCCAGCATATTACCATTGGTTTCTCTCCCCTAAACTTATATTCCCCTGCAACAATTTGACCAATACTGGCAATAGCTATGTATTTCTTTATGAGGTATTATGGTAAAAATAACCAAAGTGCAAACATCACATTTAATATCATTCGGACTGTCAGACGCCCATTACATCATTCCACTGAAGATATTGTTCTTCCTGCCAAGATTGAGCTATTAAAAGACAGAATTCATCATTATATTTATGCAAGTCAAGGTTACGAGCTGCAAGCAGTCAATGCTGGAGTGCCGCGACCCTCGCAAATGGCCAATCCAGCTTTGCCTGGCCAGTCTTTTAGAGATCATAGCAAAGTATATTTTGGATGGAGGAGTCCTGAGCTTTCTTTTTCCTCTTCATCAATATTTTTGAAAGGCTACATGGCTCTCAAGTTATATCTTCATGACATTGTTCAACCAAATCATAAACCAGCTTTTCGAGCACTAGAAAGATTCTTCAGTGAAAAGGGTAAACCTGCAGTCTTGATTTGTAAACTGTTGTCATACATGGAGTATGTTATCATGGTTATGGGGGTAACTAATGAATTTGAAAAAAAGCTGAGGGGGTCTCAACCTACAAATTTGTGTACAGACGTCTGGCTGGGGGTATGAAAAAATAGTAATACTGTAACGTTTATGGGTCATCGTAAAATCCCCTTTTTCTACTTTTAGATATATATATAACTTGTTTGTCCGTTCACTTTTCGCGGGGATCGTTTTTCTCGTTCTTGAGACTCAATGTCCAGACTTGGATATTTAGACTTTGCCTGGTCAATATTTCTTTAGATTGGGAAAAACTTTCGTACTGGTAAGTCGTACTTTAAATTTCATTTTATTTTGTATTTCGATGTTTGACTTAAATATTTATTTCTTTACATTTGATATATTTCTTTTCGGTTTTAGAGTCAAACATTTCTAAATTGTAATTTACGTTTCCGTTCCAAAATAAATAAAAGGAATTGTACACTTGCTAGATATTTTATGATTCCAGGTTTATAGAAAGAGATGGAGTTCATTTCGATAGTGATATTTAGACAGATGGTTAATCCGAGGGATATTTTAGAGTAACGGTCGTCAATCTTAGGAATTGTTCGTGCCTTACTCTGAAATAAAATTTTGTATTATCGCATGTTTTATTTTTGGGTCTTGAACTGGTCAATGATATTGAAAAACGTTTTCAGACATTGCTCTGGTTGGACCGAAAATTAAACGGGTATAGATTAATGCGATGTTTTTTTTTTTACTGGATTGATTTTGTTCCCTAGTCCATGGAATTACGAGGTTCATGTTCTAGTCTTAACAAAGTCGGTGTGGTATATTTATTTTTCTCTGAACGTTGACGTCACAACTTGATTGATTTAATAATATTATAGTTAAACACATGTTAAAAGACGACTAGTGTACAGCTCTCAATATTTTAAGTAAACGGACACCTCAAAATTCTAGTTTTATATTATTTTATTCAATTAGATAGCACTAAGGCCAAACCCTTCCTACATTGTCCTAGAATTGGTTAACTTTTATTGGTATTTTTCACCGCAAATGCATCGTTTTATCTTAAAAGGGGAGGTTCGAAAATGTATTGAAATTCTAAAGAATTTAAATATCAATTTTCACATGGAGATACCGCGATATTTATGTATTTCTTGTCTTTGTCTATTAAATATGAAACTGTTTTATGAATCTTGGTTATTTGTTATATGAGCAAATGCATTGCTTGGCAAAATCGTCATCTCTGGTCCTTTCTAGGTTTCTGTCATTTATTGAATTTATTGTTTCGTTGTATTGTCAGTATGCTGTCAGAAGTCCTGGAGCGAAAGCACAGGCCAAACCCTCTCTACCAGTAACGTAAACGGCTGAGCTAGCGGGGTATAATGTCGTGAGACAAATTATGAAAGGAAAATCAGTTTACACACGAAAACCCGTTTACGTTGCATTGGCGCCCACATAGGGATGATATAGGTTACAATCCCCCCTACACAGAATAACAAATCGTCCGCGATTTGACAATAAAGTATGACAATTTAAAGGACAAGACACGGTGGTCTTAAGGGCATATCCAACAGTTTATTTCTGACGGTGAGAATTTTTTCCCTTTAAGATATTTCATTCTTCAATTGACAGAGAATCAAATTTTGCCAAAAAATAGTTGTCGTCGATTTCGTTTTGCAAAAATACTGCTGAAAATTGAACATTTCTGCAATTTTGGAGTAAAAACGTTTTTATTTAAAAATTTAAATATGATTTTTAATCAACATATACTTATATAATGGGGCTCAAATTGAAGCAAAACAATTGAAGATGGTTAGAAAATCTAACTTTACCATTTAAAGTATTAATTTTACTCAAATAAAGCCAAAACGTTATGGTTTCCAAAACGGCAAGAAATGAACATTTGAAATGCACATTTTGATTTTTAAATATTTCCAACGGTGTCGATTTGGCCAAAGTAAGATATGTTATTCTTAAAAAATGGAACGTCATGACGTTTTGAAAATATTTGTCAGTATACTCGTTTTTGAGAAAAATCGAGTAATATAATATTGTTTACTCAATCCTTCCGTAAGCCTCACAAATTGCGCCAAAAATTAAGACGTTTGGAAATAACGTTATATTTCCGCTAATTTTTCAAAGGCAGTGCGACGGCGCGCAGACAAATGTATATATATACTCTGTGACTTGGTTGGATAGTTGTCTCGATAGCACTCATATCTCATCTTCTTATTTATAATGAACCAGTATCAGGAAGAGATAACAATTCAGTTAGTTTTACTATTGTGTTCGTCAAAATTGTGAATCCCGTGTGAAACATGCAAACCGTGGAATTACAAACTTTCAAAATAGTCCTTTGGTATATTTCGTCCCTCTTTTAAAACAAAAGTATTACACGTTAAAATCCGTTTCTGTGTGTCGGTCTATAGTACAAAGCAGGGTTAAATTTTATATTATATTTCCATTTGATGTTTTGTCCTGAATATTCATTGAATATGCCACTTGACGTCCGTCATCCATAATCATTATTTATTTTTCCGTTACTTTACAATGAAGTGTTTTTCTTATACTGATTTATATCACACCTTCTATAATTTTCATCTATCGAAATTAATAAAGAGCACGTGAAATTTTGCAACCAAACACTTTTCTGAAAACTCACTGACTCAGATTATTTATTCATGTTGCGGTTTTGGGCTTTTATTCTTCATAGGCTTCTAGCTATAACAAAAATCTGTATGTTGACTGTTAATGTTTTGATTTATATGTGTCGTTTGGTTGCTGTCATATTTATGTATACCTTTAAAATCTTTTCAAAACAAAAGGATTGATTGAGTATAAAATTCACATCTCTGGACTTCTCCCGTCCGACAGTATATCTTTACTAAAATTGGGTGCGGCCGTTTAGCTGCTCGGATGTATAAATATGCAGCCTCATCTAGTCGAAATAAAAGTCGTATATCCTATGCAATAGTGTAGTTAGAGTTTTTGCGCTATCTATACGTTAAAGAACCATCTAAATAAATGGTCGAGGATATACGAACTTGAATAAAATCTCTAACAACAAAAAGGTCACCTGAATCTTCAAATAAGTCACATGGTTGATTTTAACACATCTTTTGCGCCTTTTGCAAGGACATTTGTAGATGAAAAAAAACCTTAATTAACAAAACAGATCAGTAAGACAATAATTTTAGAATAAACGAAACGCCAAAATAAGTTCAATGTTATTATAAAATGTGGCTAATTTTTTCGTGTGTTTTTGTTTTTATGACATATTTACCATATAAGTATATAAAATTGACACAGTAATTTTTCCACCTAAACGAGCCTGACTGCCGTTGTTTTACGCTCAATATATGAGTTATTGCATGTACAAAATGGAGATTGTTTTCTGTTCTACTGCCCTCCTCCTAGTTTGGCTGCATACAATGTAACCACTGATGTAGACTCACTTTATTATTTATTATTTAAACAAATAAATTCAAAGAGAAAGATGTGGAAAGAAATTCTAAAATTTTCGTTTAAAAATTAAAATATAAATAAAATAAAATACCCCAAAACTGGAATCTGTTTTAGACAATTATCAGTTGAGAACTAATGATTATGCATCACTAAATGAAACTGATAAATTGATTGCTCCCGTGCTCCAGTGGCAAATATATCACGATATTCACGACGAGGCGAAAGTGGATCGACCTTTTTTTACGGTGTCATCTTTTGTTTTACATTGTATATCAGTTAAAGGTCGTATTCATTTAAAGAGTTACTGTATATTAGCACTTCAACGCAAAGCTAGATGCTAGATGCTAGATGCATGATAAATGTTAGTTTACACCGTATTTTATTTTTCTCAAGAAAACAACTTTTTTATCTTTCTCAAGTAAAACCAAACTTTGAGTTTTCTATCTTGAATGACAAAAATTTCGGAAAAGTTTGGTAAAGAATTAATCACAATTTGTGTTGCATTCTAATGCAATAATAAATCATTACGCAAGAAACCGCCCTTTCCAGACGGCCATAGCAATTCCAATGGTGATTCCGTTATGACGTCGTTGAAATAACGTTAAATTACGGGAAACAATAGACGACGTTTACGCTTGTTATTACCTCCTGAAACTGTTGGATATGCCCTTAAAACAGATGAAAATGTACATAATTTACAAGTTCAAAAAGTTCAAAGTCTAAATGTTGATAAATGTCCAAGAAGGTCCATACGGTGATGAAGGTCCAAACGGTGATGAAGTTTCAAATGGTGATGAAGGTCCACAATGTTCATTGATGAAGGCAATTTCTTCAAAAACGGTCAACAGAAATTTCCATGCGAATTTAGAATTGGTTCCATAAATATTTCCAGAATCTTCTTTTACTCCAACAGATGCACAAACACTGAAAAATAATAACTGACAAAAAATAGAATCAAATCAAATAGAAAAATCTTTATAGTTTGGAGATACCAACAACCACATATATTAACATTTTACGTGCAAAGCGTGGAGATTGGGGAATGTAGAAATATCAAATTAACGTAATTTTAGATACATGTAATCTTAAATGAACTAAGGCCGAGAAATTGTTTTATCTGAGAAAATCAGTACCGATTACATGATTGTGCTACAAGAACAAAATAATTATGTAATTCAACAGTATCTCCAATATAATATATACTATAAATCAATATATCTAATGCATTGAAGTTATATAAGTGTTTATGATGTGTGTACTAAACCCAACTTCAGAAGTACAGTAAGCAAACCAAACATAAGAAACATAACAATCTCGTGCAAATGCAATTCTTCTATTTCAAAGTGCATTTTTGTCACCCATGACTCTATATTTATCTATATGTTTACTGCCATACTGTGAATCTCAGTTCACATATCAATACTAATAATAGTTATACTACTATATTTCCAGCTTTAACTACTGCACCACCAAAGCTTAATGTAGCGATGTACGACCAGAGTTTAGCTTATAAATTATATGCGTCTATATCCGGGCAGTTTCAACTATATACTTGTTCAACTGGTCATGTGGGTTTATCAAAAATCATGTATTTACTATGTCATGTTGTAATTCACATGAATATAAATTAAAAATATTGTATTCGTGTACTTTTTTTATGCACGTTCCAAATTGGGCTCAGCACATTTTTTTTTATATCATCACACGCAATCTACACTGCATAAATCTTTTACCATACATAAACAAACATATTCCATCACAAGACACTGTAAATCTATTATCCCTATTAAAGAGAGCACCAGTGGAAGGCTAACTTTCACAACTAGACTTTCAAAAATCCTTATTACATGAAACAGATCCTGTTATTACCTTCCCAAAACAATTTTGTAAAGTTTAAATTCCTCCCAATAAATACTTTTGACTAAGATTAGTATCCATGCGCAGGCAAACTTGACCATTCACGCTAGACGCAAATCTGAAGTCAATTTATAAAAAATATTTGAAATCTGAATATACAGAAGAGCCCAGAAATACGTATACTAAACCTCCAAATAGCAAATAATATATAATAGATATATTCAATTATGAAGGCACCAACTGTGTATAAAACAATCCCATATTCACAACAAGTCTGTGCACGGACTTGTAAAAAAAATCAATCATACGTAAATTTACAACATTAAACAACCTTTCAGATGAATATGACCTTTTATTAAAACAATCCACAAAAAATCAAATTTGCCAAAATACAAAAACAAAGTTTCCGTACCCCCTATCTTAACGAAGTATCAGTTCATGACACACAATGACTGTAAATAGTCCAAATACCATTATTCTGCACATATATAAAATCGTTCTTCAGCATAACGCATCCTTGCTGCAATCAAGAATATAATTCACATGCGTTGGCTCTGACATTGGTCAAGTGTCAGAACCAACCTTTCAACATACAGAATGTCCATAGAAATAAATCCATCAGTATAAAGTTCGACTATAGTTATACTTCACAGATAAGGGGGCACGACAAATACATACACTGTTCGGCAAGGTAAAAAAAAACATTATGAAATAAACTTTTTTTTTATTTTTATTTTTATGAATATGAAATGAGATGATATCATTATGTTACACAGCCGGTTTAAAAAAATCTGACAAGCTATACAAATTATATCACAAGCTCAGCCCTCCACTGTCGCTACCGATTTTCTCGAGATAAAAAAAAATCTAAGTAATGAGATGCGCAAGTTCGAAAATGAATTGAAAAGGTCCTAAATCTAATAAAGAGGGTTGGCCCCACGTTGGGTGCCAATGCAACGTAAACGGGTTTTCGTGTGTAAACTGATTTTCCTTTCATAATTTGTCTCATGACATTATACCCCGCTAGCTCAGCCGTTTACGTTACTGTAGAGAGGGTTCGGCCTGTGCTTTCGCTCCAGGACTTCTGACAGCATACTGACAATACAACGAAACAATAAATTCAATAAATGAAAGGTATAAGAAACCTAGAAAGGACCAGAGATGACGATTTTGCCAAGCAATGCATTTGCTCATATAACAAATAACCAAGATTCATAAAACAGTTTCATATTTAATAGACAAAGACAAGAAATACATAAATATCGCGGTATCTCCATGTGAAAAATTGATCCTTAAATTCTTTAGAATTTCAATACATTTTCGAACCTTCCCTTTTAAGATAAAAGGATGCATTTGCGGTGAAAAATACCAATAAAAAGTTAACCAATTCTAGGAAGGGTTTGGCCTTAGTGCTATCTAATTGAATAAAATAATATGATACTAGAATTTTGAGGTGTCCGTTTACTTAAAATATTGAAAGCTGTACACTAGTCCTCTTTTAACTATAATATTATTAAATCAATCAAGTTGTGACGTCAACCTTCCAAGACAAAATAAATATACCCACTGGTTCCCACCGACTTTGTTAGACTAGAACATGAACCTCGTAATTCCATGGACTAGGGAACAAAATTAATCCAGTAAAAAAAAATCGCATTAATCTATACCCGTTTAATTTTCGGTCCAACCAGAGCAATGTCTGAAAACGTTTTTCAATATCATTGACCAGTTCAAGACCCAAAAATAAAACATGCGATAATACAAAATTCTATTTCAGAGTAGGGCACGAACAATTCCTAAGATTGACGACCGTTACTCTAAAATATCACTCGGATTAACCATCTGTCTAAATATCACTATCGAAATGAACTCCATCTCTTTATATAAACCTGGAATCATAAAATATCTAGCTTGTGTACAATTCCTTTTATTTATTTTGGAATGGAAACATAAATTACAATTTAGAAATGTTTGACTCTAAAACCGAAAAGAAATATATCAAATGTAAAGAAATAAATATTTAAGTCAAACATCGAAATACAAAATAAAATGAAATTTAAAGTAGGACTTACTAGTACGAAAGTTTTCCCCAATCTAAAGAAATATTGACCAGGCGAGGTCTAAATATCCAAGTCTGGACATTGAGTCTCAAGAACGAGAAAAACAATCCCTGCGAAAAGTGAACGGATAAACAAGTTATATATATATCTAAAAGTAGAAAAAGGGGATTTTACGATGACCCATAAATGTTACAATACCCCCATTCATATATTAATTTAGGCAAAACCCATTCATATATTTCATCAGAAAATCACAAGTTCACAACCCATTGATATATATATATATATTCCCAGTTATCATGACATCTGATTTCAATGAGATGTTAATCACATGGGATCCGTGTCAGATTCATATTATGAGATAAAAATATCAGAAAATTGTTTTTACAGACATCTTCACAGAAGATGTCTGATGAACATGTATGACCCATTGACATTTAAATTTCAACCCATTGATATATTTCCTCTGTGAAATTGCATCCCACTGATATATATTTGAAATTCCAAAAAAGTGACCCATACCAGCAGCATGTGTGTATGCCTTTATCATATTTATATAGAACATTGTTTTATTATAACAATATGGGATCCACAATATGTAGTCCAAATAGTTACAGATGTATGATGTCCTGAAAGGCTATTTTAATTTTATGTCGCTAGAAGGCGTCACAGCAAAAAAATTAAAATAGCCATTCAAGACGTCATAATTATTTGGACTAAACAATATGGTGTACGAATGCAAAAGATAGATAATGCTATATAATTACCTCCACCAATGTTGGACCACCATTTTCTAGGAATCCAGGTCCATTGTCCACAAATCACGTTTGCTCCCTTACATGTTTGCCCCTTTTTCATGTTCACACAACACACTTAATAAAAATTTCTGTGTTTACACCATAAAATTTTCTCTGTGACAGCATCTAGATAAATAAATGTAACATCCATTTTACGGATTTTGAAGAGACCTCGGTGGCAGAGTGATTTAAGAAGTCCAACGACTGTATCACTAGCCTGTCAACACTGAGGTTGTGAATTCGAATCAGGCATGTGGCAGGTGCGTTTGACTTCAATCTTAATTGACAAGGATTGCCAGTTATCCTACCAAAAGTTTTCGTTCTCTCTGTGTACTCGGGCTTTCTCCAACAATAAAAACTGAATGCCACATAACAGGGCAATAGTACTGAAAGTGGCATTAAACACCAATCAATCAATCAGATTTCAAAGACTTTGTTTATTTTACACCACATGCGGCAAGGAAAGAAAATATTTAGCAAAATCCACAAAAGTTTTTATCTTTTTATAAAACAAAATGAATAAAACTTGTATATCATGTGTATATCTAGGTGCTGCCAGACTTAAAAACTTTTTGAATTAGGGAGCTACCATTTGATTTTTATGGGGGGCTAGGATGAAATTTGAAAAAATAGGCAGGACAGGAGTTTTGAGTAAAAAAAAAGGCAGGATGAGACACTTGCAAAAAAAAAGTCAGGATGACAATTTAGGTACAAAATAGTCAGGATAAACTTTAAAAAAAATGCAGGACTGAATAGAGTGAAAAATAAAAAGGCAGGACGGAGATTACAACTAAAAAAAAATGCAGGACAAAAATTTTCATCCTAGCCCCCCCATAAAAATCAAATGGTAGCTCCCTTACACAGTTTTGTTTGTACTCAGAGAAAATTTCATGGTATAAACACAGCCATTTTTGATAACATGTATTAATGAACCTTTATCGTGTTTGTTCATGTTGTTAGTGGATTGCTGCCAAATAAGAAAGATAATAATTTTTTTTTATTGTTTTATTAAAATAAAGTAACAGCCTTATAAATGGGTTTCCTTTAGTGGCAGGTGAATTATTTTGAGGAAATGAATATTACATTGTACTAGTAGTGAATATTGTCATGGTTCCGCTGGTAAATAAAGGTAGAAGATACCAAACTGACATTCTATTAAAATTTTCATTGTTTTTAGTCCTCCTAATCAAGGTAACTGGTTTTCTTTACAAAGTTTTTACCACCAAAGCAAGTTTTTTCAACAATCATAGTAATATCATTTAACTACCATTGAACAGTAATCCAAGGATTTATACATGTTACGTACATGTACATAAATCCTTGAGTAATCCAAATTAATATAAAGATAGTGTTCAAACGTGTGGGTTGCAAACGGAGTAGATGATAGGGTTATGCGTGTGAATGGACCTGATAGCATATTATAACACTTGAATTTTTCCACATTTTTGTGGACTTGGGAACAGAACTTTATTTTCCGGGAAAAGTAAACAAAACAGGGTACCAAATTTTTTGTAATATACTCCTCTTACAGTTCTCAACTCGGATCCCTCAAACATCACACAAACGATGCGCTCTTTTCAGACCTTGACCCATTTTTTTATACTTCTGTGCTACAACAACTTCAGATATTTTTTTAAAGCATTTGTTAGCCTGTCTAGTTAACCCTTAAAAATATGTGTTGTAATCATGATCATCCTTGGTGTTTTTGTTGAGCTCTACTATAACTCCATTCTAAATAATTAAATGATTTCTTTCTCTAATATTTCCTCTTCCATAATATATGGCAGCCCTTTAAACAGCTACTTAGATGCATGTATTTCCCAAAAGATATCTCAATTTGTTGTACATGTAGCATAGTAATACAAAATAACTTGAATTTTGATAAAACAAAATATACATATATGTAGTGGGTCTTATTAGGGTCTCAGCGTGATGCAGGATTGGCCGATTTTTTTTAAAGCGTCACATGTGAAAATCAAATTATTGTGCATGAAAACAGGAAACCAAGTCGGGCGGGACACGTGAAATTACAAGCGTTATTATTACAATGATAAGGGTAATACAGGAATCTGACAAAACAATAAGCTGGATCCGGGATCAGACCCCCCAGTGAGACCCCTATGTAGCACACCACTTCAGTAATACATGTACTAGAAACTGTATGAAAACTACAACATATTGCTTTAATATTTGATAATTCTGAGATATTCAATGGAACTGATTATCTCTTCTTTTGAAATGTTTAAACAATATTTCTCTCTGTTGGTCTGTCCCTCTTAATTCTTAGCATAACCATGATAACCTTGAATGATTTCAATTACCAGACAAAACTAAATGGGGAACTGTTTTAGAGAGTAAGACTTGCACAAATACACACATGCATTGTACATGTACATGTATATCAAGTAAGTACTCATTGTGCAAGAGCTGTGTGCTTGCTTACTAGGATTCTTTAGTGTTATAATCTACATTGTATTGATGTTTTTCCTGTTTTGCTTTTAGAAAGACACGAGGATTGTTTATCGAGATACTTGCAGAAGGAGATATCATTAAATGACACAAAAGTGGCATGTGTTTGGACTCAGCATTTGTTATCACAGTTGCTACCACATCCAACAAATTATATTTTGGATACACATTCAAAAGGAAAAAGTGCAGAGTGTCCTTGTGGATGTGGAGCACCTGTTTTGTATGGTACAACTTTAGTTGGTAAGAATAAATATATGTCAACACAGATGAAAATTTAAGTGACAAAGTGAGAGTTTTTGCTCCACATTGAAGCCCTTACAGTGGCTTTTAGATGAAGAATAGCAATAAAAGCACTGTTCATTTGCTTTTTGTGATGTTTTTATGAGCATGTTCTGATTTTGTGTCATTGATGGATACCCCATATCCTACATTTTGTCCTAAGCTTTCTTTTCATTTATAAACAGACTAAAAGTAAAAAGTATGATAAGAGGCAATATATTTGGCCCCTGAAATGTTAAAATAGTATTGTTTTTATGGACAAAATATAGATATGAGCAATAGCCTAACCCTAAAAAAAAATAATTATGCTAAAACATGTATACATCTTGTAGCAAAACATCAGTTTGGGTTAAGCTGTTGCTTACTAGCTCACTGTCTCAAGAAACTGAAGCAATTAGTGAATGAATATGATCATTAGGTCAAGATCTACCTGCCGTAAAATGTTTAGACTTGGAAAACACAATTTGGGGTTATTGGCCCTGAATTGTTAATTCTAAGGAAATTAGTCAGTGTTTGGTCATTATATTGAATATTATTATAGATAAAGATAAAATGTAGACATCAAAAATGTTCAGCAAGGTAAGATCTACAATTACGTCAACATGACAAAAATTTGTTCATTGGACTCTTATAGTAGTTGTTGCCCTTTAAGGACAATTTTTCACAATTTTTTTTTGTCATCTTTGTAAATTTTCAAAAAACAACAGGATCAATTAGCCAAATTTGGGTTGAATGATCCTTAGCTAATCATAATTTGTGTTTTATTTTCTTGTCCATCAAAAATCATTGCCTCCATGGGTAAAATTGAAACATACATTGTACATTTGCATGATTTGTAAAATGGAGATTTTGGCTTCAGCATCTCAAAAACTTAAGCATTTAGAGCAAAACTGATAAAGAGTAAAAACAATCATCATGTCAAAATCTAGATACGGTAGAGAGAAACTGAAAACAACAAAAATGTACATGGCAATCGAGCCACATAGAAATCGCCAAAACTTTTTTGGGGTTATTGTCCTTGAAGGGATAAAATACATGTATGTGGGACTGTAGGGGATATTGGAATGCTGTTCTTTTATTTTTCTTTTTATGCCCCCGCTGTAGTGGTGAGGGCATTAAGTTTTACCCTTGTCCGTCTGTACTTGCGTCCCAAAATTGGTTTCCGTTCTCTAACTTGAGTTTGCCATTTCAAATGTTATGAAACAAATACACAATGCTTATTACCATAAAACACAGATCAAGTTTGAATTTTGGTGGAGTCACTTTAACCGTTCTAGAGTAACCGTTCCTTTATAAATGGAAAAATTGCAAAATTTTTATTTTCTTCTAAATATCAAGTAATTTTTAAAATTAGAGTTATCTTCCTTTGTCCTTGATTATAGTTTAATCAACCATAATCAATGCTTTATACAATGCAATGTTTGATTTTGACTTCCACTGATAAAACACAGATCAAGTTGAATTTGGTTAGTGTCACTTTAACCATTATTGAGTTATGCCCCTTTAAAAATTGAAGGATTGCAAAATTTTTAGTTTCCATTCTGTAACTTAAGTTTGCCCCAACCAAACATTATGAAACCTATACACAATATTCATTACTACAAAACTAAGATCAAGTACAAATTTTTATACGCCCGTCAATTTTTGATGGGACGTATTATGGTATACAAATGTCCAGCGTCCGTCCGTCTGTCCGGCATAAACATGTCTCACCGTAACTTGAGAATGACTTATCCAAATTTCATGAAACTTAATATAGTTGTTTCTTATGATGGTCAAACGATCTGTATACTTTTTGGTGAAAATAAGATTAAAACTTTTTTATGATTATTGCTTAAAATTTTACACACTTCTTAGTTATATTAATCTAAAGATCTGTATACTTTTTGGTTTTGATTCAAAATTTTATTTTAGAGATATTGAGTCTTTTGTAAAAAAAAAGGGGGTTTTCGCATGTCACGCCGTATGTCAGAAACTATTTATGCTTATTGCATAAAAATTCACACACAAGACGACGGGCGTATCATGCGCTCGTGGTGCAGCTGTCTATTTGTTTCCGTTTTCTAACTTTAGTTTGCCTCAACCAAATGTTATGAAACTTATACACAATGCTTATTACTACATAATACAGATTAAGTACGAAATTTGGTGGCGACACTTTTACCATTCTTGAGTTATGTTCCTTTATAAACATAAAAATTGCTGAATTTTTCGTTTCTGTTCTCTAAATTTAGTTTGTCTCAACCAAATGTTATAAAACTTATACACAACGGTTCTTAAGTTATGCGTGTTTACAAATAGAAAAGTTCTCTACTTAAGTTAGCCTCAACCAAATATTATGAGACCTACACACAATGCTTATTACCACAAAACTCAGATCAAGTTCAAATTTGGGTAGCGTCACTTTTACCGTTCTTCAGTTATGTGCCTTTATAACTATATGATATGCAAGCAGGGGCATCATCTGTGTCCACATGTGGACACTATCCACATTTATTTTTTTTAAATAAAACATGTACTATTCAGCTCTTGAATCAGATAGTTCTTTGAATCATTGTAGGAAGCCCAGATCTTTTTTATGGGAATGCTGATATAGTTCTTTTTCCATCTGACAAAGATTTATTCCAAGATGTCATGGATGTTATGGAAACTTCTGCAATAATAACAACACCTAAATATTTCTTTGAGAATGGGTATGAAGAAGATGATGTAGATGGAGATGAATTTGCTAATAAAGACCTTCCAGATGTTCTTCCAGATGAAGCCACAAAACTTGATCAGGTCTTGATGCAGGCTATTTCAGTCTCGCTCTGTAAACACAGACGAATAATTAAAAACAAAAATCTAACCAAAAACAACATTTCTGCAGTTCCAGTATGCCAAATTACAAACGAAACTTACTGTGTGGCGCTGTATGATGCTCAATATGACTACTTGTTGAGAACAAATAAAGCTTTAAAGCTTTTTGAAGGAAATAATCTTCGATTTGATGCAGTGTTAGATTTATGGCTTTTAATTTACCATAACTTATTTTGTTCTACACCACATCAGAAAGTTTTCAGGGAATTTAAGGGGACATGTGAACTTATTCCACAACTTGGAAGAGATAGATTTGAAAAAATTGTTCAAAATTCAAGATTGCTGTATATGCCAGAGAATATGCAACCTGACAACTCGGATGATGTTTCAGCCCATAAAGCTACAGATGTGTAAGTATTTTCATTTCATTACAGTTAGTAAATATATAAGAGGAACAAAAATATATGGAGCAAGGTCATGAAGACAGCAGAAATCACACAAAGCCTTAAATACATTTAACATCCAGAGCTCACCCAATGGTTAGCAGCAGTTTGAATTAGAATCCAAAATAAGCTCTGAATGGCCCAGACCAAAAAAATATAAAAAAGTAAAAATGTTAAAAATACCAGTTAGCCAAATTATAAATATGTTTGTTTTCCATCTCCCAACCGTACTCATTTTCTTGTCTGGAACATAACTTTTTTATCCATTGACAAAGGCTTTTGATATTTGGCATATGTTAGAGTACACAGCTATATATTCTCTTTGGGATTTTGGGTTGGGGACTAGCGAAAAAAGTCATATACCTAAAAGTATTGGATAGAGGTTCCCCCTATCTTTATATTGAGTGATTGTCAGATATCCCCTTACTTCAAAACTCGATAGGAAAAAAAACCAGAGGAGACAGACTAATACATAGACTGATAACAGAACTGTCCCCTTTAGCTTTTCAGAATCTAAGCATCCACACAAAGAATTTTTCATTATGCAAAAAAACATGTTAAATTTCAAGTTGTCTATTACATCGTAGCAGAGTTCTCGAAATATTTTTTGCCTGGTTGTCATCATGATCATTAGGACCACCAAGACTACAAATCTGGTGGTCCCATTGAACATTTGGTGGTTCTTTATTTGCAGATAACTTTTTGCTATCAATTCTTTCAATAGGTTTAAAATTAAAAAGGCCAAATTGCACAATAATTATATGCTTACATCAGTGTGCACATCAAATATTGATATGAATTTTAATTTGAAGCTACATTTTATTTCTAAATGCTAGAAAGCTTTAAAAAGAATAAAACCATCCCAAACGTTAAGTCGGAAATCAGGACCACCACTTCACTCAAAATTGGCAGACCTACAAGTAACTGATTTTTTGTGGTCAGGACCGACATGCATGACCGGCATTTTTAGAGAACACTGCATTGTAGCTTTCTTAACCTTCAACCAGCTACATTTATATAGCTAAAAGTAAAGCCATTCTAATTATTTTTGTTGCCACTCATTAGTTTATGAAAAATTTAAATGTTCTGTTGTCTTTTATTTTGTTCAGTGGAGAGTTAAACTGGTTAGATATAATAACAAAGAAGATCGATTCAATGGACCCATCAATTGAAAACTATGACTCATGGTTTGATGATTGGATGGATGGAGCTGTGGAAAATTCTGAGAAAAGTTTAATTGATGGCCATCATCATCCTCTTCAGAAAGATAAATATGACAGGTATGGGTAGTATACATGTAATGAATGAGATATTCAATATGAATTACATGTAGCATAACTCTGCATGATCACCAACCTGTCAGAACTAGTTTCTACCTATTGCATTGAAGCATGATGGAGGGTAGAATGGACTGCATGACATGATTGCTCAATTAATAAAAAACTGTTTGTAGATATAAGAAGATGTGGTATGAGTGCCAATGAGACAACTCTCCATCCAAGTCACAATTTGTAAAAGTAAACCATTCCATTATAGGTCAAAGTGTGGCCTTCAACACAGAGCCTAGGCTCACACCGAACAGTAAGCTATAAAGGGCCCCCAAAAATGACTAGTGTAAAACCATTCAAACAGAAAAACCAACAGTCTAATCTGAATAAAAAATGAGAAACGAGAAACACTTATGAACCACATCAAGAAACGACAACCACTGAACATCAGGTTCCTGACTTAGGACAGGTGCAAATAAATGCAGCGGGTTTAAACGTTTTAATAGGCGCACACTTCACCCTACCTGAAACAATAGTGTAACATCACAACATAAAAAGACACACTATAAAATATCAATTGAAATGGCTTAACTCCATCAAAAGACATATTAACAAAAACAAGTGAACATACACTGAACGAATAAATTTGATGTATGACACAATGTAAATACAAAATTAATAAAACAAGGGGGTTAGATATAAAAAGATATCAGAAAGACAACCATAACCTTGGACAAAATGCCGCCAAATAAAATAACGTACACAGGTAAATAAAAATAATTTTGTTGTAGGGTATACTTGGAGTACGGAAATAATTTTTACAAAATGCTGTTCCCTACCATCTCATTTCAAATAGGAAATAGATTTCAAACTTTCACAGAATCTTAATTATAATGCCATTGTGTACATCTTAGTTTGTTTTTTTTTTTATTTTTAAGTGATTTCTAAGGTTTCTCATAACAAAACATGGACTCTGCCATGCCCTAAATGGTATAAATAGGAAGGTTTCAAATCTTGAGCAATAATACTTATACAAAATTTTTTACATGTATAAACCATTTTTGAGAACTTTTTTTTTATTTTACATGTATGTAATTTTGCCAGGTACATGTACTTATTTCAGTCAGTGGTAATACTTATCATGCTTATACAAGTCATGTATCTTTACTTGAAGCTGTAAGATTTTAATTTTCTTTTCAAATTTGAATAATCTCCCCTTGATCTTCTCTCAAAATTTACTAATGCTAGTAATTTTTTTACGACCCCTTTAATTGGGTAGGTCAAACGTTGCATAAATTTTTTTCTGCTGTGCTAATATTTTTTGAATTCGGGTTCAACGTTTTATCTTAAGAACCAAAAAAAGAAATCTGCTTTGCAAAGATGTTAAAAGTAAATGTGGAAGGCCCTCAAAAATTGCTTGTTATTGAGAAGTACAGACAAATGAGGATTATATTATCTATGAAATTATACTTTTATGAATAGTAAAGACAACTATTAAGGACAGGCAATTAAACACTTAGTCAAGAGAAGTTCAAGAAAAGAAGAAATTTTACATATGACTTTTTTACTTATATCATGTACAATGTATCTATAATACTAAAATAACGAGGTCCAATTTGTTAGCCGGCATGGGGTAAAAAACGATGAATCAAAGAGTTCAACTTTATATGTAACTAATATAGGACAATGGTGTTGATTAAAAATTACACCATTCCTGACCCTTTTGTTTTCCAAATAATTAATATTTCTAATAATTAACAAGTTCCGTGTCGAATCCACTCTGATACCAAAAGTATGTCACCCGTTACCTACTCTGTACGTTCCGCCCCTGTTAGGCGCACCACCAAAAGGTGTATTTGGGATTTGCTATATACACGGGTCATAATCACACATGAACTTCGTCATTATACAGGGATTAACACTACTAAATTCAATCATTGTCACATGAAAATTCCGGTTGTAGTACGAAAACCAGGACATGTTCAAACAGAAAGATTTTGAAAGCAGAGAAAACTGTGCGCCTTATAATCAGCTTATATATCAGATGACAATAAATCCAGGTTTAAAATAAGGCAAAGGTACTTTAATTCAGTCACGGATCCGCGATGTTGCGGGTGTGTTCTAGTATTAGTAAAAAAAAGATCTGAATGTTTAAGGGAAATAACTTTAAATCCATAATAATTCATCTGTACCGGTAAATAAAAACACTTGTATAATATGACTCCTGACTATGTAATAAAGGATCCTTTTGACAATTATGGAAAAAAAACCTATGCATTTCCTCATTTTTTTTCTTTTACAGGCAGAAAAAGAGTGAGGAAAATGGGCCAGGTTGCTGAAAGATCACTATCTAGGACTGTTACAAGTTTTTTGTAAGGTGTGAGTATTTTTCAAATTTGTCAGACACTTTCTGTTTGTTGATACACTATTTTCAATGAACTTAAAAAAATTTCAACACATGTTTCTCAAGTACTGGTGAATAGATTGATTTCATATTTAGTCAGCAGCTTTTCAGTGATGAATTTTAATGTTCCTTTTTTGGTGTATGAGTTTTTGTAAGGACTGTTACCTATCAATACCAGGTTTACACCTTTTTCCAAGTATGTAATGTAGGTTTTATTCACTAATGGATCAGCCATATTATTTTAAACTGATATTTGCTGATTTTTTTCCAGACAAGCCACATTTAGGAATAAGAACATAGACAGGCCTGTTGGAATAATGTGTTTTAGTAAGATGATATATCTTTATATTCATGATATTCCCTTGTCACCTTGCACATAAAAAATTAGCATCCTGAATATGCATGCAATATTTTAAGTGGACTTCAAACAGACATAAATTACTTTATAAATTAATCAATTGAAGTTAACCTTTTTGCTAAATATTTGAACTTTCCATGAGCAACATGGTGGGCGCTACTGGTGGGGCAGGATCTGCTAACCCTTGGAACACCTGAGATCCCCCAATTTTTGGTGGGGTTTATGTTGCTTAGTTTTAGCTTTCTATGTTTCGTTTCATGGACTTGTTTGTACTTCTGTTTTTTTTTTTGCCCTCAATGCAGGGGGGGGCCTTTAATGTTACCCTTGTCTGTCTGTACATCGGTCCATACGTAAGAACATACATATATACGTCCCAAAATTATTGTCCATTCCCTTAATTTAGTTTGCCTCAACCAAATGTTATGAAACTTATACACAATGCTTATAACCACAAAACACAGATCAAAGTCGAATTAGGGTGGTGTCACTTCTACCGTTCTAGAGTTACAAAATGTATATGCCCCATTATAAATGGAAAAATTGCTGAATTTTTCCTTTCTGTTCTCTAACTTTAGTTTGCCTGAACCAAATGTTATGAAACTTATACGCAATGCTAATTACCATAAAACACAGATCAAGTTCAAATTTGGATGGTGTCACTTTTACAGTTCTCTAGTTATGACCATTTATAATGTTATATGCAAGAGGGGGCATCATCTGTGTCCCATGAACACATTCACCATTTATTTTCCTGTAGTATGACTTATATGTTGGATAATAGAAAGTTTTCATCATAACTACAGGAAATTAAAAAAATTCTATGTCTTATTAAATATTCCAGATCCCACAGGACAGCGAGATAAGAAGCCAGAAATGAAAATGACTAGAATGCTTCTTAGAGAGATTTTCGTGACGAACACAACACACTCATTTCAAAGACCACCATGCAAAACCTGCATAGAAGATAAATGTTGTGAATCGTTACACAATTCTCAAGCAAATGGATTCCCAGTGATACCCAGAATAAATTATCACATGGAAAAGAACATAGAAACAAGAATGTGGCCAAATTTGAAAAGGGTTATATTTTTGTGGTTTTTGTTTTGTTTTTATTCACACAATGTATGCAAATACTGTTAACTCTTGATAATTTCAAACAATAGTAAGGTGTATCTAATTGTATTCATGTTTTAAAAGTCAAGATTAAGTTTATGATTGCTTGAAATTTAACACTGCATTGGTGCATATTGGCCTTGTTGAGGTAACAGATTTTTTGTATGGTAGTTTAGAATTACTATATGTAATTCTAAACAAAATTGTGATACGAGTTTGACACGAAGTAATGCTTCATTAATTTGCATATTCTAATAACATATGATTATATTGTTTAATAAAACATGACTGACTTGTTTAACAAATCTTCTTTTACTCTTTTAATTACACTTATAGAACATTCAATAATATATCAATCTTACATTGTAAGTCCTGATCAATAATAGCTAATACTAAAACTACTTTTAGACATGTTATGATGTGTACACCAATATACAATGCATGTGTGCATGCAAATTATAAAAAATATGCATAGGTAAACTTATTTTTCATGCATACACATCATTCTATATGCTTTACATGAATCTGTGTGTACAAATATTTAACACATGAAAACATTAGTCTTTAAGGTTCATGCTAAAAAAAACGCTTATGGACTAAGCCAATGGTTTTGTAATTTGTTGATTTACGCTTCAGCTGACCTGTTTTTTCCAATTTACAGAAAGAAGAAAAAATTGAAATTGAAATTTCATGCTTTTTTTCCCCCACCAACTCTATTAAATTCATTATCCCTGAAATATAAATAAAAATTATCTGGGTAGTAGCATTAGTCTAAAATTGTGTGTGTTATTGTAATAAACAGAAATGATACCACATTGGCCGTTGTGTTAAATAAAAGTCTCAAAAAAATTCATGGCGTTAGTGAATTCTAAAAATAGGAAATCAAACAGATCTGGAAATGTTGTTAATGTAATAACTTTAAAGAACCAAATGTATGGTTACACAAAGTTGGTTTTTCTATCCTTTATTTTCTTTATTCCTTAAGATTTTATTTTGAAGCTGTTTCATCCTTGTTTATGAAATGGACCCGTCCAAACAGGAAAGACCTAAGGTCAAAAGTAACAGAAGATAAACACAAACAATTTGGAATTTTCTTGATTCATAGGTTGTACAACAATCTTTCTTTCATTTGGATATCAAAACGGGTTAAATGGCAAAAAGACAAAACCAATATCCCCATCTGTTACATTTGACAAGTCTACTTCGCTAGTGGTAAACTCCTTTTTCATGTTTTCAATTTTTTTCACATGCCATACTACGAGAAGCTCATTATTTACCGTGTTTGATAGAAAGCAACATAAAGCTAATTTTCATTCATAGTGAAATGACTATCTATGTCCCGTTTGTAAATAAACATAACCCCCCCTTTTTATGAACTTATATGATGATGACATGAATTGTATGATTAATGCAGCCATGAAAAATGTTTGGCACTAAAATAACACAAATATTGTTTGAAAGTTGAAGTACACAGTAATTCCATAAATATTTGTGTTTGTAAAATATTTTTTTCTTTTTTTTCTGACTGCCCGACTAGAATCTTTCACATAAAAAACCATGAACCAACAAATCAAAAAATCCTGGTCTAACAAATTAGTAAAGGGATGTTATGTTTGAAAATAAAAATTGATGATTAAAAATTGAAAATAAGACTTTTTAAAGCAGCACACAGTAAGCAAATGCAGTAAACATAGCAATAAAACTAAACGTCCATAATGCTGATATCACACATTGATTAAGAGTATTCACAGTATGAATGGTTATTTGAAAGTAAAATGTTTAAATGTAACGTGTAATTTAACAAGTTGACATGATTTAATCATGATCACAAACAGAATACTATTCCAAATAGATAGATATTTCAAATTGCTTATTACTAGTCATTATGTGTTAATACTTAGGTACACGTTAGCTATTTCAAATTATGTTTTCTTGAGTAATTATAATGTTTTATAAAAGAAAATTTTAAAGGCTTTCAGCCAATGAGAAAACTGAAAACGTACAGTCATAATAAAAGAAGCTTTTTGTGCAGTTGTTTCTCCCTTCCATCATTTTGTAATGAATTATATCAAGTAAAGTTGAACAAGGTTGGTTCATCCAATTATCATTCAATGTTGAATAACTAGTTCATCTACACAAGTTATTTCTGCTCGAAACAGGAACAATAAAATTGCATCCAAAACAAAGCAACAATATCTAGCAATATATTCATGGTCAAAGTTCGAATTCCAGACCAACTGATTAAAATGTAGTTCGTTCAAGTAGCATGGTACTACTGGATTCAAATGAATGTAACTTGGTGAAATCACATGCATTCAAAGGGATGAAATGTGTCAATGGCAAAGGTAGAAAGTGTTCCAAGTGGTTCAGCCACTGCTTGCAAAAAAAAAAGGTTATTTTTTTTTCATGTGAATTTCTCATTCATGATAAATTATATCATAAATATATTTGGTATATGGGTTCCTTGCAAGGTCTACATGTCCGTCAGAAAGGTTTCACCTGACCTCTACTTCAAATCAGGAATATGACAGTTGTTTTTCATTCATATGATGTGTTTGAGCTTTTGATATTGCTCTTTGATAAAGGACTTTCCATTTTGAATTTTCCTTGGAGTTCGGTATTTTTGTTATTTTACTTTTTTCTTCTTACCTTGACCTTGTTTCTACAGTTCATTGGTCGATGTTAAGTTTTTTGGTTTTGGTCTGTTTTTTCTAATACTATAAGCAATAGGTCAACTATTATAGTTGGTGTATGGAATGATTTTGTAAGGTGTACATTCTGTCTGGAAAGTATCTCTCATCCTCGACCTCATTTTCATGGTTTATTGGTTAATGTTAAGTGTCTGTATTTAGGTCCTCTTCTAAGATACTATAAGCAATAGGTCAACTATATTTGGCAAGTAGAATGATTGCAAGGTGTACATGTCTGTCTGGCAGGGTTTATCTGACTTTTGACCTCATTTTCATGGTTTATTGGTCAAATGTTAAGTTTTCCTGGTTAAGTCTCTGTTTCTTACATATTATATAAGCAATAGATCAACTTTATTTCATGCATGGAATGATTGCAAGGTGTACATGTCTTGCAGGGTTCATCCGACCTTGACCTAATTTTCATAGTCCATTGGTCAAAATTGCGTTTTCATGGTATGTCTGTTTTTGTATACTATAAGCAATATGTCAATTATATTTGGTGAATGGAATGATTGTAAGATGTACATGTCTGTGTGGCTTGGTTTATCTGACCTGGACCTCATTTTCATGTGTCATTGAAAATGTAAAGTATATGTGAAACTTGTAGTAAACCTTGATCACGGGTAGTAAAGCGGCAAAGACATTTCAGCGAATGCATTCTTTTTTTTTCTAATTTCTAAATGTATCAACGGAGAATTAAAGAGATATAAGAAGATGTGGTATGAGTGCCAATGAGACAACTCTCCATCCAAGTCAAAATTTATAAAAGTAAACCATTATAGGTCAAAGTACGGTCTTCAATACGGAGCCTTGGCTCACACCGGTCAGCAAGCTATTAAGGGCCCCCAAAATTACTAGTGTAAAACCATTTAAACAGGAAAACCAACGGTCTAATCTATATAAAAAACGAGAAACACTTATGAACATATTTGTTTCGTTTGGAGGACGTGTTTTTCAACAGACTGTCGGAATTCCAATGGGAACCAATTGTGCCCCTCTTCTTACCGACTTGTTTCTTTATTATTATGAGGCTGACTTCATACAGGAACTTCTTAGGAAGAAAGATAAGAAGTCAGCAATATCCTTTAACTTTACGTCCCGCTATATAGATGATGGTCTCTCACTAAATAATACAAAATTTGATGACTATGTTGAACGAATCTATCCCATCGAACTAGAGATAAAGGATACTACAGATACAGTTAAGTCTGCCTCATATCTTGACTTACATCTAGAAATTGACAATGAGGGTCGGTTGAGAACAAAACTTTACGACAAAAGAGATGATTTCAGCTTCCCAAATGTGAACTTTCCATGTAGCAACATTCCAGCAGCGCCTGCATACGGAGTATATATCTCCCAATTGATACGATATTCCCGGGCTTGTATTTCCTATCATGATTTCCTTGATAGAGGATTGCTGCTCACAAGGAAGCTATTAAACCAAGAGTTCCAAATGGTGAAGTTGAAATCATCCCTTCCTAAATTTTACGGACGCCATCACGAGTTGGTTGACCGTTATGGAATAACCGTTTCACAGATGATATCGGATATGTTCCTTATGTCGTAACTACAATATCCTTCCCTTTTCACGAATGTGACCTACCGAATTAGACTATTTTACCAGATTTGTAATAACATAAGCAACACGACGGGTGCCACATGTGGAGCAGGATCTGCTTACCCTTCCGGAGCACCTGAGATCACCCCCAGTTTTTGGTGGGGTTCGTGTTGCTTAGTCTTTAGTTTTCTATGTTGTGTCATCTGTACTATTATTTGTCTGTTTGTCTTTTTTATTTTTGGCCATGGCGTTGTCAGTTTGTTTTCGATCTATGAGTTTGACTGTCCCTCTGGTATCTTTCGTCCCTCTTTTATGAACCACATCAACAAACGACAACTACTGAACATCAGATTCCTGACTTAGGACAGGTGCAAATAATTGCAGCTGGTTTAAATTTTTAATGGTACCAAACCTTCACCCTTATCTGAAACAATATTAATAGTGTAACATCACAACATAGAAAGACACACTATAAAATATCAATTGAAATGGCTTAACTCAATCAAAAGACATATTAATACAAGTGAACATACAATGAACAAATATATTTGATCTATGATACAATGTAAATACAAAATAAATAAACTAAGGGAAGAATAATTAAAGTAACATGTTATACCGCTGTGAAATGTTAAACAATTTAAGAAAAACAACGTGCTTCAACAAAAATATCAGCCATTAGCAATTACTTTAAATACAGGTAAATGAAAATAATTTTGTTGTTAGGTATACGTGTACAGTTCAAATGGAGAAAGGAAATATTTTTACAAAATAAATAATTTTGATGTTTATAGTATGAAGAAGTGAAAATTAATAGTAATACCAAACACTTATCAAAGCTGGTATATAGACCAGATATAAACCTGAAAAAGTAAACATTAAATAACAAAAAAAGCATTACAATTAGTATCAACAGGTCAAATAAACAAGAAAGTACGATTAGAGAGTACTCGCAGTTACTGACAGCTAGTTAAAAGCCAAAAACAATAAATAATAAAAAATCATGCATCAGAGACTAAAATCAACTAAAACACATCCCAGGGATTTAGTATTTTAACGTCATGGACAGTCAAAGAAGACATAACTTGTGCAATGCCAAAAATAAATGTATCGACAGGCAGTAGGATAGTTAGGAGTTAACCTCTTTATAGATCAAAATGAACGTGGGTGTGTCTTTATACATCCCGTTTGAAAAGAATACAAATTTAGTTATGTTTTAGTTTGCTGATGACAAAATCGATATATTAGTGCTAATGTAAACTATATTCAAAGATCTAATTACAACCTCGGTAAGATAACCTTTACTAATAAGTTTGTTTAAAGGTTCGATGAGTTTACACGTATCACATAGGGATTTCCGCGCTTTAAGTACAATATTACCGTAAAATTTAGGATGTGAAATACCGTTTTTAATCAGTTTTCTACAGGTACAACCAAATTTACTAATTAAATCTTTGTATCTATGAAAGAATTTAGTAAAAGTTTTACGTAATTTATGGTAACGAAATCCCTGACTTAATAATTTACCAGTGATGCATTGATTACGTTCGTTAAAATCTATGACATCACTACACACACGGGCATAACGAACGAGTTGGGATATATACACACCGTATGATGGAGCCAAATGAACATCGCCGTCTAAAAAAGGAAAATTAACAATAGGGAATGAAAAGTCGTCTCTTTTGTCGTAAATTTTAGTATGGAGTTTTCCTTTAGAGATTGAAATGTCCAAATCTAGAAAAGGGCAACTACTGCTGTTTATGTTAGATTTAGTTAAAGTAAGTTCTTTTGGGTAAATTTCGGTAGTATATTTAGAGAACTCTGTATTATTTAACGAACAAATATCATCCAGATAACGGAAGGTATTGTTGAATGTATCAACCAAATGTAACAATGACGTGTCTTTACTGAGTTTGGTCATAAACTGAGATTCATAGCAATACAGGAATAAATCTGCTATTAAAGGGGCGCAGTTAGTGCCCATAGGAATACCTACTACTTATCGATACACTTTATCACGAAACGTACATATATGTTGTCCAGGAGAACATTTAAAGCTTCAATCATATCTTCACATTTCCAGTAAGTGTATCTAGCATACTTTCCTTTTCGTTTCAGAAAAGGCTTTAAACGAGTTACAGCAAATAAATTTGCAATGAAATTTTCAAAAGACCATTTAATTAAATATGAAAACTTTTTCTTGATAAGATTGTGTGGAAGTGTAGTGTAGAGAGTAGAAAATCATAACTGTCAACAGAATTAAAAGGACCATCAAAATCATGTATTTTATATAAAACCTCTATTTTACCACTCCAAAAATAATTAATATCATTATTTTCATAAGCATTCTTACAAAAGTTAATAACAAGTTTTTTGATAGTAGTAAGGGAGGTAGTTAGAAGCACTGATAGATTGGTAGTAGAACACTTACTACATGCGGAGATGAAACGGAATTTAAATAGTTTTTTGTGCAATTTAGGTAACCAGTACATAGTAGGGACTTTCAAATGTTCGGAAGAGGCTTTAAGCTTATTAATGTTTGTTATAAATCATATCAGTACCAGATCGCCGACTACTGCTCAGAGACTAGCAGTCCACCAACAGCGCTACCGACCCTGTACTAGTAAATATCATTTGCCAAGACACTTTCTATTTTTGGTGCGTCCGAAGTCTTTTCTGGATGTTCTTTTAATTTTCACTTTTCCAAACAAAATTGTTGCCTCTACCATCTTTTTCTGTATAAAGTGTCAAACAAGATGACAAATTTCTTTGCGTCTTCGTCTTTAAAAATGAGTAATATTTTCGTTTGGCATTGAACAAGAACGTGTCTTTCTGTATTATTCATGATGTTACTGTATGAAATAATTACAGTGCAGGATATTATGATCTAATACATGTGCTTTGAAACGGTTTCAGCATTTTTTGGAATCCATTCATACGGTAATCTTTATCATTGATATGTTTGAACTTTTATTCGTTTTCTGTCATCCCGGTTTAATATTTTGTTTCATGTATATATATATAATATAACATGTCTAAATTGAAAAGAACGTTCAAACCTATGATTGCGTTGGATAAAAACTGCAATTTTTATACGTGTGCATGCAAAACAAATTTCTTGGTAGAGGGGTCTAAATACAGCACAAACAACATTTTCCAAAAGACCAAAAAAGTGAAAAAGTATATTTTAACAAAACGCATTTGACTAACAGGTCGAACAACTGATGTTCTTAAACCCTGCTGACTGCCAATGGCGATTGCCAAATAAACGTATCACCAGATGTAACAAAATGGATCTTAAAAATTATTAATTTAATACCAAACAGAAAACAATAAACTTGCGGAAAAGATGGTATACCGCAAATATGAGATGCAAAAATTTGTACACCATATCCGGATTTCGACAATTAATGTCTCTTCAGTGATGTTAGGAATCGAAACGGTATTTAGAAGGCCACATAATTTACCTCAATTTAGGATAGACTCTTGAATTTTGAGTCGAGATAGGATGAACGGATCATACAAACCCGAAGGAAAATATAATACAAGCCCAAACGAAAAAATATAAACATGTCTAAATTGAAAACAACGTTCAAACCTATGATTGCGTTGGATAAAACTGCAATTTTTATACGTGTGCATGCAAAACAAATTTCTTGGTAGAGGGGTCTAAATACAGCACAAACAACATTTTCCAAAAGACCAAAAAAGTGAAATAGTATATTTTAACAAAACGCATTTGACTAACAGGTCGAACAACTGATGTTCTTAAACCCTGCTGACTGCTAATGGCGATTGCCAAATAAACGCATCACCAGATGTAACAAAATGGATCTTAAAAATTATTAATGCAATACCAAACAGAAAACAATAAACTTGCGGAAAAGATGATATACCGCAAATATGAGGTGCAAAAATTTGTACACCATATCCGGATTTCGACAATTAATGTCTCTTCAGTGATGTTAGGAATCGAAACGGTATTTGGAAGGCCACATAATTTACCTCAATTTAGGATAGACTCTTGAATTTTAATATAACATCCACACACGCTTAAAACACATGTCTTATGTCTATCTCTAGATTCGCCTTACGTGACAAGGTAACACTACGACTATTGAAGTTATATTTTTATATAGCGGATATGGTCGAGTGGTCTAGAGCGCTGGACATGAGGCTTAGCGATTGGTGCTGTAGTGTATCAAAGGTGTGAGTTCGAATCTCGTTGAGGAACAAAAATTTGTCAGCATAAAATATAACTCTAACACTGTTGGGTTCAATTTTCAGACTTGTATAAATATTTGTATTTAACATGTCTCTCAAACACACTGAGATCCAGAGGGCATATATATTGTATGGTTGTCACTTGCTTGGACTCGTTTGTATGATATACTTATTTCTAGTGACTGTAAAATGAATTGAACCAGGGGCGGATCCAGCCATTTTAAAAAGGAGGGGGGGGGTCCCAACCCAGGATAAAGGGGGGGGGGGGGTTCCAACTATATGTCCCCATTCAAATGCATTGATCGTCCAAAAAAAAAGGGGGGGTTCCAACCCCCGGAACCCCCCTCTGGATTCGCCACTGTGAACCGTTATCCCATAACGGGTATATAAAAAATTGTTGAGTCAGATTGCTGACAAATATAATACATTGTGTATAAAAAAATAACATAACATCTACACACTCTTAAAACACATGTCTTATGTCTATCTCTAAATTCGCCTTACGTGACAAGGTAACACTAGTCAACGACTATTGAAGTTATATTTTTATATAGCGGATGTGGTCGAGTGGTCTAGAGCGCTGGACATGAGGCTAAGCGATTGGTGCTGTAGTGTATCAAAGGTGTGAGTTCGAATCCCGTTGAGGGACAAAAATTTGTCAGCATATTCAATTTTCAGACTTATATAGATATATGAACCTTTTGAGTTTGAAAGAAAGATTATCTTATCTTATATTATATTATATAATATTAACTTATTAATGATTATAAATTCCATCGGCTGATATTAACTAGGAGATTACAAAATAATTCAACACCGCAACATTTGTCACTGCAAAATATTTACTGAGATTATCGCAGTTTTCGGCTCTGCACATTGCCAATCATACTGGCACTTTCCTCCTCTACCTTTAATTGTAGTATAAATAATTTAATATATTCACACCCATTTCAAACTCCAGCTAGCAGTCTTTTTAGTCAACTTTCAGACTCATTCACTCTGGTAAATTCTGTACTGTTCAAACAATTCCGACGCATGTAGTCAATTAAGATCAGTTCAATATATGTCCAGACTGTTCAGTAGTTCTTTTTTACTTGTACACATAAAACATACTGAATGTTCTGAAAAGTTACTGAATAGTAGTGAATTGACCGCTATCAAACAGTTACTGTACTGAATTTTAGGCTAGCCATAAAACCAGGTTCAATCCACCATTTTCTACATAAGAAAATGCCTGTACCAAGTCAGGAATATGACAGTTGTTATCCATTCGTTTGATGTGTTTGAACTTTGATTTTGCCATTTGATTGAGGACTTTCCTTTTGAATTTTCCTCGGAGTTCAGTATTTTGTGATTTTACTTTTAGCAATCGATTAGTCTTAAAACTGACTGAAAAACTGAACATGACTTAATAATTTTTTGCAGACTTTTCTGATGTTGTTAAGATCTAATTGACAAATTTTCTAGCCCTGAAATTTGACCCAACGTGAAATTTCTAAATTGAAACAACTTTATCATGACAAAGAATAAACAAGACTAGTATAACCAGCACAGACATTCATAAAACGAAATGCTAAAAGATCAACACCTTAAAAAAACTACAGCAAGAGCAACACGAACACCTTTTCAACAAAACTGGAGGTAATCTCGGGTACACCGGAAGGGCAATCAAATCCCTCTCCACATGTGGCACCCGTACTGTTGCTCATGTAAGTACAAATTCAGTGATAAATCTAGTTCGATGATGTCATAGTCGAGGAAAATATGACGGGATTGTGGTTAAGACAATTGGAACATATCCGTTGTCAACGTTATAATTCCGTATATAATATATAATATATTTTGTGTTTTTGTTTTCTATGACACCGTTATATTAAAAGTTAAATGCTTTTCTTGTGTCGGTTTGTATTGTATGTTCTTTTATGTGCACTCTGTTAATCTACTGATCGCGACTAAAAAGGATGGAGGGAATTTGAGACCTAAATAAACTAGTTTAACACGCCCGATTTTTATGAGCCTGTCCGAAATAAGTAGCTGCGCCAGTAATTGTTGTATGTCATATCTTAATCTTTTATCGTGATTTGGAGAATTGGGTGTTGATGTCAGATCTTTGATAATTTCTGTAAAATTTATTATTAATTTTTATAGTTTCTGGACGATATAGAACTTTTCATACATATACAAGACACCTGTCTTTTTTTGAAAATTGTATGTTGTCATGTAAATGTTTTTATGTTATATTTTGTTGTTGGGATGCCGTATCATTGACGAAATACACTACGTCTCTTTTGTTGATCTTTTTATTTAAATTCACAATTAAGAACCTACAATGAATTTTGATATGTTTTATACGTCGAAGATTGTATTTGCATTGATTTATAATTTATAATTACATCTTTATATTTTGCATTTCCTTTGAAGGATTATTCCAAAATAAGATATCTATTAGACAAACGGAAACAGAAAGTCAGTTAATATTTATTTTTAATTATGAAATAAGGAAGAAAAAATTTTAAGTTAGTAAAATACAACCTTCCTTATACAATTATTTCCGCATTGTGTGTAAATACAGAATATGATTTGCGCATTCGTGTGATTATTGTCTGTATGTGCATTTGTATGAATTGTATAAATATTCGTATGAACATAGGAGAACCTTGTATCACATAGAAAATAATCTCATTTAGGAATCTTGTGAAGCCATAGATAAAGATGAACCGGATTAATTGTATCAGAATTGGAGGAAGTACACCAACAAGAGATCTTTTCGCCGATTTGAATGGACGTAGGGCAGTTAATAATGGTATGTGGGGAAATAACATGGATCACATGGATATCCGAATTGCAAGATTACTGGCGCAGCAGAATTCTCCTTTGGGTTTCGACGATGACTCTAGCGACTCGGACGACTCGGACGGTAAACATCTTCATATATATATCTATATCTATATTAACTCTTCGTACACTTTTTGCATAGTCTGATCTAGATTAAAACCGAGAGAGTTAAAAAAAAAAAAAAGATAAGGCCACCACATTTTTATGTTATTCTCCTCAGTCAGATTTCAGAAATCTAGTTTGTTTTTATTTTTTGTTGATGATAGTAGTTTGACAGTCTTTTAAATTATGCACATATGTTTAGACTTGGTGCGTTCATGAGCTTGACATATTGTAAAGACACATGTTTATAACTGATAAATACTTACTGTCTATGTTAGCTGACTTGGTTATTTTTTCATAGGGTTGCTGTCTCATTGACGTTTACCCCATATGTTTTATTCATAGTGATACTAAAGTCTATGGCTTATACGGTTCCAAGACTGCAAACGATAATAAGCATGCAACTTTTTAAATGTTACATTTATATGTATTACACATTCTGTCAAATGAAGGATTCAGTAAGGGCCTCAAAATATTTCTGACTTTTTAATTTTTTTTTTGCATTATCCATTAAAGGGTGGACATACGATAGGTAGATAGCAAGCCAATAACAAAACCAACCAAAACACACCAAGAGGTCTTTACTGGTACATAAAATCATGAACATGATGATAAATTATTCCTACTAGTCTCCAAATTTCAACTGTTCATTTTTAAAAATTATTAAATACTACATGTACAGTGAACAACAATGTTTTTAGGTGACAGGTCAGTTAAAATAGACAAGTTTATGTTAACAATTTCAAATATTTTGGCAAAAGTATTAAAAGCGCAACTACAAATATGAAGGTTTAAATTCTGCTCTAACAGAAAAAAGCTAATAGGTTAGATTCCCGTAAAGTTATCGAACTGTCTTGGATTAAACGACTTCAAACAGCTTATCCCTGGGTCTAAATGACAATATACTTGGACAAGGAACATATCTACTACTTCTTCTATTGATATCATGAATATTATTGATAAAAGACAACGAAATAATAGGTCTCATGGCAAACGTATCAATCGAAATCAACGAGTTAAACATCGTATAAATTATACACTTGGTAATCTCCTATCTATATTTAAAAACAATGGTAGGCATCAATTATTATGTAAACTGGGTCAAATACCCATTAGTAAATTACACGATATTTTCAAAGAGTGTGACACCATCTCTTTCTTTAGCCCACTGTATGAATATTCGCGTATAATTACAGCTTTTTGCCACCATAGGCTGTTCCCGCGTATCGACAAACCTGAAGATCATAAACGCTATTTTCTGAAAATTAAATATATTAGCAGAGGTATTGATTTTATCAACTTATCTAGTATATTTAATGACTCTACCGTTCAAAACTTTATACCTCCCTATTTTGATAACATAGAACCACCTATAATTTCATACACATACAAAAAACCCAGCAGAAGTCTAATTTTTAATTATACGTCGGTAACATCAGACGTGAATGTAGATAATAATACTCCCTTAACTTGAAACTGTGAATCGTCGAAGTTTAGATATGTTCCCTATGGCCATGTTATTACAGGGGACCTCAATATCGTCCAGGACAGAGAGTTAAAACTTTTGAAAAAGGACCAAAATATCGTCCTCCAACTAAAATAGATTGGAAAGAGTGTCGTCAAGTCACCAAAGATGCTCTTTCCTCTTTTGTAAAAAGTGGTGTAAACGGGAAAATCTGATAAAAATCTCTTGATTCTTATTTAAATAAATGTATGAATGTGGTAGATAAGAGAATATCACATTTTGAAAATAATTTAGAAGTAAATAATAGAGTACATAATACACCTATTTCCAGAATAAGAAATAAACTTCAAGAACTTTCAAAGCGGTTTGTGTTTGTACCGGCCGACAAAGCAGCCAACAATGTGGTGGTGGTGTGCCGTAAATACTACACGGACGTTCTTAAGAATGAAATTTTAAATTCATCTACATTCAAGTCCATCCGCTCCACAGAGAGTCATATAGTAAACAAACATATCACAACCACATCAAAGCTTAAGGCTTCTTCTGAACATTTGAAGGTCCCTACTATGTATTGGCTACCTAAACTACACAAAAAACCATTTAAATATCGTTTCATCTCGGCCTCTAGTAAGTGTTCTACAACTAATCTTTCAGTGCTTTTAACAAGTTCATTAACTACTATTAAAGAGCTTATCATAAACTATTGTAATAAAATATATGAACATAGTGGTATAAACTATTTTTGGAGTGTAAAAAATTCTTTGGATGTTTTAGATAAATTACATGCTTTTGATGGTCCTTTTGATTCTGTTGACAGTTTTGATTTTTCTACTCTTTACACTACACTCCCACACTATCTCATCAAACAAAAGTTTTCCTATTTAATTAAATGGTCGTTTGGTAAAGCTGAATGCAAATATATTTGCTACAACTCATTTAAAGCCTTCTTCTCTAATGAGAAAGGCAAATATGCTAGATATACTTACTGGAGGTGTGATGAGATGATTGAAGCTGTTAATTTTCTCCTTGATAATATTTATGTACGTTTCGGCAACAAAGTTTATCGACAGGTTGTAGGTATCCCTATGGGCACTAATTGTGCCCCTTTAATAGCAGACTTGTTTTTGTACTGTTACGAATCACAGTTTATGACTAAACTCAGTAAAGACCCGTCGAAATTGCATTTAATTGATAAATTCAACAACACTTACCGTTATCTTGATGATATTTTTTCGTTAAATAATCAAGAATTTTCTCAATATACTGCTGAAATTTACCCCAAGGAACTTACTTTAAATAAATCAAATTTAAACGGTAATAACTGTCCTTTTCTAGATTTAGATATTTCGGTTTTAAACGGAAACTCCACACTAAAATTTACGACAAAGGGACGATTTTCGTTCCCTATTGTTAATTTTCCATTTTAGATGGTGATGTTCCTTTGGCACCATCTTACGGTGTTTATATTTCACAGCTCGTTCGCTATTCCCGTGTCTGTTGTGACGTTTTTGATTTTAACGAACGTAATCTATGTATTACTGGTAAATTATTAAACCAGGGATATCGTTACCATAAATTACTTAAAACCTTTACTAAATTTTTCCATAGATATAAGGATTTAGTTTTGAAGTTTGGTTGTACCTGTAGAAAACTTATTTCAAACGGGATAGCACATCCTCATTTTACGGAAATATTGTTAACCGCGCCCGGAAATTTAGAAATGATCCTTGTAAAATTATCGCTCCTTTAAATAAACTTATTCTAAAGGTTACCAATTCAACACTGTAATAAGATCATTGAATATTGTTTTATTGGTATAAATATTGATTTTGTTATCAGTAAATTAAAAGCAAACTAAATACTACTAGTATGTTTTATACATATACACATTCATGGATCTACAATCTGTCGATACCTGTATCTTGGCATTGCACAAGGTCATGTTTTCTCTGACTTTATGACGTCTTTACACTAAATCCATTGGATGTTGGATGTGTACGGATTGATAATTTAGTCTTAGATGCATGATTTTTATTAGTTGTTAGTGGCTTTGAACTAGCTGTCAGATAACTGCGAGTACTCTCAGATCTGTTCCTAGTGTCTTTTTGTTGTTTGGATGTACAAGTACCCTGCCACGTCCACTTGTATTTTGTCCATCTGATGAGTTAAGCCTTTTTCAACTGATTTTTATAGTTCGTTCTTATGTTGTACTGTTATATCACTGTCCCAGGTTAGGGGAGGTTGGGATCCCGCTAACATGTTTAACCCCGCCACATTATGTATGTATGTGCCTGTCCCAAGTCAGGAGCCTGTAGTTCAGTGGTTGTCGTTTGTTTATGTGTTACATATTTGTTTTCGTTCATTTTTGTACATAAATGAGGCCGTTAGTTTTTCGTTTGAATTGTTTTACATTGTCATTTCAGGGGCCTTTTATAGCTGACTTTGCGGTATGGGCTTTGCTCATTGTTGAAGGCCGTACGGTGACCTATAGTTGTTAATTTCTGTGTCATTTTGGTCTCTTGTGGACAGTTGTCTCATTGGCAATCATACCACATCTTCTTTTTATATTCTTTATATGGAAACACATATTAAATTGTCTTTAACAATGAAAGAACGAATATACTCGTCACAAAGATAGTCTTGTAAGTGCTTTTCACATATAAAAATGGGGTTTCCATGGAGTATATAAGGAGTATTGAAATAAAATGTGGACATATCTTATGTTAACTATTCATCCAAAGTAATGGGTGAAATTTAGTGTATCCAAAGAAACCTATATGTCTGGAATTAAATCTGTTATTCATTTCAAACGACTACTTTTAAGTGAACAGTGTACATAAAAGGACAAATTACAAGTATTTCAAATTCACATACAGATAATTTTCAAACAGATCCAGCTCCTATATTCATTGGAGGTGCAAGAGGAGGGATGAGGCCACAACGCAACCCCCAAGCAACAAAATCAACTCAAAAAGCTGTCCCTTCGAAACGAAGGAACTTTGATGTCTCTATTGACATTGGTAATATTTCTCTGAAGGTCAAAAGTGGTAACCTGGCAGAGCAAGAGGTAACTCTTTGAAAATTAGACTGAATTCTTTTATTTTCGTTTATTTATATGTTACATGCCTTATCTTTTATTTTCTTTCATCTCAGTCCCTAGTGTTTTAAAGCTATGGAAATATATATATTTATTATACTTCACGTTAAAATGCTAGATTTTGATTGGTTTATCCTATGGCTCAGCGGGAGACATTTTTTCAATATCATCCTCTCGTGCAGACAAATCAAAAATCGATATCAAAGACAATGCATTGAATTTACATCAATTATTTTAAAAACAATGCTCAAGTTATACGTTTTGGCCGAACTTTTTCATAGACTTGTCAAAATAAAAATTACATGTTGCTTCACTTTTATTGTTTTTCTAATAACAGTTACGTTTTTATGTACATGACGTCATAGTTATTAATTTCAATTTAGAACTTAAAAGATAATAATGACAGAACATTCAGTATAATAAATTAAATAATACACAGCTGAGAGGGTGATAGAACAGATTGTTACCCTCGAAAAAACATTGTCAACCTTGTCTTCGCCTCGGTTGACAATCTTTTCTCGGGGTAACACCCTCTCTGCTGCTATGTGTTATTTATATAATATATATGTACACAACTTTTATTTCACCGAAGTCGTAAATATGAGATGATTTAAAAAAAAAACCAACTAGCGTTTGCATGTCCTGCTAAAAGATCCGTTTTGGGACCAACCCTTTTAATTTAAAATCAGTACCTTCTCATGTCAACAAAGATATTAGTAACCTATTTTTTTGTACTGAAAATTGAGTGTTTTCCATCGTATTATGATCATCTTCCTTGTGCATATGAACCTATTAAACAAACTCAACAAATATGAAGGTCGTAATAACAAGTGTTTCTACTTTTGTGTAAATCAAAAAATCAAATAGCCGCCATTGGAGGTCAAAATTTACATTGAAACCCTATGATAAATTACCTTTCGGTTTTTTTTCAAGAACGAGTGCACAGTAGAGGTCAAAACAAACATTGCAGAAGTTTCTTCGGAAGCTAATTACCAATGCAAGTGCTATTATCTTGGTCTTGGTGAAAAGTCAAATATATGGCCTCTATTGGCCAAAATAAGATCTATTTGCTATGATTTTCAAAGATCTTCTTTTCATGAACTACTATCATGACTATACCGATTGAAACCGAAGTTGGCAGATGTTTTCCGTGAGAGTCTTTAACAAGTGTTTTTATTTTGACACCGATGGGGAATTTAATGTTGCAACCAACAATATCCAATAACATTGAAACTACTGTAAAACGTTTTGTTATTCATGTCAACTCATACAACATATTTTTTAGAAGGTACTCTCCTAGTATTTTGCCGAGATCACCTATGACTATTGTACATTGTTTGAATATGATATATTCATATATTTTAAAGCAAGCAGTTATTATTATTTTTTGCTATAATGCAACACAATTATATATTTATTTGGACGTTTAATAGGCAATCACCATGAATGTATTTTTATCCAGCAATTGTTATTTTGTAGCAATTAAGAAATATATATTGAATGTCTTTGTATCCAGCAAATAAACTGCTGTTATTGCTATTTGGTATATGTAATGTGTCTGACCTAAAAATTTAATAGATTAAAACCCTCATAGAAATTATTTTCTATCACTTTTCATTTAATTTGTCGTTTTTGCGTCAGGGCAATCTACTTTAGTTATTTGTTTTCAAATTCCAAATGTTTTGCTGTGCGAGTAAGAACGTATGACTCTAATTTAAGTCTGAAACAAACAAGTTTCACATTAGACAATTTCATACAAAAGTTAACTCCCACTTAAAATGGTCATTCATGGTTCTTATTTCCTTGTATTCTAATGTCGAACAATGATTAAGAAATGAATGGTAAGTGCACATTTTACAGGTAAATGCAATTGATGTTTTAAGATTGTATTTAGAAAACCAGACAAAACTTTCCTCATACTAAAACATACAAATAAAAGTTTTGTCCGTAAGCTATACCTATCCAGTAATGGAGTCGAATATAAATGATAGCATCTTAATTTTTGAAGTGTCGTGTGAAGAAACTAATATTTTTTTCTGAAATTTTCCAGGAAACATGTCCAACGTATATGAATACTGACATATTACAGGAAAGTTTGGTATTTATTTCCTGAATTAAAGTTAAATTTAGAACGATTTTATTAGTATATTGTACACATGTTATGACATCATTCTATATTTCTTTTTTTTTTTCTAAGAAAAAATGAATTCAATTTAATAGTAGCATAGTACACTGGCATACTAATGCGAACGTTTGAATATCCTATGAATTAGCTGCCTGTATAATTTAATTGGTGAAGGGAAACTTATTCAGTTGTACAGCTTTTTATTTCAACTTTGGATCAGCTTGCAGGTTCCCATTACTATAAAAAAGAGTTTTGATAGTTATTCGTTTAATGCTAAAACTTCAAAAATAAACATGCTTTCCGCAACTTCTGAAGACTGGATAAATTTTAATGAAATCTCAAGAGTCCGTGCTGTAGTGAATTCCATTTGCACACGTTTTGATCAAAGTACTGGGAAAATGAACAGGCTGAAACAGACATATTTTACTTTTTCATATGTTAGAACGATACATCTGTCTGTATCTCATCCCTATGGTTTTATCTAAACTAAAACGCGTCGGTTGTCTCGTGCTCACCCTTGATTCCCGACCGGGTCAAACCATAATACTTGACAGTTGGTATTTGCTGTTGACTAATCTTTGAAAATCTGCCTATTTGATTTATAGTTAATTTGTTCTTATCTAAGCTAAACAAAAACAAAAAATAATCATGCATTAGAATGACTCGGTAGTAACAACGGTATTTGTAGTTTCTGGCTAGGTGGGTTAGATACATGTACACTGCGTTTAAATATTACATTAGAATTTCAACCAAACTAAACTTGATTTAACTTCTCCGTCCGTTTTCTCGATAAGACTAATTGACAAAAAATCTGGAGCTAGACAAATGTAACTATTGGTTGTTGTGTCAATAAACACAACAGCGTATCGATCTCCACAAAATGAAAACAACACTTAATAAATTTCATGTGTCCAAAAGAAGCGTTTTTTCTGGATTTACCTCAGTCACCAGGAACGCTCAATGCCGAATTTTTGAGAGCCAATGACACGTGCGGATCAAGGATTTTGAAAAAGGGTGACCCCTGATAATCCAACGTTTGGAGTGATACTTGTAAAAAGACTGCAATTAACATATATGAAGCTCCATAAGGGGACAGGGGGGCACACCCTCCCCCTTAATCCGCCTCTGAATGATGTATAAGAACCGTTGAATAGCTATATGACCAAAAGGAATTAAACATAATAGCCAAATCCATGGTCAACTTTTCCTGAGGGAGTTGAAGTCTTAGTTTCTTAATTTTTTTAATTGTGTCGGTTTTGTTTTAGATTATGAATTAATTTATTATGTCTTTTTTTTCAAATTACAGAAAAGAATAAAAAAAGGAAATGAATGCATAAATATACAAAGTAAACTTGTTCGTGCTTTTACCGCTTATGACGTCTTTACACTACGTGTACTGACACTATAATTTGGAGAACATGTTTTATTTATTAGTTGTAATTACCATTGGTTTGAACTAGCTTTCAGAAATTGCGAGTTTTTTTTATATCCGTGTATTGTGTCTTTTGTTTTTATGTTAGTTGTTGCTTGTGCTTTGTGTCGATCTGATGAGTCAAGCCATTTTAACTGATTTCTACAGTTGTTTCTTATGTTGCACTGTAACACCATTGCATCCGGTTAGAGGAAGGTTGCTCACAAGAAAGTTTAACCCCGCCACATGTTTCATTTGTGCCTACCTCATGTTAGGAATCTGTTATTCTTGTTAGCCTTTTATTGCTGACTACACGGTACAAGTCTCATTGGCAATTAGAAAACATCTCCTTATTTTATATTGTTATAGGTTCACATTTAGATCATGCACAATTATTTTTCTTTTTCAGGCTGATGTCATAGTAAATAGCGTTGCTACTGATCTCGACTTAACAAAAGGTGTTGGCTCAAGTGCCATTTTTGCAGTTGGTGGTCAGGTAATACAACAGGAATGTGATGATAATTATTCAGATGGGATATCATTTGGTGATGTAGCTATAACCTCTGGAGGGAATCTGAAATGCTCTAAAATATACCATGTAGCGCTACCTAGCTGGAATAACAATGAACAGGTACGTGGCAATATAAACTTAGGCTGCATGTTGAACTAAAGTGAATTGTATACAATAGAGGTGTACTTACAATATACCATAAAAGAAACCATAAACATGATCCACGTTTGAATCTGTGACATGGGTTATTATCTATTCATTTGGGTTCCAAAAATAACTTTAAAAACACTTTTCAGTATCTATATTGAGAGGTACTTCCCCTATAATAGATTATATATAAAAGATATACCCGTAATTTCATGAGTGTAACACAAACTGAGTCTGAGTATAATCATCCCATAACGACCAACCTCTTACTACTACTTAGAGAAAACCCAACAAAAGCGACATACAAGATTCATTATATTTAAGAAACGAATTGGGAAATACTTTATACGTAAAGGAATGCAAGTTGTCGTTTTTCATACATACATTCTGTAAATACAGTCTTAAATCTGACTTCAAATATATATATATATACCATACAGCATTATCTACGTAATATATTAACAATTCTCTAGTATTCGATTACATTTCAAAATACAGTTCTTTATCTGTTTCAACTGAATACTGAGTGGAAAACTGTGCACTTTTTGTAATATAGATTAAGCAAGGTATATGTCAGCTAGAATACAAGAATAGTAAATTCTCGTTACGCAAGAAATTACCAAAAATCGGCGTAAGATTTGAACGACTTCAATGCATAAACATCAGGAAACTTATAACTGTTTTAATAATTAACAGTGTAATTACTTTTAGAATATCTTAAAAGTGGGTCAATTCACATGAGATATATTACACTAGGTACTCTTTACATTGTATATTTATTTCCCAACTCGTATTATGAACGTTAATTTTTACAAGAGTTGTTAGGTCGCGCATGGCCGTCCATTACGTTTAAGTAAATTTTGTTTTCACAATGAGGTAGATACTTAAGGACGTTATCACAATGAGATATATACATAAGGACGTTATCACAATGAGGTAGATACTTAAGGACATTGCTAGACCTGATCTTAAACTTTGAACCATTAACATGTAAGCATACACCGTGAGATAACCTTTTCCGAGTATTAAAATACCCGAGATAACCTGTTTATGATGCATACTGTATACATCACCGATTGTATTACATTTTATGACCTTGTGTTTGCTTCTGTGAATTGGTTGTGGGCACACAGTTGTCATATACTAAATTAAATACTTAAAAAGAATAAAAGGAATTTATAAAATTTTGGACAGTATAACAGACAATACTAACTACAAAAACCCGATTCGTCCGACAAAATGCCTTGACTTGCTACATGCACAAAATGTGGTAGGATCAAACCAGTTTTACGTTCACACAAGTGACCATTTATTTTCTTATCCTATCACCAAATATGTTTTAAACAATCAAGAACATAATTTGGAATACAGGGTCAATATGTGCTCACAGCTACAGGAAGAAAACTTGTATGTTGAATACTTGTTTTTCTTTCCTAAAACACAACAACAAAAATACAACAAAAACAAAACGAAAAACGAAAAAAAAAAAAAAAAAAACAAAAATTCTGTTTTAAGTTTGTGATATTTACTACTGGTAGCAACCATGTCTTGGTTGAAAGACATCACGTTAGTGTGTCCGAAATGATTTTGGACAAGTTTCTAAAACTGCCTGGTGCTTTTGTGACCAACTTAAAAAATCTGACCTATTTGCGGATTAAACCACTTGGATAATATTGGTGATGGCCAATGTAAAGTATGATATGCTTTAAAACATTTTTTAAAAGATTTAAAGCAAAGTCAAATCGTCCAAAATTTTGATACGATTGATGTTATGGATTATATTCAGGAATTAGTAGCATTAACAAAATTCTAATTATATTTCCTACGGTATCTGTTAATGAGTTGATAATTATTTTATCATCAGGAAATACAAGCAATCTTGAAAAAATGTTTCGTGCTAATGGGACAATCTCACGTAGCCTTGAAAAGTGTGGTAATACCACCACTTGGGCATGGGTTTTTGGGATTTCCAGACGATGTTATTGCAAGAAATATGATATCGACAATTGTAGAATTTGGGAAGAATCCACAGATACACCATGCTTCAGTGTCCATTGTATGTCACAGAAGGCAACATGTAATATTTAAGGTGAGCACAGCAACATTACGCAAAGTTCACTTATATGCTTAACATTACTGTTAAAGACAATTTTGGCCTAAAAGAGGAAAAGTTAACATATGGTTTTAGTAAAATCTGCATTAAATGATTGTTTGAATGAATGTTTTTTGCTTAACGCATTTTCTATCATTTTCCTTCTATGCAGGATGGTAATTAGGTCACTAACTTAAAGGTGGTTGTTTATAAAAATTAATAAACGCATGCGTGGTTTGTATGCTCCGAAGATTTAAATTGTTTATTGGATATACGTTTTTTTGTGTATCGAACAAATATGTATCAAATGCAAAAAAATGCACGTGTATAAATAATTTAAGTACTGTGGCACTTTACTTCAAAATTCCCAACTTTCGAGAACAAATTTATAGAGAAGTGTTAACTCAATGTATTATGTGTGTAATCATCTGTCTATTTCAGGCACTAAAGACAGAAGTTAAAAGATTAACAGGTACAACAAAATATATTCATTCTTTATTGTCTGGGATGGGTAGCTTTCATTCTTTAATTATGTAAAATGGCATAAGTGAAGGATTTAATATAAAATTAGAAATAAAATGTGAAACTAAGGAAGAAAACTCGATCAAGAATAAATAACAGGCAGCAGTAATTCGTCGGTGTTCAAAACACGTAAATCATTTTGGAATATATCAAGCCTAGAAGAAAAACAAACGGAACCAAATAAACTCCAAATGAATCGAGACATGGTTCGGGGAAAGGGAAAGCATCTCCTGCATGCATCTTCCAAAATGCTAATTCCCATCAAGGAATCATGTAATGTCTTTGTAGTCAACAGTCTGAACAGTCCCTTAGGAATAATCATTATTATAACTGATAATTATAAACACATACCTAGAATGGAAGAGGAAAGGCTGTAATCAGAATGTGATCTTTGACTTCGGATAATTTAAAGAGTTTGGTCGGTACTTACACGAAAAACACTTTCTGCTGAAAATCTCTGTGCTTTAACGATATGATTGTGCTATTTACTATTTCTTAATTAGCATCTGTAAGTCAATTCGTCTCGATTGTTTGGTAAATTATTCCTTTTTACCGAATTTCTTTCTATTCATGTTTTTATGGCTGGTCAGAGCAAACTTTTAACTAAAAGAATATATGTTTTTGTGTTCATAGATTCATAGTATAATTCTGCATATTTGAGAGAAATACAATGAATGTTAGCTTCAATTTGACCCAAATATAATAAAACCGAATAATTACGGAAATACTCAGTTCAGGACTGTTGAAACCCATAGCGACTAGACAGTTCACTAGCAATTGTAGCGATCAAGTAAAAGTTATTAATAACTAAGAAAAACCCGCGCGAGCGCGGCTTGAAGACTACTTGAAATGTTTATGGTGATACACAGCTTCGGTTCGTGTTTCTCAAACTGTTTTTATGCACTGATGCATTATGTTGATAGTTTTGATTAGTTTGTCAGTTCTTCTTCCATGATAGGAGTGTGTATGTCCAATTAGTAGCTTCTGTCTCGGTCTTACACTGGTGCTTCTAAAACGGAAGAAATAACTCCGAGAAGAAGAAGAAAACCTAGAACACTGATGATTAAAACATTTCTCAGCGGTGTTAGTGTGTAGTATTTCTTTTTTTTTTTGAAAGATGCGAGTCAAGTTCTGTCTCTGTGTGATACGAGTGCTCCAAGAACGGAGGAAATAACCAAGAGAAGACAATCTAGAACTCTCTGATGATTTAAAACATTTCTTCAGTGGTGCGAGTTTGTAGTATTTTTTTCCGAGTGGTTCGAGTTTTGTCTCTGTGTGACAAGGGTGCTCCGAGAAAGGAGGAATTTACTAAGAGAAGAAGGAAACAATCTAATGATTAAACAAATTTCTTCGAGTTTGTTATATTTCTTTTTTTTAGTGGTGCGAGTTTGATAAAGTGATGCAAGTTGTAATAATTAGTGAGAGTGTTTGAGTGGTGCGAGTTGTACGTGGGCCGAGTCGTCATAAATTGATTTCCGCCCGCTTACAAAACGTAGACGGTAAGGAACCAGCTACGGAACTTTATTTGGGGTTTAATTAATTAAGTTATGCTAATTAAAACAATTACTATATGAAGTAATAAAATACATTACATACACTAACTATTTATTATTATAATAGTTCAGACGAATATCGCCTCGGAGACAAACCGGCTAAAAAATTTTGATCTACAAAAAAATCGACTGAGCCTGCGCGAAAGCGTATAAGACACGGATCGATAACGGTCTCCGAATTTGGATATTTTTCTGTGGAAAAAATTGTTTCAAAGACAGATTTAGGAAGTACAAAACACTACATTTATACGTCATATCACAAATATTTCCGACTTTGTATGGTTCCAGTGGAGTTGCGGCTCAATGAAATCGGTCTCTTCCTTTAGTAGTATGGATTACGATTTGATTTCGCTTTTTAGATAAAAAAATCTTCTAAGAATGTGAATACTGTGAAGTGGAAATGAACTGTTTTAATCGATTAACGATATTTGAACATCGGTAAACTACTGTCGCCTACATTAACTTATTGTCTTCTTCGTGATAAATGCAAAGACTCGTAACAATTATTTTATTGTCACACCAAAAGATATTGTGGATGAAAATTATGAATTTTGGTGCATTGGTGCATGTATAAAGCAGACAATATTCGCTAAATTGAACTTTTTTTAGTAATGTCCTCTTTATCCTAGGTTGGAAACCCCCCTTTTAAAAATGGCTGGATCCGCCCCTGATGTCTTGCAAAGTACACACCGTCCATGACAATTTATCATAACAAATTTTTCCAATAAAATAAAATGTAATTGTACGTATACATTTTACAGTTGCATTAACTATCTTATGCAAACAATACAACATAATTATCCTTTAAAACACATTAATTGTAAAGGAACATTTACTATTAGTTAGTATTTAGAATTTATTAGGAAACTTAAGTCACGAAGATGCTTCCGAGTCATGAATAGACGAATAGTTAATTGTTACAATAAACTTAGTCGTGTGTTTTCTATGTTGTGATGTTATACTATTGTTTCAGAAAAAGGGAGAAGGTTTGGTACCATTAAAACGTTTAATCCCGCTGCAAATGTTTGCACCTGTCCTAAGTCAGGAATCTGATGTACAGTAGTTGTCGTTTGTTTATGTAATTTATACGTGTTTCTCGTTTCTCGTTTTTATATATACTAGACCGTTGGTTTTACCGTTTGAATGGTTTTACACTAGTACTTTTGGGGCCCTTTATAGCTTGTTGTTCGGTGTGAGCCAAGGCTCCGTGTTGAAGGCCGTACATTGACCTATAATGGTTTACTTTTATAAATTGTTATTTGGATGGAGAGTTGTCTCATTGGCACTCACACCACATCTTCCTATATCTATTAAGATCCATCTCGCTCAGGCAAAGTTGACCTAAGGTGGATTTGGCTATTCTTTTAATTTCCCTTTATAGTTAGTCATGTAACTAACTACTCGTGTATTATTCTTAAATATTTGCTTTTCAAAGTTTTGTGTTTGAGCTTGCCTGATGAAGGTAAATCCAGATAAGCGCTTTGTGACACAAAAATTTATTATATATAACTGTATACCAAGAACCATAAATGTTGCTTGTAAAAAGTTTAAATCATTAGCAGGCGTAAACAAAAACTTTTCTATCTATCTATAATTATTTTAGTGCAGCTGCATATGGATATGTATAAAGGCGATCTCAAAACTCCTTCATACTGGACGAAGTACGACCAAACAAAGACTCTAAGAGAATGGAATTGTCACCAGATATCTGCTAAGTGTTGGGAACAGGTTCAAGTAAGCCCAGAAGAACGATCTGCAATTGAAAAACTTGTTATGGATACATGGATGAAGCAGTTTGTTGGACATGGTCGCGATTCACGGGGACTTAATGCATTAAATTACGCTAACATACAAATTCTTGACGTAGAAAGAATAGAAAACCCATTATTAGCAGAAAGGTATTTCCAATGCAGAGCAACAATGTTTCATAAGGTCGGACAGTTAGAAAGAACTTTTACAAGACTTAAAGACATACCATATGCAAAAAATGGAGGTATTTTGACCACCAAAAAAGCAGGGAAAACCTTAACACGCGAAATGTGCCAAATGGTAAATGAACATTATTTATTCCATGGTACAACTGTGGGACGGATAGACGTTATAGCGGCTCAGGGTTTTGATAATAGATTGACTGAAAACGCTATGTTTGGACCAGGTGTTTATGCTGCTGAAAGTTCAACAAAAAGTGATCAATACGCAGGTTAGTATAATTTGTAATTATGCAGTTACTGTACTTGAAAACAAGGCATATATCTCTATGCGTCTTACCGCTCTTATTACTGTTTGTGCATTATATACGTATCACATGATGATGCTTATTGTGAAAAAATGAATACGGAATAATGATTTACGCCACGAATAACCAAGCCAAAAAAAAAAAAAAAAAAAACCCCTAAACTGTTTTTCACCTCTCTAAACTCACAATAAGAACTTTAACATGGACCAAACGTTCACATATTACTGCAAGATTAGGACGACCACATGCACCAGATTAAGTGGAATTATATGCGAGATGTTAACAAAAAAAGTCACAGATGTTCATTTTAGCTTTGAATTACACAGCATTTTACGAACGTATATTCATGATATTTAATTCTGTAGTCCAGCAAAATGAAAAAAAGGTGAAATTTGTATCGTGAAACTATGCATAATGCCCGAAAAAACCTAACATATCGAAAGCCTCGAAGCCTAATAAGACAAGTTCTTAAAGTACAATCTTCAGAATAGCTTTTAGGTCATCTGTCATCTTTGTCATAGATTTATACTTATCCTCTTAATGTAGCTTCTTAGTTTCATAGTTAAAACGTTATATAACTCCCTTTTTCAGTACTAAAACACAAATACAATAATTGGTCTGAACATAAAAGGAAAAAAGATTAAAGCTATTGATTTTTTTTTTTGCTAAATAAAAATGAAATAATTTATGCAATGATATATTCTCTCTAAGGTAATAATGTAGATTAATCCAGAAAAGTGCTTCAGACACATGAAATCTTTTTGAATGAAATGAGATGTTAAGTATTTTAGGGCTGTAAGAAAGCAACCAAATGACACAAAATAGACCTGTAGATGTTCACATACGGTTTCGACAATAGTGTTAATACAATATGTAATGCTGCAAATCTCCCTTATTCTAAAAATTGTGAATTAATTTTAAAAGAGAATACCTAAGACCTAAAACCACCACGGTCACCAAAGGTCTAAGTTACAAACATAGAGAAGATACACCAAAAGATAACAACCGAAGTGGCTCTGGAGTGTGTCAGGCGAATAAACATAATTATGGATCATTGTTAAACTATACGCATGGCGGGTGCTACATGCAAAGCAGGGTATGCTTACCCGGTCTCGTTCCTTTTGGAGTTCATACGATTCCATCATTTTGTTTAACCTTGATTTGTATCTTCTTAAAGCATTTATGAGATTTGAACATCGATAAACGACTATTGCCTCTATTTATATTACATCTACCATACCCCTTTTTAGCTCACTTGGCCGAAAGACTAAGTGAGCTTTTCTCATCACTTTGCGTCCGTCGTCGTCGTCTGGGCCAGATTCGACTAGACTAGCTTGGCCACAATCATCATTTGGGTATCTAGTTTAAAATAATGTGTCCGATGACCCCGCTTGCCAACTAAGATGGCCGACATGGCTAAAAATAGAACATAGGGTAAAATGCAAGTTTTGCCTATTACTTTAAAAAAAAAATAGAGAAAATTTGACAAGGGCAGAAGTGTTTGGAATGTTGAAATCTACCTATTGTCCATTTACTGCTAAACTGTTATACGACTTTTATAGGAGTTATTTCCCTTAAATGACAAATTTTCCCAACTTTTAAAATTTTTGCCTATTATGTTGAAAAATATAATAGATAGAGACAAACTTTGTATAGCAAAAATGATCAGTAAGATAAGTTCTGCAAATAAGTCAGCATGGTTGAAATCGTCAGATGACGCCTTATTGGGGTGTTGTCCTTTAATGACGATGTTTACTATTATTTTTCGTTTTTGCCTTATATCTGAAAAGGATAATGGATAGATAGAAACTTGAATAGGCAAAAGTGATCAACAAGACGAGATCTACAAACAAGTTGAATAGTTGAAATCGTCTGACGACCCCTTATTGGAGTTATTGACCATTAATGATGGTTCTGACCAATTTTTTCGTTTTTGCCTTATATCTGAAAAACTATGATATATAGATAGAAACTTAAATAAGCCAAATGATTAGCAAGACAAGCTCTACAAATGAGTTAACATGGTTTAAATCGTCTGATGACCCCTTATTGGAGTTGTTTTCTTTAATAAGGATTTTATCATTTTTTTTTGCGTTGTTGCCTACTATATGAAAAACTGTGTTAGATAGTAAGAATCTTAAATAAGCAAAAATGATCAGCAAGACTAGATCAATAAAGAATAGATTTTTGTCATGACTTCTATTCTAGTCCACAATGATGGGGAGTATCCATTGTTGAAGATGCACATAGACATAAGTGAGCGACACAGGCTCTTTAGAGCCTCTAGTTTCATTGTTATCTTAATTAGTGAAATAACATACAAATTGAACATTACAGAACGTATAAATAAGGAAGGAAGTATGATAATGCAATTTGTTTTGAACCCTTGAATTCAAAAATCAAAATCTATTATAAAAGATGAAATGTTTACAGAGAATATGTCATGTCAATATCTACCAGTATTAAATGGTGATTAATGTGTCTTTTTGAAATTATTATTTTTTTTTTTTTATTAACATAATTTGTTAAATCCTAATTTGAAACAAGACGTGTTTTGCCTGATTTACTCTGGGAGTTGTACAGGACTATGTATCCTTATTTTTTTCGTCATTGCTGAATTAATTTGACACCGATATTCAACAGCCGTCATTACAATTAAGGCTGGCATGGTTTCATTTCAACATATCAAGAACTGTGTAAGCTTGTGTTAGTAACTGCGAACAAGATTGAAGTCTGTGATACAGTCGAACCTCGTTGTGTCGAACTCGGTTGTGTCGAAAACTCGGATGAGTCGAAGTAATTTCTCGGTCCCGGTAAAATTCCCGTTTGATCAATGCATAATTACCTCTGATGAGTCGAACTCGGTTAATTCGAATACTCGGTTATGTCGAGTAAATTTTATAGTCCCGTCGATATAAAATTAATGTAAATTGATCCCGATGTCTCGAAGTTCGAAAGTAAGAATTTTCGAAAGATGCAGACCTAATGATAAAAGCTCAAATCGGATGTATTTCTTATGTTACCTAATCATTTTCAAATGTATTTATAATTGTTCTGATTTTACGTTTTTTATGTTATCTTCTTTTTTTTTAAAACTTATCGCCTTAATTGTTATGATTTTACGTGTTTTTATTTGTGTTCTCTCCTGAATCGGTCTTTGTAGGCAATTTAATTACCTTTTCTAGACTAATTTGTATTTGTCGTATACATCCCTTCCTGGTATGTATAGTTTGTTGTTCTATTAATCAATTTAAACAAAGGAGTGTTGAGTTCTAAAAGAAACTGCTTTCATTTGTTAGTGCAAAATGAGGAAAGTAGCCGGTGGTTATCTCCAGTAATATCTATAAATAAACTCATCAAAGATACCAGAATTAAAATTTTGTACGCCAGACGCGTGTTTCGTCTACAAAGGAATCATATAAGCTTCTTTTTTGTCATTTAGAGAATTTGGCAGATCTTTGATTGTCTTTTAATTTTATTCACTATTTTTCTATAGATTCTGGCCGATTTATAGAGCGTACAATAGATCTTAACATCGTTCAAGACCGAGAGTAAAGGACCTAAATATCGTCCCCGTCAATCATTAATTGGAATGAGTGTCGTAATATCATCCACGACTCACTCCGTACTTACTGTTTAAAATGGATAAAACGGGAAAAAGCTGACAAAAAATCTTTGGACTCTTTTTTTAATTCAGTAATGAACATAGTTGATATACGTATTCAACATTTTAAAGAACATTTTACTCTTAACAACAACCATAATAAACCTATTTCTCGTATCAAACATAAACTTAAAGAACTAGCCAAGAAATTTGTTTTTGTCCCGGCCGATAAAGCTGCTAATAATATCATTATTGTTTGACGTAAATTTTACATTGAGGTTCTGAAAAAAGAAATCACCAATTCACCAACATTCCAACTGACTCCATTTTCAGAAAACGACATCTGTAACAAACATAAACTTTTAGCTACCTCTTTACAAGCAGAACCAAATACAATGAAAGTCCCAACTATGTACTGGCTTCCGAAGCTACATAAAACACCTTACAAATATAGATTTATTTCGTCTTCAAGCCATTGTTCCACTACTAAATTGTCTATTCTTCTTACCAGTTCACTTGGTACAATCAAAACCTGATAATAAATTGTTCAAATAAGGCCTTTGAAAATAGTGGAATTAATTACTTTTGGAGTGTCAAAACTCGTTGGAAATACTTGATAAATTGCATGCTTATATTGGTGATTTTGAATCTGTTCAAAGTTTTGATTTTTCTACCCTGTATACCACATTGCCTCACATTCTCATTAAGAAAAATTCACACACCTAATTAAATGGGCATTTAAAAGTCAGAATGTGAATACATATGTTCTAACTCTTTAGGTCATTTTTAGTAGCAATAAACAAAAGAACTATGTCAATTGGACATGCTTTGATACTATATCTGCCCTTGAATTTTACTAGATAATATTTTGTTCGCTTTGGAGATTCCGTATATCGTCAAGTTATCGGAATTCCAATGGGGACTAACTGTGCACCACTTATTGCGGACCTGTTTTGTATTGCTATGAGTTACAATTTATGACTAAAATCAGCAAAGACCCATCGAAACAACATCTGATACAAAATTTAATAATACTTTTAGATATTTGGATGATATATTGGCTCTCAATAATGACGACTTCAGTATGTATACTAAAGAAATTTATCCTGTTGAACTTACTTTAAATAAAGCTAATACTAACAATGACCACTGCCCTTTCCTCGATCTTGATATCTATATCATTAACGGAAAGCTTAATACAAAATTTATGATAAAGAGATGATTTTCATTTCCTATCGTTAATTATCCATTTTTAGATGGTGACGTTCCTTGTCACCATCTTACGGTGTTTATATATCTCAACTTGTACGATTCGCTCGTGTATGTAACAACGTTTCAGATTTTAACGAAAGAAATTTATGTATTACTGAAAATTATTACACCAGGGTTTTCGATATCACAAACTAGTCAAAACATTTACTAAATTTGTATTGACACTTGTATATTGTTGATAACTGTATGTTGACCTCTAGATATGATCAAAATTCGTAAATGATACAGCCACCCAACGACACTAATAACCAAATCACATCTAAAGGTCATAGTAAAGTCCTCTCATAATGACAGGTGGCGAATAGTTAAGGTTCCTTACTTGCATTGAGATAGATGTCATTTGTGTCGTTCGATAATTGTCTATTGTTGATGATTGTGTGTAGACCACTTAGATATAATCAAAATGATTTCATGGATATTCACAAATAATCTCGCCGCGATATAGCCTTTTTGTGCTGATGCGACGTAAAGCAATCACCAATCAATCATAAATAAATGAATAATCTAGATACCTAATGACCCTCACAACCAAATCACACCAAGAGGTCAACTTAAGGATGTATTCTTCTGAGGTTTAGTCTCGTTGAAATCTCGTTCGGGAATTATTTCAAAACATGTGATACAAGAGGAAAATATCAACGAATATGAAAAATATTATAATCAAACTAAACTGTGAAAAAATTGTGTACTTACAATATTAAAGTAGTTTTTGAGTTTTTTTCTAATTTTATAACCAATCTAGTAAGTGTCATCAGCCAAAATGTTGAGAAAATAGGTGAGGTTACAAAGAAATGATTTTACCAAATATATGTACATCCAATTCAATTTTTCTTTTCAAAATTCTTAGATATGTATTTTGTCAATCATTTATAACAAAGAAGTTGAAATAATATGCTTTTGTTTTAAAAAGAGAAAATCTCAAATTTACAAAATTGACAGCATGGTCAACTTGACACGAAAAAGCAACATCATTTTATAAAACTTTCTAATATTAACACCAACCTATAGTTTTTTTAAGTTAAATTTATTCAGATTGGTCCACTTCATCTGAAAATTGAGATTTTTTTCATGATAATAGCCCCAAAATGGGTAAAAAATGATGAAAACGGGAAAATAATAAAAAATGGGTACTGTCAAATGGCAGTAGCAAAAAAAGAAGTGCACCTCCTTATGATTTTTTCTTCATCGGTTACTTTCTTACAGTCATATAAACCCAAGAAACAGGTTACGAAAAACAATTTAATTCTAGAAATTTTTGTCTCTTCAGAGGTGTACATCCTTAAAGTCTTCAAAAAATCAAAGGTTTCTTACTTGCTACAGATGTCTTTTGTGTCGTTCAATTGTTGTCTCACTGGCGTATGCCTCGTATCTTCTTCAATTATAAAGTTATATAAAACAATACACGACTTTTGAGTCCATCTATTTTGAATTCTATGAACAGCCGTTTAAACCTGTCCGTCAATATTACTAAGAATGATAGAAGATGTGACAACACGTTGACAAAAGAAATAATGTGAAGGACTGATGACAACGCAAACGTTTGTTAAATACTACATTTATAATTCTTTAAAGAATTTTTGTTCATAACCCAGGTCGTCTCCAAACATAGTTGCCACATGCAAATTTTCTCCCAAAAAATAAGAAATAAAAAAAAGAAACTGAAACATCATGCTAGGGACCTATTGCTACTCATCTCTGTTGGGATGAAACTTTTATGGTCCATTTTTCAAAGAATTTTGGTAGATAACTAGTATAATTTTTATTGTCGCGATCGTCCTGAACATGCATGAAATATTTGCCACTGGACGTTTAAGCAACGAACAATCAATAAACATTGTCGCCACCGCTACTTAAAGCAGGAATCATGACCCATAAAGAAATCTGAAAAATCATGTTAAGAAGTAATTTGTGTGAAATGATGAATATTACTGCTTTTAAATATAATCTCTGTCATATTTCAGAATTAAGGTACATATGATTTTTTTTTGATTTTTTTTAAACATGTTTCCTTGTTAAGCTTTGAATACTAATTGTAGCCTCTTGTATTTTCTTTTCTTTTTTTTTTTTTTTTTTATGGGGATATTAATCTTATTTTTATTTTCGCCCATAACTTAGTTATAATTATTATTTTATTTTGTCAATTATACATTCGCATACAGTTAAATAATTAATACATCTGTCAGACATAGATCTTAAACAACCAATAAACTACACTATTTCGTAATTAAGCTATATAAATATCAGGAACTGACGTTAATTTTGTTTTGTATTAGAATTCTTCTGACTTAAATAGTAATAATGGAAGATTAATATTACTTATAGATCCGATTACCTTTAATTATTCCGATGTTCTATCGGACACAGGGTTAATTGAAAGAAGTTCTTTCATAATGCAGTTTCGTTATAAAAATATCAGAGGCGAATGCGTACTAACCTTTTCCTAAGAATTCTAAGTGCTTAAACACTGATTTTTATTTATAAGACACATTTTACTTGTATTACAATCTGATTTTCATTATTCTGAAAAATCGGTGTTTTCAAATTAGAAATACATACTTTCACCTTAACTCGTCGACGTGTAACTTAGGCCATGTTAACATTGAGCTTAAGTCGGTGTGGTGTTGGTGTTCATAACACTTACACTAAACTCTTCGACCCAATATCCTTTTTTTCTAGTCTTTTGCAAGGTGATGTTTTCCAGTTATGACCAGGCCAGAATATTAATTTGCACACCCGAATATTAAATGGTCATTCTTTTAATAACCCCGTTTAAGACTTTAAACCATCATCATACTCATCAGTCGCTTAAAAATCTTCCCGAATTTAATGGACCGAACAAATTGGCAAAGTATTAATAAAATTATGGCAGCAGGACCATGTGCAGAATAAGTTGAGTAGTGTGTGCAGAAAAAAATCAATATGTGAGGACATGAAGCACATGTGTTTTTTTTTTACTCCAAAACAAAAAAAACCAACTACTTTTTTTAATTTCAATTATCAAAGCTTTTACAATGTATGGTCAATTTCCAACATATATTTAAACTCACGGTGTATATATTGGAAAATTGAATATTAATCTTAATTCTGAATAAATAACTACTTTGTTGCAATAATTATTTTATACTGAAAGTTACAATATATATTGAAATACCAAAAGTTGTGCACCTTAGTCCATAAAAAATATTAGTTATTGTTGCTATCTTCAAGTTTCCTATTTGCACCACAGCTAAAAAAACAAACAAAAAAACACAAGAAACACATAGTAATCATATGCTCATTTAACACATGTAAAAGTATTTTATTTCATGGTATACATAAAATATTGGAATTAAAACTTGCAAAAGGCTTAGCCTAATAAAACAAAAAGGTAAAAGAAATTAGAACCCCAATAATTATAGAACTGCAAGTAAATATGACTTTCAAAATATCAAATTTTCTTGCTAATATTCAATAGAAACCTAGTATAAAAATATTTTCTAAAATGTACAAAAATATATGCTTGATAAATGTTAATCCCCCCCTCCCCCCTCGTAATTGAAACAGTTAGTAAATAGTAGTCAAGCCTTACATAATTGTATGTTAATCCTGTCATTAGACTGCTTTATCTGGCACATAAACTATAAAGTATATAGGACAACTTTACAGATATATTTTACTTCCATCCAAACACCATTTAAGCCGGTTATAAAGGATAACCTTCTAATATTTAGGACAATCACTAATAAATCTGATTATAAAAATAAATAAGAGGAAAATATCAATTTAGGTCAAGTTCTAGGTCAGATTTCAATATTGATATTATGTCAAGTTCAAAAGATATTTCCTTACTTTCTTAACAAATCCTCGGTCATTTGGAAAGTTGATCACATAGTCATTGGATGGAGGATATAGAAATACTGGGCGTCCGTCCGTGCGTCCGTTCCTCAGGTCCTAAATTGTAAGCTCTCTCACGTGTACAATTCTAGTAGATTTTTATCGAACCTATTTCAGAGGTTTATATGAGCAATTTTCGGACAAGTTCGAAAATCAGTGCTATCAACTATTTTAAGAAGAGTTGTGTCTCTTGAAAATATTAATTATATGGAAAATTGCAATGATAGTGCATTCACCCTTAATTTCTTTAAGATATTGATAAAAGCTTTAAAGAAAAAAACGTTATTGTCCTTGGACATATAAAATATGTACGTGCAACGCGGGGGACATTAGAACACTGTTCTTTTATTTATTATACATTATGGAAAACAAGGGATGTGGTGTATAAATTCATGACACAAAATCTCGTTTTTAATAATACCCATAGTAAAGAAACATAACATTTATTGCTGTTCTCCATCTTAAAGTAGATATTCCAGAGTTAATTTTAGTAAGTTCTTTTCTTGTATTGATTTTCATTGTACGTTCTTTTATACACCTTATGTTATTCGACAGTTCTAGATAAAAATGTGGTTGAATTAAATTTAAAGAAAGTTCACTTGACCTTTCCATGTCGAAATATTTGTATATGGTTCTCTTTTATCATCAAATGTAATGTTTTGTTATTGAAATTTACAAATACATATATCATAATAATCAATTAGAAAAAATCCATGGCAACTAAACTCGGGAACAGTAAGTCTCCCAGCAGTGATACCAACTCGTTGGTAGTAAAATAAATGTTATGTTGGCTTCGAATCCTTGTTTTACACAAAAATCTTCCCAATAAAAATATAGACCATTTGTGCAAGGTTCTGTAGTGTCGGAAAACACATGTATAACCTCGTAAATGCTAGAGGCAAAATGAATGTACTGTTCCGAAACAAATTCAATATCAATGAGAATAACCTATAACAATACGTACGTTGATAAAAAGTGAAACCGGATATAACCGTATAAATCGACTGATATTCGTGTTTTACTGAAAAGCGGTCTTCGAGATATCTGGCTTTGGACTAGCGTTTTAACATGTGATGTGGTGAATAGCGTTCAAGTACCTTACCCTCCTTTTTAGTTCACCTGGCCCTTTAGTGTAAGCTATTACTATCAGTTAGCGTCCATCGTCTGTCGTCGTCCGTTACCGGTTAACTTTTGTAAAAATATTCTCTGAAAATACAGGGCTAGATTGAACTAAATTTGACCACAATTATCCTTGGGGTACTTGTATCTCGTTGAAAAATGTGTCCGGTGATCCAGCCTGCCAACCAAATGATCATGACTGCCAAGGCTAATAATAGAACATAAGGGTAAAATGCAAATATTGTCTTTTATCTTGTAGACCATTACAGATAGAAAAAAACTTGACTGTGGCAAAAATGGTCAAAATGATGATATCTACCTACCGTTTATTTAAACCAAAACTGTCAGACGACTCCATATAGGAGTTATGATTTGCCCTTAAATGACCATTTTTACCAATTGTTTTTGTCTTTGTCTATTATCTTGAAAAGTATAAAAACTAGAGAAAAACTTTATTCAGCAAAAATTATCGGTAAGACATTATCTACAAAAAATCAACATAGTCGAAATTATCAGTGAACTCCTTTTAGTTTATTGTTGTCATTAAATGAAGATTATTACCAATTGTTTGCGTTTATGCCTATTATCTTCAGAACTATAATATAGAGTAATAGATAAAGAGAAAAAATTTAAAGCAAAACTTATCAACAAGAAAAGATGTACTTATAAGTCAACATATAGCCGAAATCATGAGTAGATTCCTTTAAGGAGTTACTGCTCTTAAATGATAAAGTGTTTTCAATTTTGTCTACTACCTTGATATATGAATAAGATATTATAGAGAAACTTTAAACAGCAAAAATACAAGATCTCCCAAATATTCAGCATGGCGGAAATCGTCAGTCAACTCCTTATGAGAGTTATTGCCTTAAATGAGATTTTTTACCATTGTTTTTTGTGTTTTGGGCAAAAGACTATTGTTGCTAAAGAGAAACTTTAAAAAGCAAAAATGATTGGCAAAACAAAATCTACAAATAAGTCACGTAGCTGAAATTGTCGGTTCATTCCTTATAGGAGTTATTGTCCTTAATTGGAAGTATGTTGACCCATTTTTGCATTTTCGAAAAAAAAAAAACTGTAGTAGAGAGCAACTGTAAACAACAAAAATGGTCAGCAAAAAAAGAAATTTTAGTCATGAATTATATTCTAGTCTATAATGTTTTTAACGCACATATAGTGAGCGACACAGGCTCTTAAGACCCTCTTGTTTTTTTGTTTTGGTTTCCTTGTCTCAATCAGTGGAATGATAAAGATGAACAGTTCGTCGCTGGGATTCCAAAATGTAGTAAATTACTAATTAAAAAAAAAAATATCTCACAAACAGGCTTTGAAAATTTGGTTGAAATGCATGCTTCCAAAATGTCGTATGTGAACTTGGAACATTTTTGTAAATGGCAGTGAATAAAAACTTTTACATTTCTGGATTACACAAAAACTAAACTGATTTTCCCAGAAATAAAGAAATGTACAAGTATTTGATTCCCAAAGCCATTATACAACAATTTTCAAGATATTATGTCCAAAAATAATTTTAGAAAGTAACAGGTCTTTGAATTACTAGTACTGGACTTATTTCATATTTGTAATGTTTTCTTTGCTTTTATTTAATTATATTCATTATTGACAAAACTTTATTTCTCCATCAGACATTTCCTTGCAAAAGTATTTTAAGTAGAATATAAGATTGATACGTATACGCACGACTCAGATTGACCTTTCATTGACATATTGTGTCGCACTTAGATCCTAATTCTTCTATTTTTGATTTCTGAGCGGGTTTTATCCTTTGTTCTTTTTTAATGTGTGACACATAATTTTATGTTTTTCAATTCCTTGTGGAATTTTGTAAGGTATTGTATTCTATTTCCATCCACCACTCAGGTTATAAAATGATTTGTCACAAAATATTTCTCTGAACTTATCACATGACGAAAGTAGCCGTTTCTCCCGCCAACAATAAGAAAAGTTCGAACGATCATGACTATCTGCATCAGAAATCAATAAATATAAAGCTTTTTAAACACGTTTTGAAGTAGGATAATGAAACATTAAATTAATGCGATTATAGAATGTAATGTGGGATTAAAATTAAGTATCTCAACGCTAAGCAGAAACACAATATAGATCAAACAAAAGGTTGTCAAAACTGATCACGAAAAAAAAGCTTCTATTTCCTGATTACTACTAATAATGGTATAACATATTTTTGAACTTGAATTGCATAAATCAAACTGCTTGGTTTGTTTAAAACTATTTTTATGCCCAGACCCAAACACGTATTCAGTATATTCAACAAATAATTATTTAAAGCACACAATATAAATAAACATTTAAATAGACCCTTTAACAAAAATGTACATATCTTTTTCGTGTATTGAAAACCATGCCACAAAGAGATTTGAACATTTACCGTTCATTCAATTAAGAAAAAAAATAATTTCCGTTATTCACAAATATTTTGAAGATTTTATTTGTTCTATTCGTGTATTGTCCTCCTATTTCACATTTCAAATTTCTCTTTTACCATAGTTGTTGATGGTATATTGCACCTTGTTTTTACAAACAGCTATTTCATTATTAACATGCCATTCTGTTGTCCGTTATAATGATGATAATGTGCAATTTAAGAATGCGGAAATTACTAGGTACATGTTTATCTCATTCTTTAATAAAAATCCTTTTTAAAGTTAACAACATGATTTATTGAAAACATCAATAAAAGAGAGGCGAAAGATACCACAGTGAAATTCAAACTCATAAGTCGAAAATGAACTGACAACGCCATGACAAATAAAAAAGACCAAAGACAAATAACAGTTCACAAGGTACAACACAGAAAACTAAAGACTGGGCAACACGGACCCCACCAAAAACAGCGGTTTAATAACAATGCTTTGAATTCCTTCTAGCGTGTTAGAGATTAAATTTAAGAAGTCGGTAAGTTTCTTTTCTTGAACACTGATTTGTATGGTTCAAAAGTAAATGATTTCACTACATTAGCCTGAAGTTGCAGAAGTAATTTTTTCTTTAAATTTTCTAGATCCCAGAGATCAGCGAGATAAGAGATCACCAAAGAAAATGATACTTACAAGAATGCTCCTTGGAGAGATTTATGTTACGGACCAGCCAAAATCGTTCCAAAGACCACCGTGCAAAACCTGCAAGAGAGATAAATGTTGTGATTCGTCACATAATCCCCGAGGGCAGGGATTCTTTGATTCCGTAGTTGTTGATGGACAGTGGAACTTCAGAGAGTTTATTGTTTATAACAGTAGTCAGTGCTACCCAGAATACATTATCACGTATAAAAGAAAATAAAAGCAGAAAACAGAAGCAGGAAAGTGACATTTTAACGTGATTTTTTGTGTGCTTTCTTACAATGTTATTATCTGTTATCTATTCGACACTTATACAATGTACGCGTAATGCTGTTACAAGTGTACATTTTTTATGTGTACAAATATGCAAAAAAGCAAAAAGGCAGATGAAATCCATGTCATTTTAGTAAGTGTTCATGTCACGTGAGTTATTATTTATTTATTTATCAAAGTAATTTTCGTACTCAGATTTTCGAAAGTTGAGCATCAATTCGCTGCAAAGTTTACAACGTAAGAACTTGCAGTTGATTCCATTGATCGTCTGCTTTGTCTGTCAGTTTTGGGTGTACTTATTAATAATCATTACACGTACTCTATGGCTAGTTAACTAAGTGAAAATAAGGGATTTATAAGACAGAATATAGAAAGGATTTTGTTTAAATTTATACAATAAATATTATCTTCGTGTTATGTAGCCTTTATTTACACTTCTTGTTTATCTGTTCAATGACTTTATGAAACACTTCTTGTTTATCTGTTCAATGACTTCATGAAACATAACTGGTACTCCCCTGTTATTAACCTTCTGAATGCAAATATCACAAACGTACTTTATTTAAAAGGGGCGAAAACAAAAAGAATTTTCTATTTCTGAGTCATGATTAAATGCTTACTTTGTCATTAAAATCGGTTTTGTACACGTCTGTCTTTTTTAATGGAATGACAACTATGAAGAATGCGAATAAATGACAATAACACTTTATAAATTCTGTGGGTCCGAAGCGCTTTGTCTGGATATACCTTCATCAGGAACGTTAACTCTGAAACCTAAACAGTTGCAAGCCAGAAATCTATAAATAAGTAGACACGTCAGGAGATATATAACCAACAGGGCATACAAATAATAGCAAAACAACTTATCTCAGGTCAACTTTGCCTTTGGGAGTTGGAACCTAAGTGTCTTATTAATCTATCAACGGGGAATTTTTAAATAGCAGTTTTTCCGTGCCGAAGCACTATCTACTAAACTAATGATACCCTCAAGGACTTACATTCCACCACCAGCGGTATCGACCCAGCGGTAGTAAATGAATAAAGCACGTTCACAATGATGCTTTCTTCATTCTTGGCGGTGAAAATCATACAAAGTATGTGTGAGAGCGCAACAAATATTACAGACATGTTTAAGAAGATAGGGAGGAGATCAATTAGAGCAAAGTATTGTTAAATTCTGACGTTCATAAAGTTGAGTTTCAGACTGATTTATATTCGAATACCAGATCTCTCACAATCGCAATACTTGACCATCGTTACCGATATACCAAAATGACTGCTGTGGATTGTTACTGAACATTTTGCAAATACCAATAGAAATAAATGTATAACCTTGAACATCAATGGATGCGCAGCATAGTTTATAACTTCTTATTCATGGACATATTTGATTTAATGATAAATTGTAGCTTACTTAATATCCAGTGTCAACTATTTCACACATATATTCTGAACGCTTTCGAGACGCGACGGCAATACTTCCACGTCGTCCATAGGATGTGTCGGCCATACCACCACATCGCCCATAGGACGTATATATCGTCCATACCTTGTAAAGACGTATCGTCCATACTTTAAGTATCTATTCCATTGTGGTAACATAAAATATAATAATGTAACAAGTATTATTTCATAGTTATAACATAAATATGATTTTGTAGTATTTATTACTATATACAAGTTTGCCGGTTTGAAAGAGTCAGTATAGATATAGACTATATTTATTTTTACTTCGTTACATCTGCTGTTCAACAAGGCAAGTCGACTCATAGAAGACTGGTTTTAAGTTAATGCTATTGATAATTTATCCCTTCTATGACTTTGAAAATTGATTTACAGCTTTTTAACGCTTGAACTCAGCTTGGTTGCTGTTGTTTTTATATTGATCTTGTTTTATATTTCCTTAACAATTTCTTAAGAAAAGCATAATCAATACCTATGTTCATCAAAGAAATGATAATAAGCAATTAACAATCTTCTTAAATTTTGAAATAAACCATTATCTGATTACTTAGTTATATATTTCAAAACTAAACTTATTGTTTTAACTATGACAGAAATTAATCTCCCATTTTGGATATTCATTTTTTTTTTTTTTTTTTTCAGATTGTTTTACGCAAGATATTAAAATCCATTTAGTAAATAATATACTAGTAATGCGTATTCCAAGTGTATAATATATAAAAACATGGCAATTAATGTAGATACAGCACAATACATTTATAAGTTATAATAACCATCTACATGTATATATCACCGTACTTTATAAATAAAATTCATTTCCGAAAAAAACATGGACGCGTGGTGACGCGTCTTCACAAAGTATGGACGATGTTGTCCTATGGCCGATACATCTTTTCAAGGTATGGACGATACATCCTATGGACAACGTGGCAGTGTAGACGTCGCGTCCTGCATCGTTCTGAACCAGAACGAATTCACAACACATTATTATAGATAGGCACTGCAAATTTGGTCGACTAGGAAGAGAAGGGAATGCCACTGGAAAATGAGGTCATACAATGTAACAGATAGAGACCATTGACAGCTATTTAACATGCAGAGACCTTGCACCTTCCCAATACGAGGCATCTGATCTAACGTCCCCATTCTTGCTAGACGTGGCTGCGTTTTAATTTTCCCTCACACGCTCCTTGATGGAGATTTGTACCCTTAAAACATAAGAACTGGGGTACCCATAGGAGCATGCTTTGAAGTCGATCTCTTGCCTTTAGACATCCTTCTTATGTCTCTTTTTGTATGACCTATGATTCCCACGAATCACGACAAATGGAGTTGCTGGATCAGCCCTCGACTGCCAACATATTGAACTGCAATTTGTTATACTCGTTTTCTTAATGTATGCCTTGTACAAATAATGGATGCAATTGGGGACTATATTAACACTCTTTAATTCAATTAAAAGTTATATGGTTTTGCAATACTGTGGCCTGCATATGTTTTGTTATTTCCTTCATTGTGTTTTACTTTTTTCCCTAGTAGAGTTTAGTATTGACTATTAAAAATTTTGTCCTCAGAGAAAAAAAAGCAGCAATGATTAAGAAAATTTGACTTCTGGAAGATGGAGAATACATGTTGTTTCTCTCTTTATCTGTTTCTCATAATCTGCAAACAATTGTGTATCCTGATATCAAATACAGAAAAGCACTTTGGGACCAACACATTTCTAAATTGTTATATATGTGTATTTTTCAAAAATATATACTAATAAAACGATATGTGCCGTGTAACAATAAGTTGATATTTTATATATATATACATTTAAAACTATCATAGTTTATCTGGAATAATATTTATAGCTGTTTACAATACGGACTTGTCGACGCTTTCAATAAAATCTTTGGCCTTTGTTAGTCTTGTATGTTTTTTAATTTTAGTTCATTTATATGTTTTGGAGTTTAGTGTGACGTCCATTTTCACTGAACTAGTACACAATTTTATTTAGGGGCCAGCTGAGGACCACCTCCGGGTGCGGGATTTTCTCGCTGCGTTGGAGACCCATTGGTGGCCTTCGGCTGTCGTCTGCTCTTTGATCGGGTTGTTGTCTCTTTGACATATTCCCCATTTACATTCTCAATTTTATTTTATTTGGATATGATATTGTCTGTTGACTCTTACATATGGCCTTGTCATTTATAAACAAACTAATGCCGACAGCTGAGTGAGATCATGATTCGTAGAGTAAAATATTATTGCTATGTTTAAACCAAGAAATGTATGCACTTAACCCTGATGAGAACAATTAAAAATAATGATTTTTTATATTGAATTTGAAGGAACTTTATAAAATAGCAGTATTACAAGATAACTAAAGTGATCGACAATCAACGACTCAGAAGGTCTTCTTTAAATTGATTTTCCTAATTAAGAGTAATACTAGCACTTTCTTCTGGAGAAAGAATAGTTAATATGGATTAAGTACCTCTGTGATTTAACAAATATTCATATGTTTTAGTTGAAATGAAGCTTTAATTGCTAGAAACTCATAGATCTTGAGTTAAACCGACAACGCCATGGTAAAAACAAAAACGACAAAAGACAAACAAGTCCACAAAATTCTAGAAACTGAACAACTATAACCCTACCAAAAACCGGGTTGGGGATCTCAAGTGCTCCAAGAGGTCAAGCAGATCCTATTCTACTTGTGGCACCGTCATAAGGGTGGTGTCAAATTAAGTTTTATTCAGGTTGGAGGTTGGAATTACCGTTGAACTGTTGTATTTTTGAATAGCTCATAAATTGTAGCAGCTTCCATCTTGGTTTTTGTCATTTAGTTATTTTCGGAGACTGGTTTGCTGTTTTCCCATTTTGGAGTGCTATTAATCTATATCAAAGTAGTTTCTAATATTAAGTGTTATTATGATATATGTTAGCTGTTCGACTTTGATCTCTGTAGTATTGATAAGCTATGTTTTCTCTAACACTTATTTTATCTTTATATTCGTTATTAGTCGTGTCTCCCTATTGCGTGATCAGGTGTTGATTCCTCGGATGTTGAGCAATTGATGTTGATGATTGAAGAAATGATATAAACGTAGTTTCAGATAGCGTAAATGAATTATAGCTAGACTCTTAAATAATGTAGATATCAGTTTGCTGGTCTCCTCCACATGTTGCACGTCCTAGACGGGAGACGCCTCGCATATTGGTTGCTGAATATCATACTCTTTCGTTGCAATATTGCTATCTGTTATCATGGTTTGAAGACTTTTACATTCGTGCATTTTGAAGTCTACTTCAAATCAAACCGCCACCATTAGACTAAGGTCAATGCATGCTTTTGTTGTAAACTTTTTGACACTTTCGCCTAATTCAGCATTAATTTCATTTCATTAACTTTGCAGCTTAAACTTATATATTTCAGTTCGGTGTGCTGAATATAATTATCGGTTTCTAAGCGTAACTATCGATTAGTGTGGTTTGGTAATCACGACAATTTAACGTCTAAATAATGCTTGTGAACTCTCAACTCAAATATTTTTGAAGATGAAACTTCAAAGTGACCTTGACGGGAATAATTGTTTCGTAAACTTACTTAAAATATTTCAATTTCTATCTCGTCTATGTCGAATGTCACAAAGCAAAATACAACATTCCTTTCTTTTTGTATTTGACAAAACAACAACAGTTAAAGTTTTTATGATTAACCGTGTTTAAATAAAACGATCGATATGGGTTAAGGATAGATACTTGACTGTATTTGTCCTTATAAAGACATTCTCATTTCATATCATGACAGTTTTAATTTTAATGATATGACCCCAATGTTATGGTCAATTGGCTCTGATATTGGTAAATATAAGTTTTTTTAACAATAGAAATGAACAAATTCCTCGTATTCCTGTTCCAACGAACCAATGAAGGTAAGAAGATGTTATTCACTGTGCTTCCTCAACACACACACATATATATATACTGAATAATAGTCAACGATAAATCTTACGGGGCGATGGATCATATAAATATGATACAGTAAACTACAACATATAATATATAACCAGTCTAAAAGGTACAACATCACCAAAAATGACAATAAACGAACAAATGTAACTATAAATATTTCGGATAACAGATATCCTTCATCAGTATGAGCACGATGTAAAATGAATCAGATCAAACTATTCTGATTATTAAACTATAGCAATCTTGATTTCTATACAATAAAAAAGTGAAACAGTTTTACCCGAACATCATATGTAGAGACGCTAATAAATTTTAAAATTTCCAAAAAAACGACTCAAAGACATGCCTAAAATGAAAATAGTAATTAGAGATATGAACTGGCACAACTCTAAAATTCCAAAATGACGTCAGTTAAGATGTTACAACAACTGTGTGTAAATTCATTCCCAAAAAAAAAACAGCACTGATCGATATAAGCTGGTAAAATATGTCAAACAGAGGCTGCGTATTTATCATCCCAAATAAATAGCAGTTTTATAATGATAAGAAAAAATAATAGTAAAATTTGGCTAAGGTTAAATAATTGGACGTGGATGCGTACTTGTACATCCCTCCCAAATGAAAAGAACCCTGGTATTTAAACTAGTAAAATTCAAAAACTGTAAGAGTCAAGTAAGGAAGCCAGAGTAATTGGAAACAAATGATGTCAGGAAAATGAGTGATGGTAGGAAAATGAGTGACTCATTCTATGTTTTTCATTTATGCCCTCTGGGTAAACTGTCCTTAGCTTTCTTATCCAAAACTTTCCCGAGCAAGTCTTTCGGCCCTTGACCAACCCTCGTTGTGGTCTATGATTGTGATTGTAAGGTTTTTGAGATCAGCTTGGGCGTGCCCAGGTGATCTCAAATGACGACTTACGGGGATGTCGGGCTTGCAGGTGTAGTCACTTCGATGACCATTCATGCGTTTGTTGAATGGCTGTTCTGTCTCGCCAATATACTGCATGCCACATCGACACTGAAGAAGGTATACCACATTCTGTGTTTTGCAAGTTACATTACAAAATATAGTGTACACAGACCCAGTGGAGTGGTAAGTAAATGTTTGAGTATTCTGTATTTGTTGGCAAGTCAGACATCGTCTGTTACCACGACTTGCACCATCCTGCAGTTGAACACAGTCTTTCACTTATTTGTGAGAGCTGACGTCTCCTCTAATAAAAGCTGTTCAACTGCAGGATGGTGCAAGTCGTGTGTAACAGACGATGTTAAAACTCGATGTTGACAAATATTTCGGCTTAACATATAGCTTTCGTCGGTGTCAATGATTTTAACAATACTAATTGTAGGTTAAAATAGATCAGTTTTAACCTACAATCAGTATTGTTAAAATAGATCTTTTAACCTACAATCAGTATGATTGTTAAAATCATTGACACCGACGAAGGCTACTTGTTAAGCCGAAATATTTGTCAACACGATTTAATAACAACATCTTCGTATAATACCATCTTATATTAGTATCGTTGTGCAAATTTTTAAACTTATATATATATATATATATATTGAAAAGTTTCTAAATTTTGTGCATTTTCAATATATTATTTTTTTACAAATATTTGGTGCATTTTCAGCCTTATTATTTTTTTTCTCATATATATTTTATATGCCTCACAAACAACGGAAAGGAAAACATATGAAGAGGCTTTTGTTATTATGTTACGAACTAATCTGTCTTGTGCATCGGCTGTAGGGAAATTTAAAGGTTTCATTATGTGCTTTCCGTCAATTTCTCCTGGATGGTGGGAGGTTCTGTTTTAAAGGTTTCCACATATATATAAATTCATGTCTTATATAGAATATTATGCGTTAAATAACTCCAAAGTACCAAAGAACACAGCTTTTTACATGTATCTGACCTTTGTGCATGATTGATATTT